>JAXCLQ010000003.1:4727823-4749574 GCA_035584115.1 Cedrela odorata
ATAATAATAATAATAATAATAATAATAATAATTTTTTAAGTGAGTAGATAGTTGATAAATATTTACTATTAAATAAAAGTGGGTGTGTATCAAGTATTTTAATTTTTGTAATTTCAAAATTAAATAAAAACACAATAGTTACTAACATACATTGCATCAATAACCTAATAATTTCCCGTCATATATCCTATATATTGACAAGTTTATATGTGTATTCCTGAAGTAGCTGTAAATTTTATCCAGAAAAGCATTCTTACAAATGTTATTATACAGGATAGTACTCAATGTAATCACCAAATTAGCCACTCTAAAAAAAATGAAACAATTAGTACTAACCTAGTAAAACCTCAATATATGTAATAATCTAATTTTCCTAACTGGGCATATAAAGCAGAGAATGGTGAACTAAACTAAAGAAAAATAATTGAATTCATATCAACAAACATACTGATGATGTTAAGCTACTAGCAAACTGTGTCTTCATCTATCTTCAACTGTATAATCTGGTTCATTTGGCTTTTGTAATGAAGAAAGCATGTCAAATTTAGTTCCATACCGCTGGCTTCCACCTCTTCTATTGGATGAAGTAAGCTTTGCTGCATATGAAGCAAACCTGGCTGATGAACTCATTGAAGGCAAGGCTGCTTCTGTTTGTTCCTTTGCTTGCTCAGACAAGGAGGTCACACTCTCTCTTTTCTTCAGCTCAGCTGCTTCCTTCCTTCTTTTATAACGAAACCAAGCAGCTTGTATAAAGCAGGCAGCCCATGTTCTCCATTGAGGCGAATGACACCTAAATGCATGCCTTAGTTGTTTGCTATGCAGCTTTCGGTATTGTGATGCTACAAACTTCAAGTCCTCAGCAACGAAAGCAAAGGCTTCAACTTCAGTGATGGCTTTAACTGTGCGTGTGGACGAAGGGAGGATGACACTTGGGCGAGGGTCAAGAGCCCAGGTCAGCAGCTCTTCACCGCAAAAGTCACCTGGGCCAATGCGGCAAGAATTAAAGAATCCTGTGCGGCCACCACCAGTGGTGTAAGATTCTAAGTGGCCTCGGACGATAAAGAGCATCTCCTTGACAGGATCTCCCTCACGAACCAGGCAGGTGCCCGGTGTACATAAATGAGGCTTCAGTCTTTCACATATTGCATCTAACATTCTATCATCCATCAGATCAAAGAATGGTACCTGTTTCACAATTACAATAATAAATTCTTGGTTAAATCAGGATGAATTGCAATGCTATCTATGTATGTCACGTTTGCAAGCAGCTGTAAATTCTTACTTGTCGAACTAGATCAAGGCAAAGATGACGTTTGATGTCTCTTCGAAGATCCATAGGGAGGCCTTTTAGTATCACTTCCTCATCAACTCCTCGAGTTGCAACCCATCTATATTGATCATACCTTCGCACGTTCTGCTTTAATTCATGGGGAAGCTGCCTATGTTGCATCCATTCTTCTGAATCAGTCCTCCTAACCCTCCACTCTTCAAGTCGGACGGTAGTGGATTGGAGATATGTCTATTGATGCAGAAAAGTTGCAAAAGACTTTAAATATTTGAAAGAGAAACTGCATACATGTTATAAATTTTTGAGAGTCTGTTATTAATAGCTGAACTTACTTGCATATTCCCAATAAGCAGTCCAAAAAGCACTAGACCAAGAATGGAAATGATGATGGCAAAATTTATTTCCCAAACATAAGTACTTGTGAAGAGATTCTGTCCCAGAGAACTGCCAAATTTGATAGAAAATTGGTTAATTTACTATTATATGACAACATGTTAACTTTGATTTGTTGAAAACAGAGAATGAATCAAGGGACTAAAGGGGCCCTTTAAATAACAAGGCAAACAGAAAAGGAATACTTTCATTCAAAATATGTATTTTTCCATCCACTCTCTTCTTTACCTTAGATTTCTCAGGCCCCACCAAAGACAGTAAAAGTATTTTTCGAAGAATTGGGAAGCTGTCACTCCAAAAATCACTGCATCAGCATGGATACCAAACTGAAAGAAGTTGCTATTTGGATCACATAAACTAGAAATATTGCTTGATTGAAACCAAGCAGCTCTAGCAGAGTTATTCACAAAGCGGCAATCAAAGAATTCAATGTGGCAATCCAAATGATTCAATCTACAAACTTTCCCCCAACACTCTTCCTGCCGCTCAACTGATAAGAGGTACCAACAGGCTCCTAAAACCTTTTGAAAAGAGTGGCAATGGATGGAGTCAGACTCAGATCTATATTAGTAGAATGTGACTTAAACTATTTGATCTCTGAAAGACAACTGATATGTAGAGAAATTATTTGCCACAAGTTTTTTTTTTTTTTTTTTTTCATAAATGAAATATAGTCATAACTTACATGGCTGGCCAACATGTAGAGCATCAGATTGTAAGCTGCCCCAGCCCATGCTGTTTCCAAAAGAACTCCAGAAGCCTTAATAATTTGAGATGAAAGCGGAAAGATGAGGTATAGCCTCATGAGATATTGAAATATGATGACTAAGCGGATAAAATTTTTCGTGTTGACCATCGATGAACCCCTTAAATGAGGGATTACAGCCCAAACCAGCAGCTGAAATATGTAAAAATATATTCAGTCAGTTCAAAGAAAATCATAAGATGCCTTTATATGCGATACCACAACTGAATTAATAATCTAAGGAGCATTCAGTATGTGCTCATACAAAAGCTTCAACAACAACAGGAAAAATGTAAAGAAATAATTGGTTTCAGTGTCTTGTGTATAATCCAAACCAAGCATAAACAAAATATGATGTTGTTTCTAGGAACTAGATCAGAAAATATCTAGTCCTCAAGTAGGAACTAGATCAATAATATTTCGTCCACAGAGAAGCATAAGAATTGATAACTTAGATGCATGGTAACATGTTGGAACAGGTGCACTACTTATATTCAAGTTCACTCTCATTTGTACTGTTGAATGAAGCATAAAATTGAACTAATTCTACTTGAAGGAATGAAAAAGAGGGGGAATGATCAACATTATTAGAAATCATAGTTTTCTTCATCTTTGAAAGAACTCTGTCCAGTACCATCAAGTTTATAGCTCATTTTTAAGAACAGGTCTTAAACTTTAAAGGGCAGCACAAAAAAAAAAGTCATAATAGCTAGTTGCATACCTGTGGAAGGGGCAGGGAAGCCACTATGTCAAGCCAAAAATCTTTGCGCAGGTACCTGGAAGAAATTTTTGATGGGTCAATAACCAGCTCCCCTCTCCCAAATACCCGAGAGGAAGGAGCAACATAAGCTGTCCGAAATCGAACAAAAATCTGAAAAAAGTAAAATGCATCTGCTAATGATCGAATGACTGTGACAGCAATTTCAAGGGGTACAGATATCTCAATGCACACATCCTTCTTAGCTCTCGGCAAATAAAAGAATAGAGGGTCAACAAAAAGAGAAATTAGGCATGCTACTAAGAAAATTTTGTTCCATCTGTTTATGATAGGTCCTCTAGGATCCAATATCGTCTTCTCCACAGCCTCATAATCCTCAGAGAACACTCTGGAAAGTCCCTTTTCATGAAAGGTCTTGCCCTTTGCATCCTTCTCAACCCTCTTTAAGCACAGCTCAGGTCCTGGTTTCCCAATAAATATATCTGTAAATTTTGACAAGTAACCCCTTTTTGGTAATGTGAATTTTGTCATCTCAGGTTCTTCTTGGAATCTGAAATTTATATAACGAGTTTCAGTGAAGCATCCAGACAAGAATTAAGAATTCCAATTCATATACATCTGATTAGTTAATGTTCTGCTAAAATTAGGAAAAAGAAAAAGTTGCCAGCATTGCTTATTGTCATGTGGTCACTTTCATACGAGCACATTGTTCTAAATTGCAGATTCACAAAAAATAGCTATAGGGATATGGAGACAGACCTTATGCATTTGGGTCTACCAGTATCCATGGCACAAAACGATCGAAGCAATGTAACTTCAGTAAGTAGATTTGATCTGCCCTCAAAAATTTCGGGCATTTATTCAAAGAAACAATGTATTCAAACCACAGAAATCATACAACTTTCCCAATCATAATTTGTTGAGAATCACGCGAAAATAGACTGTTAACAACTTTTTAAGAAGCTTAAAGCACAGGCACACTTTCTAGGTGAAAAGTTCAGATAAAAACTGTGATTTTCCACTGGCTAACAAGTTCAAAGAATCCATCTCGTGACAGCAGAAAAGTAAACAAAGACAAGACTATAGATTTTTCTTTTTCAGAACCATAAAAACAAACAAGTCATAGATATCAAGAGATAACTTACAATCATAACACGCTTGAATCTTTTCCTCTATATTTTCTGTGCTGCCTATCTTCCTCTCTGCTCCTAACTGATTTCCAGAATTGGAAATGACTGAAGCCCAACTCATGAAACTTAAAAACTGTGTTCAGAAAACACTTACAAAAGAAAACAGAACAAGGAATATGGGATCAAAGACCCCAACCCAGTTATCATTCAAAACTATAGTTTTTAGATATTTGGTAAAAGGACCTTCTTGTTTTTGTCTCATTAACAATTCTGTCTTTTGGGGTTGAAAAATCTTCCACTTTTTCAGTCATCAATGATCAACCAGACAACCATGAGAATTGAAGTAAATATGTTAACAGTCGCAAGACAATTTTTTAAAAAAAACAAAATAAAAAAAATAGAGAGTTGAATGTCAATATTCAGAATATTCCAGATATATTAATCAGAATATTCCGGATTATTTTTAATATATATATATATATATATATATCTAAATGGTCTGAAATCTACGAGGAAATTTAGGTTGGATTATAAACAGAATCCAGATAAGAGAAAGACAGGGATCGGAGTATTGATCTTCAAGTCTTGAACTAATTAAGTGGAAAGAAACATGACAAATGACATAATAACACGTGGGAAGGAATTAGATATGGTGGGTCCTTGTTTGTCAGCGTTAGTTGCCAAATCAGTGAATCTAATTCGGACAACAGAAAACCGGTGGTCAATCCAATTTGATCTAAGGGATCGACCAAGACTACTCCACCTTGTCTTGTTATAATCACCCACATTGAGGCTTCATGTTGAATAATGTATAATCTTTATACTTTTTATTAAAATTTTAAGTTATATATATATATATATATATACAATTTTATAGATTTTTAAATATTACACATAAATAAAATTAAAATATTACACATAATTACTATTGGTTGGATCTTGTCGGGCATCCAAATCCAGTTGTCTTTACATGTAAGGATGATAACAAAGAAAGTAGTAATGGGATATAAATTAATTAATAAAATTGGAGGTGTGATAGTGACTAGTTATAAATTAATTAATTAATTAAATTATAATTAACTCTTTCAATTGTTGACCCAAAAACTTATTAATATAAATAGTGAACATTAACTAAATAAGCCTATAGAAATATTTCTAATATATTTGATATTACTACTCACCAGGGCACGGCTAGACCATCGAGAATCGAAAACTTGGACCAGAGTAATAGGTTCAGTCCAATTTTAAGTCTGATCTTTATATTTCAAAAAGTATCATTTTTTTTTTTTGGGTAAGTCAGAATTGCTTATGTACAAAAAATTGAATAAAAAATTGAAAAAATATAAATATATATTAAATTTTAAATTTTAAATTCTATACAAATTACTTATCATTTAAAAATATATATAATTTTTACATATTAATTATATAAATAAAAATTATATTACTAATACAACTGTATTTTATTCTCAATCATAAATTTAAAATATTTGTTATTATTATAACTTACGGAGGGCAAAAATTCTCTAGAGGACAGGGCCTGTCCTGTTCGGGCAAGAATAGGCATGAATTTCATCTCTACTTTTTATTTTTATATTATAATATATTTAAAAATAAAAATAAAATTAATATATATATATATATAATTAAATTTATTTTTATCAACTAAACAATTATTAAAATAAAAATATAATAATTAATTAATATTAAATTAAATGATCAATTATAATCGTTGAACTAAATATTTTAATATATTAATTCAAGATTAAAAAATTTTTTAAATTTCCCAAAATTTTATTTTTTATCTATCAAATAAAATAATTTTCTTTTTACAAAACTAATAAAAAGATTTAATATTTTTTTTCTAAATAATTAACACAAAATTTAATAAAATTTTAAATTTTGTATTTAATTTAATTTTTTAAAATTATTATTTTTATTAAAAATTATAATTATAATTATAATTTATATACACATTAATTTATTAATATTTGTATATAAATTAAACTAATTAATTAATTTTTATTTGTTATTTAATTTTATATAAATTTTTTATTTATTTTAATATTAATAAACGAAAACAAAATGGGGTGACCATCCTTGTCCCATTGCTCCCTAACCTCCCCCACCCTATATAATTGATACATGTGTAGAATAATCTTCCTCCTGTACAGTATAGTCACAATTGACAAACTTTTCAAAACGGATAAGGTTTTTAACCTGTATAGCTCAAAAAATACTCTCCATTTACGTTTATGGTGAAATTGCCAAATCTGTTATATTTTGGGCCAAATACAACGACTTTGGATAAAAATACTCCTAACTCTTGGTTTCTCTCTAAAAATTATAATATTCCGAAATATTACTACGAACTTCTTCTTCTTTCTACTAAAACACTCAAAGAACACAACCATCAGGCAAATAAAAAAAAAACCAAAGACATCAACCTCTCAACAGCGACCATGGTAAAGGAAACCTTCAACGAATGGTATGTCCAGCACTTTCGAATATAAAATATGAAAATGAACTTATTATTTTCTTAATTAAGACGTAGATAATACATGACCTAGGTTTAAAAACCTATTTATGGTAAATGTATTGCAAAAATTATTATTGATGATTTGTTGTAGACAGTTGCATTAGTTGATTATTGAAAAAAGTTTAAAATGACGAAGATAACTGACAGTTTGGTTGCCTCCTCGACGAAATTCATCGAGGGAATTATGATTTTTATCAAGAAGAAGGATGCTATGTAATGTTCCTCGATGAAATTCATCGAAGGATGTATGAATTTCGTCGAGGGGTTTGTATCTTACAAATTTTATATCTTTGCTATATCATCAAGAGATGTATGACTTCTTTGTTGAATCCCTCAATGGAAATCATACATCTCGTCGAAAGGTTTGTGTTTTTCCCCTTTGCTATATCATCGAGGGATGTATGACTTCCTTGTTAGATTCCTCAACGAAAATCATACATATATCGTTGAGGGGTTTGTTTTTTACCCTTTGTTATATCATCGAGGGATGTATGACTTTCTTATTGGATCCTTCAACGAAAATCATACATCTCTCGACGAATATTATCAAGGGGTTTATTTTTTTTATATTTCATTCCATGAGTATAAATGTCATTTTGATTTTTCCCTCTAACAATTTAATTTATTTGTATCTATTTTGTAATATGCTCATGAATAATAATGGGTGTAAGCAGGAAACTAAAGACACCGGAATAAGATGTTTTGCTCGGAGTCATCACATCTCTATCTCACATGTGGGCTATTGATAGAATTTGACATAAGCTAACATCAGTGCAGCTGGATCTTTTTGGTCAATCTTGATTCAGGAAATTTTTAAGAATGCCGAAGATTGAGTTCTCCTGCATGCTAGTCCATAACGTATTATTGAGGGAATAAGCAGGGCAGAAGCGGAGCAACAACTTTGGTTCTTGGTATTCGATCGCGTCATCCGATTTTTGATATTAGAATTTGGACTGATAACTTGCCTCAATTTGACAATTACAGTGAGTGATTGGACATTTTGGGGGATAGAAGTGGTATACATCGGCTACGAGACAAGTTTTTCCTTAGGGTGCAATCTATTAAGCAATTACAGCTAGATAGGTTTATGGAGGATACAAAGTTCAGCGTTATGGATGTCCAAGATGCGCTGAAAATGGTGTTAGTTTTTTTCGTTGAGAGATTTTTAATGGGCAAGGACACTCGTGGAAAAGTGGACCCCTTTGTCATGCAGTTGGTAGATAACCTGGATGCTTTCAATAATTACCCATAGGGTACAGTTTCATAAACACTTACTTATAAGTATATGTCGCAAGCATTAATTGGAAAGACCCAAAAATTTTAAGAACAACACAAAAAGAACAATAAATATTAACGCAAGATATACAACTTAGAAGAAATTCCCATTGCATTTCAGGTGCATATGCGTGAATTTAGTTAATGATTTAATTATGTCAATAATATATTTCTTATAAATTTACAACTTATGTTTATGTGTTTTGGTGGTAATGTAGATTTTGATATACGAGGCAATTTCCGTATGTAATAGACTGTACGGGAAGAAGTTAAGAGATGAAGTCCCCCGTATGTTGAGGTAGACTACATTTAAGAGTCCCCATCATGACAAAATCCGAAAAACATTGTCCCCGATCATGAATATAAGTAGTTATTTATGTTATTTCACTCAATATGCAATGTTAATTAATGTTAATACATGTGCGCGTGACAATGACAAATTTATACAATTTTGTAGCTTTATCCATTGCGAGAGTTAATCCCTACAAGTGTGAAAAGTTTGATGGTGTATATGGTCCAGTTGCATTCTATCAACAACGTAGTAGAGAATGACGATGAGAAGAAAGATCAAGATTAAGTTCATGGACCACTCGATAATGATGCTGACAATATGTCAACGAAGGGAGCAGATCAGGTAAATCACATAGTTATCATCATGCTGTTTAACAATACGATTTTACGGACTATTACTGATCAAAGATTTTTAAAAGTACAGGTGCATATTTCCCGTGCCGAGGTAGATGATGCACCCTGGGCTACCCCACAGCCCTAGTTTATATCTGAAAAGCTAATGCCAACTAAGCCTACCGACACAAGTTTGATTCCAACGGTTGATAAGGGTCAATATATACCGTTGGTCTCGATTATAGATGCAATTGCTACCCTACGTGCTGACAGGGAGGTCTGTCTGCAAAAACAAAAATAAATATTTAGAATAGAACTGTGCTGAATTAGAGAACAGACAGCGGCAATATTGACTCTTTTGGTTTAATCTAAGAAGCCTCATATGAGAACCAACAGGTTTTACTTTCTTTGTCTTTAAGTTCATTTACCTGTTTTTGGTGTATGCCATTGATACTAATGAGTGACGTTAAATGTGCCGGACGAGGTGCAGGACAAAGACCAGAACCAGATAGGAGTCAATGAACAAATGACTGGTGAAAATACTATTTATGTAACCACATCTGAATCGATACAACCTGTTGGTAAAGAGACGTTCTCACCAGATTTGTAGAGCAAATATGAACGCCAATACAAGCGAACGAAAACAATGGCCAGCCTTTTCGTACATCCAAGAAACTTGGTGATAAGCTAAAGATAGTCAGAGCAACATGGGCAAAATAGCGGTAGAACCATTTCACCTACTGGCTGAATAGTCTGGGTTTGCCCCTTGTGGAATTACGCTGAACCAGAGCACCACAAAATTGGTTTTGGACTGTATTGGGAAGCCAAAAAGACAAATGGTTGGACTAATGACGTAAGTATTGGGTTTATTTGTCTTTGAATGACAATTTATATAGATTGTTAGTTAATTTAATGACATATGTTTCTTTTATAATTTGCAGCACATAAATGCATATCTGGACTTGTTGTGGGAGCAACAACAACAAAAGGAACCAAATACAGTACCCCAACACTGGACACTGATCAACACCTATGTTTACGTAAGTCTTATAACTTTTTGAATGTAAGTCATCATTGTATTTCAATGCCTATTTTTCATAAGATTTACCTATTAATTTTCCATGTTGACAGAATTATATATCAGCAATGTGGAGCAAGGTTCAACAAGAACGGCAGCATCGAGAAACTATCAGTTGGGGACACAAGGTCTAGAGGTACGTCATGGGAGAGATCATGATCACTGAAGTTATTATAAAGGGGCCCAAGACTTGATTCGACGTCGACACAGTTATATCCCTATCGACGTAAACTAGAAGCATTGGGTTGCTGCTGCAATAGATTTGGTAGGCCAGAAGATCAGCATCTATGATTCTTTCATAGATGCGACAACGAACGACTTTATGGTGGATCGCCTACAATGTGTCGTTGAGCTGCTGCCGTCTTTGTTGAAGGAGGCCGAATTTTACTCTCACAGATCAGAGTTGTCATACTCTTTAGCTACATTCCAAATAGTTCGTATACGTACCGAGGTGCCTTAACAGAAGTCAAACAGGGGTGATTGCGGTGTGTATGTTTGTAAATATATCGAGTATATGGCTTTGCAACACCAATTTGATTTTGGGCCTTCTGATGGAGTTCGCCTGAGAAAGAATATGACCCTTAGTCTATGGACAAAAGAACTATTGTAGATGATTTTTTTATTAAATTGATTTTTTAGTGTACAAGTATGTGTAATTATATTCATTTAATTCATTTGATTCATTTGAATTTATGTAAAATTAGATGTCAAGTTATTTAATTTCATTCATTACAAATGACGTATATACCTTAATAATATATATTTTATATGAGTTATAAAATTAAATTAGTTCTTAATTTATTTAATCTAACTGACCATAGATGGTAAAAGCAAAATTTCTATTCTGGATCCCTTAACGGATATTATCGAGGGAAGTATGAATTTCGTCAATGGGTCAAGTACTAAAATTCGTACTTCCCTCGATGAATGAAAATCATGTATAAAACTTGTAATAAAAATCCCTCAACCAAATTTCGTCGAGGGATGCTTGAACCTCGTTGAGGAATGTATGAATTTCGTCAAGGGATATTTGAATTTGTCGAGGGATACATGAATTTCATCATGGAAGGGTGCATGAATTTCGTCAAGGGATGCATGAACCTCGTCGATTCTCATAACTTAATTCACATTTCACTTATTCATAACTGAATTAAAAAAAGTATATATTTTATTTGGTAACTTATAAATATTACATTAAACAAATGTAAGTTAATTGACAAATCAATTAAACATATACAATTATGAAACACAACCAGAATACATGTCAACAAAATACCAACTAATTTTACTGCAACGACACTGGATTCTTACAAGTTGGACAGTTATGTTTGTATTGTTTGCAACGATAACATTTACATTTTGCCAATTCTTCTCCAGCGAATGGTCTCCTCTGTGTCCTACAGCGTTCTGATTCCAGACGCTGAACAGGTGACAAAAACGTTGAACAGGTGACAAAATTATTGAAGAACATAGCTCATTGGGAACATTCCAGTCCAATTGATGACCAACAGGGTGAATAAGATATCCATAGGCCAAAAGATACATATCAATATTGTAATATCGTAAGCAAAGGGCAAATGCTAGAACCTAATATGTCTGCATGTTGCAAGTGCATGTGCACATGGGAGTTGATCCAACGAAAATTTTTTTCATGTATATGTCTTCGCACTGAGGTCCACAATCTCGTCTCTATCTCGGTCTTGTACCTGGAATAATATCGATCGACAAGATAAACTATCATATTTTTTGCCACTTATATCCGTTTGTTAATTTTATTTTCAGCCTACTTGGTTAATTGTGTTTTTATCTCCAAAGCTTCATTTCTCCTCTCGTAATACCATCTCTGTAATAAACTTTTCAAATATTCCACTAATAATGTTATGGGAAGTGTGCTTGCATAGCGTAAGATTGCATTTAAACATTCTGCAATATTAGTGGTCATGATGTTATACCTTTTACAAGTAAAATGAGTTCGAGCTCATCTATGACACCTAACCTCGTCTTCTATAAATTTGGTAACTTCAGGGCTAATGTGCTTTAGCCTTTGAAATTGATCATTAAAGTCACTAAAGTGATACGCCTTTGCAGCCACAAAGTATGCCATCATAAATTTGTTGACTTCATTTTTTTCATTGTCTTAAACTTTGAATGGATGTTCCCTACTACATGTATGCGTAGACCCCATATGTTGCTTCAGGAAAGACAGCTAGTATGGCTTTCTCAATTTTAGCATGTCTATCTGAAATAAAAATCAAGTCTTATACTTCTCCAATTACAACTTATAATTTCTGCATAAATCATACCCACGAATCATCATTTTCATTATTCCTAATTTCAAAAGACAATGGAAAAATATGATCATTCTTATCTTTGCAAGCTGCCACAAACAAGGTTCTATAGTATTTTCTTTTAAGAAATGTCTTATCAACTGCTATAACTGGTCTAATTGATGAGCGAAAGTCTTTAATACAACTTCTAAAGGTCATAAAATGAATATCATCATCCTTCTGTATATAAGTGACAGTGTCGTTATTGCAACATTTAAGAACATGACAGTATAAGATTAGTAGATTGTATGAAGCAACTAGGTTGCCAAAAAGTAACGTTAGTGTTGCTTCTTTGGCACGCCATCCTTTTGCATAAGATACTAATACACCGTATTCACTATGAATATCAGCTTAAATATTTTTAGGTGTGTATATTATGCCACAATCTATAAATTTATCTTTGATCAGTTCGCTGATAAGCTAGGAACTCATTTGACGATGTCCTTCTGATAGTTGATGAGACATATATGTATGTATTTGTTCAATTCGTCTCACCTAGAAGTAAGTATTTTTATGCATCAATACCGCTAGAAAACGTCATTTACATCTGTTATCTTGGCATTTTACTTCAAAACGATGTGATGTTGACCTGTAAATTCAAAACTGAAAGTTTTGTTTCATTATAAGCAAGCTCAAATCTCTGTGTAATTTTTCTTTTATTTCATACAATTTTTCAACCACTATTTGACCATCATCTATACTGGAAAATGCATCATTTGAAAAAATAACAAGCGAAAGGATTGGAGCTACGTGCTGCAATGAATCGTAATATAATAAACCAGTATTTTCTCATGTGAAAAATGATATATGTTCATTGGGGTTAGTTTCTTACTCATTAACCTGTTCAAAATACTCGTAAATAGAATCTTCATTATACCGAATCAGAGAGTATTGTGCATTGACAACTATGGTAAGAATTGTAGCATTGACTTGGTTATTACCACTTAAAGAAGCAAACGAATTCCTAACATTAGTCTGTAATTGACAGATGAACAACTGTGTAGCTTGAATATTAGGAAACTATGTTATTTCTACTCTTGAGTGTCAACGCTCAAATGTGATAAATAACAGTATAAAACCTCCAAATGTTGAAACTTGACTATTCACATCAACAAAAAAAGTCACATCTATATCATCCTTTGCATCACTTGATTCCAAATGTCAAACGAATGAGGGCAAGCAATGTCTGTACACAACCCTCATTGTAATATTAAATTCATCTAGACTTTTCCGACATACATAATACAATTCATTGACGAGTTTTAAATAGTTTATATTTTTTCGTACTGTTATATCAAAATTGTGCCCTCTATTGTAAGTTTCATTTTCGTCTGATGAACTCTCTCATGTTCCTCTAGATACAATTATCAAATGAATTGTTCCATTTGTATAAAAATAATATAACAGTTAGACATTTATTTTGTAAGAGATGCTTAAATACATATATATAATAAATATAAATATCGAAGGAAGTATGAAAATTGTGGAGATAAGCCTTTAAAATAATTGATGAATGTATGAATTCAATTATGGATCTTTTGACGAAATTTCATACATCCCTCAACGAAATTCATACATCCCTAAACGAATTATGCAAGTTTTATACATCTTTTAAAATCATCGAGGAATGTATGAACACAATTCTGAATCCCTCGACAAAATTCATACATCCCTCGACGATATGAAATCTTACCACTAAATACTAAATCGAGTGATATATTGTTCACTCTTTTCCTCGATTCAAAATTCTCAAAAATCATCAATAACACATCATTAACAAGTATCACATAGAATGTATGCATAAAAAACTGTACTAAACACATTTCTAAATTTTTGACAAGCATAAATACATAAAATAAAACACAATTATCATACTTAAGTAAAAAAAAATTTACTTGTTAACAAATATAATTTCATCAAATTTATTTTAAATAAACTCACTTGAACAAATACTGATCAACATCGTGATGCTTATAACTATAATTTTTTTTAAATTAATTATTAATGTTTATTTTTAATTTTTTTAATTCTTTAATAAAATAAGATCAAATATACAAATAAGAATGCAAGGAAATTTTTATCTAAAATTATTAAAATTAACCTTAAATATAACAAATTTAAAAACTTGATCACAAACATAAATAAATAATATTTTTGAATTATATATATTAAAAACCCGACGGATATCATATGTAATAAGGTAAATCCACCCTCTTATCAAAGTTGAAAAGCTACAAACCATGCGGAGATTTGCCAAGCTTACCACAATTTCAAAAGAAGAAAAAAATGGTAACATGTATGGTGAAGCCAAAAATATACATATTTCATAAACCAACTCTGTCAAATGAAGTCAAATATAAGGCTACATATCTGTTTCTTATCTGAATTCTGAAATTCACAACATACATCAAGAAGTTAACAACAGACATTTTTATCCCTTGTTCATCTAAAAGGCATCAAACAAATCAAATTGCCAAAATGTCAGATGCAACTGGTGCAAGGATCTTGTTCAGAAAATATTGGGATGAAATGCAAATCATTGCAGCTTCAAAATTCCCAGGCCTCATAAAATTAGCAGATTGTAACAAGCCAAACTAGGATTTCCCCATATGCAGAAATAATATTCTGGACCAGTCTATGAGACAATGAATTGATATCACCGAAGTGCAGCCTTCTAACACACACATAACTAATGCTAAATTTAAAATAACTGAAATCAATATCTGGCACAGCTCAAAATTGACGCCTTGGTGGCCTAGCTTCAGCCACAGAAACTCGAATTGCTCTACCAGCCAAGTCCTGCACCAAGCCAATTTAAGTGTAAACAAAGCTGGTAGACTTTTAAATTTTGAAAGGAATAAATTTTTTAACAGAACATTTGTGCCACTACACGAGTGCAGGCATAGAAGAAAACATTGAAATCATGTATTGGATATTGATTTAGCATGCCAAAAATATAATAAATTATGAACATAAGACACCAGGGCATATCACATTGGTACCGCAATGTATAGCTGAAGCAGATGTCAGATTAGCGTGTCTGAATGATCATAATAAGCAATCATATAACTAATTGAAGATAATGAAACATACACAAGTAACATTCATATCAACTGCAAAAATTGGTGGCAGACTAAAAAGATGATCCTCCAAAGATGCAACAGCCACATGATTCCTTTCGTATAAAGTGAATGTCAATCCCTTATTTGCCAAAGATAAATCCAAAATCAAATATCCAATGAACAAATTGAAAAGCATGAATTACCTCTAAAATCAAAGTTAGCCACCCACAAACATTAGTCATAAAGCTAAAAGTACAGATTCAGTTAGTTGTAATGCAAACCAAAGTTACAAAAGAAATGTATATATCATCAAGAAAAAAAAGCAAATAAAGAACTTACAACGCCATTCAAGGAATCAATCGCATTGTCAACCTCTTCTGCAGAACTGTAAGTCACAAACCCAAAACCCCGGGATCTACCACTCTCCCTGTCATATACCACCTTGGCTTCCACAACCTTCCCTTGCTCACTAAACAAAGTCTCAAGAGCCAAATCATCAACACCCCATGAAAGGTTACCAACATAAACACGGTTGCCACTATCAAAATTAGCACCACCTCCACCTCTACCTCCTCTAGGCCCTCTAGAAGAGAACTCATCCCTCCGAGGAGGTGGTCCAGAGTTGACCCTCAGGGACCTGCCATCAAGTTCCTGCAATTTGACCCCCAAAAAAAACTCTTACTTAGTTACAATAACAGCATTTCTAATAATATATCTGAAATCACCTAGATAAATTACTTACAACATTTGATAGCAATATAAAGCACCAACAGAGAAAATTTTTGATGGAAAAAGCACAGCACAGGGTAGGTTCAAAAGGTAGATTTTCTCAAGTTGTAAACCAAATTTTACTGACTTTTAAATGCCAATACTACATCCATTTCTTTTTACATTAAAAGGGCTTTGGAGCACAAAACCACACCGACCTTCAACTCAATATAATATTACAAGTCAAAAGATTTAGCACAAGTACATAATATCAAGGAAAACGGGCACTTTTTAAATGCTTTCTTTCACTTTTAAATTGTAAAGATAGCAATTTAATTCTTCATAGGGCATAAAGAGCAATAACTCAAAAACAAGTGAAGTAGACGGGATTGTATCACTTACATAGCCATTAAACTGTTGAACAGCTGCTTCAACCTCCTCAGGAGATGACATGGTCACAAAACCAAATCCTCTACTTCTCCCAGTGACCTTGTCATAAATCACCTGCCATAAATAACAATTATATGAATTGTCCTCCTCACTGAAAAATATACAAAAAAAAATATTTAAAAAATCCTTCTTTGAATTATTAATCACTAACTTTTACTCTCAATCAGATTAACAATGAAGTTATCTCTGTAAGCGCAATAATTTTTTCTGTCAAAACATTTTCCCTACCACAAACACGCGCAAAAGCTAAAATTTTGAAACAAGTCTCAAGAAAATAATTAACTCATATTAGAGTGAATTAAACAACAAATAAAACTAAAATGAAATAGAAGAACCAAAAGTACCTCGACCATCTCAACATTTCCAGCGGTCTCAAACAACTCAGCAAGCTTAGCACTATCAGCGCTAAAAGGGAGATTACCCACAAAAAGTTTGAGGTCGGGGGAGAAACTGGAGCCCTCTTCATCGCTCAAAAGCTCCTCATCCTGGTCAAACTCAGAGGAAACGGCAACGTTTCTAATAAAACGAGAAGAGGGCAGGGGCTGAAAAGATTGGAAGAGTGAAGAGGATATTGAAATGGCTTTTCCATGGTTTTTGAGAGCAGTGGGAGAGAAGAAAGATAGTGAAGTGGGATTGGAGTTGTAAAGAGCTAGGGTTTTGGGATTGAGAGATGGGAGGACAAGAGAAGAAGCTGAGGTTGTAGACATGGTTTCTTTGTTAGTTTTGAAAAGAGATAAGGATTCTGCTACGAAGAGGTGAAGGGTTTATAGAGGAAAGCTGGGAGTGACAAGATATTTATCCAACGAGATTTGAAGGATATTTTAGGTTTACCAAAAGTCCCAAATACCCTCTATCAAAAATTTAATTAATTTAATTATGTTTTGTAATATACATTCTCCTTAATAATTAGATATATAAGAATTAAAAATGGGATTTTTTGGGAATCAAATTATTGATATTAACAATCTGCTGTGGTGCTGCTCACGGAGTTGATTTTATACTAGTATAGAAGCAAGTTGCATAATGTCTGGTGTTTTGGGCCCACTTGAGCATTTGGGCCAAAAGATTGGGAGATCAGGACCGTCCAATTTGAAAGGCCAATTCAGGAGGCACATCGAGGTTTAACCACAAAAACCAGAAGGGACGATAAGATGCCCACTGGATTTCCAGATACAAGACAAAAATGGTGAAGATATTTCACTGACAATTGGATAACCCCTTCCCCTTCGCCTTCTTGCATTAGGGCAAAAAGCCTCAGTCCCATACTCTTGCCTGCTACTTCATTGCCCAAACTGCATTCCTTGATAAGCATAGGCATAGCTAACATTTTTCAAGCTTGAAATTTTAGCTACAATACAAGTTGTGAAACCTGTTTGGGCTTCATTGGTAGCCCTTTCACTAGGGTTTATGCCCATGACGGCATATAAATAATACACAAGGCTATAACAAGCTCAGATTGTAATATAATTCAATAACATTGTTCATTTGGTTACCGCTACACCAAAAATGTCGTAGTCCCAACTCCCGGACTAGTTTCAATTTCAAACCATTACTAAGAGATGCCGAAGGAGAGACATATGTAGTGTGATTAGAGAGATTTAGTCAGAGAAACGAAAAATGATATCATCTTACGGTGAAAATACAATGCTTTATCTACATTTCTCTAGCCTAGTATGCAGTTAAAATGAACCCGTCATATTTGATTTTGAACCAATTGCCTATGTTTCCCGCCAAAATAAATGAGTCAGAAGCCTACGTTAAGTTATATATTTGGGAACAGCAAGCAAAACTCCTGCTGTTATAGAAGATGCCCAAATGCATCAAGGAATTATATCCTCGGTTCTGAAAAAAAAATAAGAAGATTACAGTGTATTTTTCAAAAGTTATTCTGCAAAAAGTAGAAACTCTTCAAAATCAGCCTGAAACTAGAAAATAAAGCAAAAGATCCTAACTTGAAACTGCATAATAAAAATTCGACGAGAAGAAAGGTGGTATTAGCTGGCAACAGCTGCTTGTTTCTTGCCTTTTTTGCTACAACGGGCTGCATCCCCTCCTTTAATCATTCTAGAGAGTATATCTGCTTGCTTTGTGTTGCCTTCCTGATTAAGGCTAGTGATCAAATCCTCACAGCTCTTCCAATCAGTGACCCCTCCTTTCTCCATTACTTTACATAAAATTGAATATGCGTTGAGGGTCTTCCCTGCTGCTAAGAGAGCATCCAACACTTTCTCATAGCTTGAGAAGTCTACGATACAGTCTCTCTCCAAACAAAAATCCAACAACTTAAGAGCAGCAATGGTCTTCCCTTTCTCGGAGAGAACAGATAAAAGACTATCGAAGTTGGGTGCACACCCACTTTCCATCAGTAGATCAATTCGCCCAAGGGCTTCCACAACATGACCTCTCATTAGAAGAGCTTCCAAAATCTTGGCAACCAATTCCATATTCTCCTTCACACCCTTTTCCACCATGCTCTTCATGACTCGGCTTGCAGTCTGAATCCTTCCATCTTCAAACAGACTCTCCATCACTGACCTAAATAGTGAAGAAGCCGGAAGATGCCCATCTTCAATCATACTATCCAAAGCAGTTTTAGCATCGGCTGGCTCACCTTTCCTCAGGTAGCTCTCAATGAGAAATGTGTAAGCTTCAGCATCCCTAGGCACACCTCTCCTACCCATAATCTTAACAATTTCAAAAGCAGATTCTGGATTCCCTTCTTTTGAATGCCCACGAATCAAATTATTGAAGGCATTGGGATCTAAAACACCCTTTTTCATTAATTGCCTGAAAAAGACTTCCGCTTTCCATGTCTGACCATGGTGGCACAGATGCTGTATCATCAAGTTATAAGCACTAGCCTCCATATCCAAAGAACTCTGTGGCCTCAAAATGATTTCTTTCTCAACAAGCTTATCCAACAACTTGATTGCGTGATCAAACATCTCAGCCTTGCAAAAGTTCTCAATTAAGATACCATAATGTCCAGCCTCTGTTGGAATGCTCAACCGAATCATTGCCTCAAGCGCATCCTCAGCCGCAATTAAGTCCCCAGACTTACACTGAGAAGTCAAAAGCTTCATAAATACAGAATTATCCTTGGGAGCAATATATCTATCAACCATCTCCTTCAAAATCTTCTGCGCTTCAGTCATTTTACCAGTATCACATAATCCCAGCAACAAAGCCGTATAAGTAACTGCATTTGGCTTAACATTAAAGGACTTCATTTCCTCAAATTTTCTCAGTGCATCATCAACTCGCTCAACTGCAACATAGCCTTTTATCATAGTAGTATAACTAATAACTGTAGGCTCAATCTTCTTCTCCTTCATCTCCACAAACAACTTCTCAGCCTCATCCATTTTCTTAAACCGATTATACCCATTCATCATTGTGTTATAAGTAACAACATCTGGTGAAATCCCCCTACTTTTCATATCCTCATAAAACCTCATAGCAGTCTCAAGCCTCAAACTCAAAAACAACCCCCAAAGCATAATATTATAAGTATGCCTCGTAGGCTCAATTCCTTCACTTAACATCTTATTAAAGTACCTCTTCGCCATCATATACCGGCCACGCCTCAAAATTACCTTAAACAAGGCATCATAAGATTTACCCGTCCTCTCCACACCCAATTCCTTCATGTTATCAAAAATTTTAACAGACTCCTGAACAATTCCCTTTTTACCGTAACTATCAATCAACAACTCAAACATATCTTCATCCCATTCAACACCTTTTTTTGGCATATCTAACAAGATACACCTAGCATGGTTCAACTTCGAAGCTCGGCCTAAAATTTCAATTATTTTCAAATGGGTTTCTCGGTCATGGTTGAACAACCCGGCCCGCTCGACCCACCTGAAAAACTGTAGCGCATGCTCCCAGTTCTTTGCTCCGTGAAGTACATTATAAACAAGGTTGTGATCGAAAACGGGCACTAAAGCTCTGATCGAGTTCTGTAACCGGGTTGTCCATGGGCGATTCGCCATCATTCTACAAATTATATCCTCTAACGTTTCTGGGTTTCGTGGCCTACCTCTTGGGATCCTCTGTCTCGGGTTCGGGTTCGGGTCCGGTTTCGCGCCTTCTTCTGCTTGAACCGGAACCCAAACCGGATCCATATTCGGAGCGGAATTGTCTTCAGTTTGTTGGTCATTGATCGAGCAGAAGAAATGTGGGAAATTGAGAAAGCAGGGGATTTGGATTCTGGGAATTGCGTGATAAACCCTAGGTTTTAATTGATGGGGTTTAGAGATGGAAATGAACGCCATTAACAAAAGTTTTCGAATCTGCAAAATGGGTTTTAGGTTTGGATTCGTGGGTTTCGTTTGATGTTTGATTTACATATAAACAGTGAGAGACAGAGTAACCGAGGTTGCAGTTGCACACACAGTTAGAGTTTAGGCAGAAAACCCCATTACTGCTTCGTCATGTTGTACACTCGAGTACAGGTACCGCAAAGAACAGCTCAGTTACTCCAAGTGATATTGGGCTCAGATGAGCCTACAACTAACATTTTAGCCCAATCCCGGGTAACTCGTCTTTGTGCTCAGTCCATGACAAGAATACATGGAATTAGCAAGTGAGGATTAATTTAAAAGATCATAATTATTAATTATGTAGTCTTTATATAATCTATCTTATAATGATATTGGGTTAAATTTTAGATTTTTTCATCGTTTACAACATGATTAATTCATATCACATTAACTTATTTATAATTTAATATTTTTATATAATATTTTTTATTTAAAATAAAGTTAATTTGAGTTTAAGTAAAAAATATTAAAAATATTTTAAAAAGATATTAAACGAGTGACATGATTATCATCTTTTAGTCTTCACACAATTAATAACTAGATTATATTGTATCAATCAAAATTAATACTCTATATACACACACACACACATATATATATATATATATTACACAACACAAAATGAACATATTGATTACCCTTAATAAAAATAATTTAAATTTATTTTCACTCTTCTATCTATTTCAGAAAATAATACAACAAACATCAAGTTACATTTTCCAAATAATCTATGATTGATATCGGACTTGAACAAACATTTAGATACTCTAATAGTATAATAAATTAGTTAATCTTTTGTTATGAGAGTAAGAAATTATGAAATCGATGGACTTAAACCAAGAAGAAAATTTTATTAATTTGTGTTTGTACATGAGATGGTATGTTGTAGGGTATGTGAAAAAATATAGTAAATAAATAATGAACAAACATTCCAAACACAAGTTATACAATATCAAGGCCATGCCAATTGTGTTGGCTCAATCTATGGAACATTCACTATACAGAAATTCAACTCAGCTGCAAATAATGTGCTCATAGTCACTCATAACAGAACATTTGTTTACATTTGAACCACTGCATCAGCAT
>JAXCLQ010000003.1:4758443-4768776 GCA_035584115.1 Cedrela odorata
TATATATATATATATATATAATTATGGTGACATTTTTATATTATCGTGAGTAAAAGATTTTATTATTATTTAACTTTTAAAGAATTTTTTTTAACACATGTACATTATCAATTATGTTCCATTACGATTTATATATTTGTTTAAAATTTTAATTAATTACTAATTACATGTATGAATTTATTAGGATGAAAACTCATATAAAGATTAGACGGTGGTTTCATAATTTTATTAATAGTTTACATTTGATTACTACTTTTATTTATAAAAAGTATACATGTAATGTAAGGTAACAGAATATCAATGCAATAAATGGAGATGAAAAAACGAATAAGTCACTTTCACGAGGCAACTCCATATGTGCAATTCAAAGATAATAGTGTAGCGTTTGTATCGTACCATACGTCAATGCAACTATTATTTTATTACATCTCTTCTCTTTTGTGTTATATTTGATGCACTTATTTTTAATTTTAAAACTAAAATTATAAAAAAATAAAAGCACTAATTTTTACTCAAGACGACATACATTTTTTATTAATATTTTGCATCGTGTGATTTCATCCCATAGTATTTGTGGCTTCAAAATTAATGTATTTCAATTTTAAACATATCTTTAATTTATAAAGAAGATACGATTATTAACTCGCGTCGTTTGATAAATAACCTCATATTATGTTACAATAAATTCAAATGTTCCATGAGTTATAAAAGATTGTATAATAAAATTAAACAACCTTTTAGTAGTGATAATTTGAATTTTCGTATCGTATTCGTCTTGTATTTATGTTCGTGTTTGTGTTGTGTCATATAAAATTGAACTTAAAACTCGATTCGTTTAATAATCATATTAATAATTGAAAACTTTAACTCGACACAATTATTAAACGGATAATAATCGTGTTACCTTTTAATATTTTTTATATATTGTAATATAATTTTATAATATTTACAGTATTATCTATTTAAATGATATTTAATTTAATTCAAAATATAGTTAAATATATTTTAAAACTTGATAAATATAATTAATTTTAAAAAATATAAAATAAATTTATTAAATTATAAATAAATTAATACGATATAATTACTGAAATAGTTAATCGTGTCATAAAATTACTTGTTAAAAATTATAAATACAAATCATATCGTATTACCTATTTAATAACAATATTATTTTATATTAATCTAAACCCTAAATTTTGTGTCATATTCATGTTAATTTGACGGATCATATTAAAAATTATTAATTATTAATTTAGTATTTACTTAAATGTACCTTAATAATTAACAAATAAAACTAATAAGGATCTCATATAAAACAGTTATTGACAAATATTTTCTTGGCGAATATATTCTAATTTTGTAAGAATAACAGTATTAGTATTTAAAAATAATTAAGTAACTTGTTGAGATAAACACGACACAGAAAGTCTTAATGAGGTTACATTACATCTGTGAACTCAGTAAATAAAGAAGACAAGACAACTGTACACACGTAAAAATGACAACAGTTGAATGAATATGACCCTGTAATTATCCTTGAGATTTGTAGGCAAGAGCCGACAAGGCAAAAAGATAAACCTAAGAGAGAGAGTCCATAAACAAAGACTCGAACAAGGAAAGAAAACAAAGAGAAAGAGAAAGACAAAGACAAGGGAGAGAGTTGCCTTTGCCCGTCTCAGCCTCAGCCTCAGCCTCTCTCTTTCTATCTCACAGCTAGCTTACTAGTTCTAAATAAAAAAAGTAGGGAAGACGCTAACTGTCTTTTAGATCTTTCTAGCTTTTAACTCTTCATTTTACGTGAAACTTTTAACCCACTTCACTCTCTTTCTTCTCTATTTTTATTTTTTAAAATCTTTTTTTTTCTGGTTTCTCTCAAACCGAGGACTGCCCAAAATATACATAACTATTGTTTGTATTATTTTCCCTTCTTCTTTCTTTCTCATGAAACTGAGATACTTTATTTCTCTCTCTTTTATCTGTTCCAAATTTATGTTTAACTCCTCTGCTCCTCATTGAAGCAGATCCTGGTAAAGATCTACTTGTACACTACCAGATAGGGATATAGGTTGCTGACGAAAAAGAAAAAGGATAGAGAAATAGAGGGTGTGTTAAGAAAGGTAAAGGTTTTAATCATTTATCAAAACCCTAATATTGTACAGTTTTTTTTTCTTTTTTTTTTTTTTGTGGGTTTTTGTTTTTATTCAGTCTTGTAATCGACCTCGAGATTTGTGCGAAATGGTATCTGGGTTTGTGGGTTTTTTAGGTGATTCAGATCCATGGTGGTGATTTTTGATGTTTTTGATACTTGGGTTTGGTTATGGGATTCCAAGCTCTATTTCTGTGTTTTGCGATTAGGGTTTTTGTTATATTGATTGGTGGCTTGTGTTTTTTTTGATATTGTGAGAAGATCTGCGGTGAGTTTTGAGTTCGGTTTGCAATTTTGCGGTGTGGGGTTTGGAACTTTGTTGGGTTGTTACCAGATTCTTGTTGATGTTGTTATTGTCATTGTTACTTAATTTCTGAAAGTGTAATTGTTTTTTTGTATATGTTGAATGACTTAGTGCTGCTTTGGATTGTGGGTATACTTGTTGAAATATTACTGAATGGTTAAAAATTCTTGAGGTTTGACCATGGTTTGTATGTGCAATTTCTCTATGTGAAATATCTTATAATTATGCTTTACTCTTGTTGACTTTTATGTTGTTTTTAAGCTGTAAATGAATTGAAGTGCCATTTTGTAATAATATTAGTGCATCCATTTAATTAGTGCCAAATGAAACCTGATTGCATACATTACTTCTATTTGGCTTGAGTGAAGTTATGTTTCCCTTATCGCTTCGTTTAAATGGCGATCTTATAACACCAATTACTTCATCCAGAGAACTGTATGCAGACTTTTGGCCATTTGTTAATTTTTTAATTTCTGATGTTTTTATTTTAGTGTGAATTGATATTTCTTATTGAATCAGATTACAAGTCAAAGTTGGGGTGCAAGGAGGAATTGGCTCGAATTACTTGGAGATATCCTGGTCCTGGATTGCTGTTGCACCAACTCATTATTGTACTTAATTTTATTTGCTGAAGTTTCATGGTTTGAATGAATCTGTTCTTGATCGGGAGATGAAAAGAAAATTTAGCGGGATGATATAAGCAGATTTGTTCGTCAATGTTAGATTTGGACAATTTCAGTTAGTGTCAGAATTTTGTTATGCTTGCAGTTACCTTAGCAGTAATTGTGTCACGAGGAGAAGGTTGATCTGTATAAGTGCATTTATAAGTCCTGCATTTTTGAGATGCCATTGATGCTTGTAGTACTACCAATTAATGTGCTAAAAAGATGGTGGAGTTTGCTTTAACTTTACATTAGGTATGTATTTCAAGAGAAGAAGTTGCTGATCTGGTGAATGACTTTTGTTAGGTGGCATCCTTCATCGGTTGATACTGTGTCAATAAGCAGCCATGTAATTTATTTAACTTGGTACACATTTGCTGGTTCTATGGTTAGAATTGTAATATAAGTATAATACTGCGTTGGTATTCCTTTCTTTAAATACAGAGTACTAACATGGATGTTGAGGTTGCAAATACTAACCATCAGCCAGGTGTTCTTTATCGGCTAGTTCCTGCTGTCTTACCTGTGCTTCTGATTTCAATTGGATATGTTGACCCTGGAAAGTGGGCAGTAATTGTTGAAGGAGGTGCTCAGTATGGGTTTGATTTGGTGGCACTAATGCTAGTTTTTAATTTTGCTGCCATTCTTTGTCAATACTTGTCGGCTCGTATTGCTGTTGTCACTGGAAGGGATCTTGCTCAGGTATCATTTCTTTCCCTTTGCAATTCTGCTTATGCTGCAACAGTTAGTATTTTGATACATCAAGTTGCCATGGCTTGCTCTCCTGCAATCTAAGTGTTATTATCTCTTACCATGGCATCTGGTTATTTTGATACAAGAAGTTTAATAAAATTGTTTATTTTTCTTAACAATGGCAATAGATTTGCAAAGAAGAGTATGACAAGTGGACATGTGTATTCTTGGGAGTTCAAACAGAGCTTTCTGTCATTTTGCTGGATCTTACTATGGTAGTTCTCTTCTTCTGTTAAATGTGCTGATGTTATGTTTGTCTTCTTTTCTGAATGCTGATGTAATTAAGGCATTTACCCTGATTTGTGGCTTATCTTTCTCGGTTTCTTCTTGTTTTCCCACTAACATCTGATCTTGCTAATATTGCCTCCAGGTTCTGGGCATTGCCCATGGGTTTAATCTTTTGATGGGGGTGGAATTGTCTACAGGTGTTTTATTAGCAGCTGCTGATGCTGTTCTATTTCCCCTTTTTGCTGCACTTCTGGTAGGCTGATTATTTGTGTTCTTTTGTAATCTCATCATTGATGAGCTAATCAGTGTTAAATTTTCAGGAGAACTACAAGTCAAATTTCCTGTGGATATGCATGGCAGGGATCATATTACTTTCTTATGTTCTTGGAGTGCTCATTAGTCAACCAGAAATTCCACTCTCAATGAATGGGATGCTAACAAAGCTGAGCGGGGATAGTGCATTCTCTATAATGAGTCTTCTTGGAGCAAGTATGATGCCTCACAATTTTTACCTCCATTCTTCTATCGTTCGGGTATTTCTCTCTCCCTTCTGCACATGCTCTCTAATACTAAGCTTATTTGAAACTTGTTTTTGTATGTGCTTGACTGTGCATTGTTGTCATCTGTTATCTGATAGTTAGACTTTAGTGGCTCTAGAATTGATTCGGTATCCCACGTGGGAAGACTCTTTTGTTCCCATCTTCCACCAGACTTTTGTTGACTAAAACTTGCAAATTCCAAAATGACCATTGTTTGTTTGCCCATGTCACGTACATTAGTGCTTGAAATATTCAAAACTTTTGATTGTGAGCATTCAATAATCTTTCCCTTGCAATTTCTCCTTTTTGTTCAGTAAAGAATGACTTTGGCCTAGTACCCGTCTTAGATTCTGTTGCTGGGATTTTACCAAGCCATGGGTTTCTTTTCTTACTTTTTACCCTCCGTTGAACTGTAGCTCACAGTCAGGTCAATGTGCCTTGTAGACTGCTCCCATGGGAGGTTGCCAGTGTGTTTCTTAAACTGAAAACATTTCTTGATATATTTGTTTGTTAACTTCCTAAAAGTTTCTGCTCTCTTTATTCTTGCAGCAGCATCAGGGACAGCTAAACATCTCCAAGGATGCCTTGTGTCATGACCATTTTTTTGCCATCTTATGCTTCTTCAGTGGCATTTATCTGGTGAATTATGTGCTGATGAACTCGGCAGCAAATTTGTTCCACAGTACTGGTCTTGTTCTGCTTACTTTTCAGGATGCAATGTCTCTGATGGAACAGGTTTTATTCTTCGTTTTCTTTTTTTCGCATTTTGTTAAGAAAGTGCTTCTTATTAGTTTCAATAATTATGTTTTAAATAGCTATTTGCATGCAGAATAGTGTCTGCATCAATTTGAGTTCTCATTTTGATGCATACTAATCAAATGTCCTCTGTCCAAACTGATGAAATACAGGTGTTTAGGAGCCCAGTAGCCCCGTTTGCCTTTGTACTGGTTCTATTTTTTTCAAACCAAATGACAGCACTAAATTGGAATCTCAGCGGACAAGTAGTTTTACGAGATTTCCTCAGACTGGACATACCTGGTTGGCTTCGTCATGTTACAATCAGAATCATTGGTATAGTCCCTGCTCTTTATTGTGTGTGGACTTCAGGAGCTGAAGGGATATATCAGTTGCTTATATTCACACAGGTTATGGTAGCTTTGCTGCTTCCATCTTCTGTGATCCCACTTTTTCGAGTTGTCTCGTCAAGACCAATAATGGGTGTCCATAAAATTTCTCAGTTTCTGGAGTTCTTAGTACTGCTTACATTCATGGGGATGCTAGGGTTAAAGCTTATATTTATGGTAGAAATGGTATTTGGTGACAGTGATTGGGTTGGTAATTTGAGATGGAACACAGGAAGTAGTACGACATTACCTTTTTTTATCCTTCTCATCACTGCTTGTACATCACTTTGTTTGATGCTTTGGCTAGCAGCTACCCCTTTAAAATCTGCAAGTTCTAGAAATGATGCTCATGTCTGGAGCTGGGATATTCAACAAGAAGCTGAGACCTTTACAGAGAGGGAGGAAGATGATTTAACTGAAACTAGGTATCTTGGAGAGGAACCTGTAGAGAAGCAGGAATCAGTTCCAGATGTGGGAAAGCCCGTTGAAAGTCAACCAGATCCATTTGTTACAAAATTTGATCTCGATTTGCCTGAGACAATCTTGCAGTCTGATCAGGAAATTCGTTTCGATACTATTGAGGATAATCATCCTATTATTGCATTTCCTAGCCCCATCCAATGTCCTGAAGAGAAATCAGCATGCTCTGCTGGTTCAGTCTCCACCTCAACTGGGGTGAAGGATGTCTCTGGTGATGATTTGTTTGATTCCAAGGCCTTGAAGATTGAATCAACGGATCCAATTGTGACAACAGTAGGTGTAGGGGGAGATTCACACACTGAAAAGGATGATGATGAAGGGGATACCTGGGAACCTGAAGAATCATCCAAAGATGTTCCTGAGAGTACTTCGTCTTTGATATCAGATGGTCCCAGTTCATTGAGGAATCTCGTTGGGAAAAGTGATGATGGTGGGAATAGTGCTGGAAGTCTTTCAAGATTAGTGGGGTTGGGGCGTGCTGCAAGGCGTCAATTAGCTACGTTTCTTGATGAGTTTTGGGGACAGTTGTATGACTATCATGGGCAAATGACTCCAGAAGCAAGGGCTAAGAAACTGGATTTATTGCTAGGAGTTGATTTGAAGCCTGACTCTTCGCTGAAAGTTGACACTACCACAAAGGAATTTAGTGTATACACCCCATCTGTTGGAAGAGGGTCTGATTCTCCACTGAATTCTAGTTTATATGACTCTCCCAAGCAGCAGAGGGTGCAAAATAGTATTGATTCATCATATGGAATTCAAAGAGGTTCTTCGGCATTGTGGTCCAATTATATGCAGTTGTCGGATGCATTTGTGCTGAATTCCAGCCTTGGTGTACATGACTCTGGTGAGAGGCGGTACTCTAGTCTGCGCATTCCATCTGAAGATTATAGTGACAGGCGGTACTCTAGTCTGCACATTCCCTCAGAAAACTCTGGTGAGAGGCGGTACTCTAGTCTGCGGATTCCATCAGAAGACGCTGGTGAGAGGCGGTACTCTAGTCTGCGGATTCCATCAGAAATTTCTGGTGAGAGGCGGTACTCTAGTCTGCGCTTTCCATCATCAGAAGACTCTGGTGAGAGGCGGTGCTTTAGTCTGCGCACCCCATCGTTGGAAGATTCTGGTGAGAGGCGGTACTCTAGTTCGCGCATTCCATCGTCAGAAGACTCTGGTGAGAGGCGATACTCTAGTTTACGCACTACACCATCTTCTGATTCCTGGAATTATCAGCCAACAACAGTGCACGGTTGGGACATAGCGCATTTTAGTCAAATTGCTAGGGACAGAAATTCTGATTTCTTGAATGGTCAACGGGAGTCTCCAGCTCCTAAATCCCCTTCTTTGGGCCATACAAACTACATAGACCCGGTTGCTTATGCTTTGGAGCAGAAGCTGCAGAATGGGATAAGCTCTGTACGACCCTCTGGATTTCAGAACCTTGTGATATCTAGGAATACTCCTGTGCAGTCCGAAAGATCATATCTTCATGTTCACACTTCTGGACCTGCTGATAGTGTAGGGATACCATCCAATGCTAAGAAATACCATAGCTTACCAGACATATCAGGATTATCTATTCCTCTAAGTGATCAATATATGTCCAATAAGGGTGCTCATAAGCCATCTGTTGGTAGGGCAAGTTATGAACCGTCCCTCTACTCGAATCCTGCATCTAGGGCAGGAGCTCCTTTGGCATTTGATGAGCTCTCTCCATCAAATGTCTATGGAGATGTTTTCCCTCTACAGTTAAGTTCAAGTTCAGACACCGGATCAATTTGGTCTAGACAGCCTTTTGAGCAGTTTGGTCGGACTGTTGGTGAAGGGCTTGGAAATAGGTCAAATGCAATTTCTCAAGAAGCTACTTCTATTGCTGATGCAGAGGCAAAACTTCTTCAATCTTTTAGACGTTGTATTGTGAGGATTTTGAAATTGGAAGGATCGGAGTGGTTGTTTAAACCAAATGATGGAGCTGATGAGGATTTAATTGATCGAGTGGCTGCTAGGGAGAAGTTTCTTTATGAAGCTGAAACTAGAGAGATAAACCAGGTGGTTGACGAGGCAGGTTTTTCCAACTTTTTGGTTTCCTCAGTTCCTCACTGTGGAGATGGCTGTATATGGAGAGTGGATTTGATAATAAGCTTTGGGGTCTGGTGCATACGTCGAATTCTTAGTCTGTCACTAATGGAAAGCCGGCCTGAGCTGTGGGGAAAATATACTTATGTACTAAATCGCCTTCAGGTAAATCTCTGTTTTGGTTACTGGTTGACCAGACAAACAATTATTCTGCTAATGTTCAGTGCGGGTCAGATTTATAATTCATGGGTCCCACTTGAGAATCTCTTCTGTGATGAAAGTTGCATGCTTGATGTTAGGGAAACATAAATATCATTGAGTTATAAACATTGTAGGGAGTAGGGAATATTTCCAATGGCCATACTTAAAGAGTTACAATTATGCATTGCTTTTGTTCTCCACCATGATCAATGCATGCTCAGGATTTAGTGTTTCAGGTTTTCTTAGGAAAACTGATTTGTGCCCTCTTTTATTTGTTTGATACATGGAACATTTGCCTTTGACCTTGGTAATTGATCTTCTTAAATTCCTGTATCCAACAGATTATAAATTGTACAAGTGCCAGTTTGTGTAAAGCATGAGGACTGGAATTTATTTATCATTTCTTATCTCTTCTGGGTCGATGATCTGGACGGTAATGTTTCTTCATTGACATTTTACAGGGTGTCATAGATTTGGCATTTTCAAGAACTCGTACTCCAACATCTCCATGCTTTTGCCTTCAAATCCCTGCAGTGCGTCAGCAAAAGTCAAGCCCACCTGTTTCAAATGACATGCCACCCCCTGCTGCAAAGCCGGGAAGGGGGAAATTCACAACTGCGGCTATACTCCTAGACCTTATAAAGGATGTGGAGAGCGCGATATCTTGTCGAAAGGGTCGAACAGGCACTGCTGCTGGTGATGTGGCTTTTCCAAAGGGAAAAGAGAATTTGGCATCTGTTCTCAAACGGTACAAGCGTCGATTATCCAACAAACCAGCTGGCTCTCACGAGTCGAGAAAGGTACCAACATCATCTGCTTATGGTACATAGAAGACTTTTTGTCCACAGTTAGCCTCAGCTGGGTGAATGATTTTTGGGCTTCTTTGATTTTGGAAAGCAGCTCAAAATGTAAATGAGGATATTGCTCAGTTGTTCAGGACCTGTCAGTCTCTCACGCCCTTGCATGCAGTCTCTTGTGTATTTAAAAGTTCATGCTGCAAATTGTAATTGCCATGTATGTTATATATACATAGGATTAAGTGTTACTGGACATGTAATTGCAGCAGAATTAATGAAAATGGGTAGAATAAGAAAGGTGGAAAATTGGTTAATTTCAGTTGAGAATTCAGATCTTGGTTATTACGGAGTGCCTAGATTCATTGTTACTGATAACTGAATTTTGACTATTTTTTATTTTATTTTTTCATTTATCAGTGCTAGCTAGCCTTCTTCTCGGACGTTTTTCCTTCACTTGAAAGGACATGAACATAATGTTTTCTCTAATCTTTGAATGAGAGTTTATGGTTTTATTTATTTACTATTAGGTCATTTTCACTTTTAACAATATATTATTAATTAATTTAATTTTTTTAAAAAAATAATATTAGTGTAATTTTTAATAATTGCATTAATTATTATTATTATTATTATTATTATTTTAACAAAATAAACAATATAGAAAAACTTGATATTTAAAATATTCTTCCACATAAAATATAAATGAAATTGATGTTGGTATTAACAAGAACATAAAATGTATTCTTAGATTATAAGTAGTCATTTGAAAACAGAAAATAAAAAAAAATAAAAAATGGAAGATGAAAACTGAATAAATTATATCTTTTGGGACAATATTTTATTTAACAAATAAAATTAATAATATATTATTTGATTAAAATATATATAATATATACACACACACTCACACACATTCTCCTTTTCACTTTTAAAGCTACACTTTATAAACTCGTATCATCTTCTATACCTTAAACAACTCTACACTCCAATTTTCATAACTTGGAAGGAAGGAATGCATGATTT
>JAXCLQ010000003.1:4768876-4876327 GCA_035584115.1 Cedrela odorata
CTAAGTAAACATTAATACAAAGTTATTTACTCAGTTTTCATTACCCCGACATAATTTATAAAATGACCAAATTACCCCTAGTTTGTAAAATGACTAAAATGCCCTTAATTTAAATTTTAGGGTATTACAATTTTAAGTTAATTTTATGAAAATTAATGAAAATTGCATGTTTGAATGACATAAACCCTAGTTGATATCCTTTCACCCAATTAACGTAACAATTGGTATCAGAGTATCCTTATATGTTTTATATGCTTGGTTGATGGTTGAAATTGAAAGAATTGGATTTGGCTTAGGATATGGGTTTAAATTTAGAAAGTTAGGGTTTATGGAGCAAATGTTGTTCATTATTGGTTTCAATGGAGAATATGATGAATAGTTTCATCATCTTGATGTACTAATATGATTGGTGAAGTCATATAATGATTTTGGTGCCATGGAAGTATGATTTCATATGATGAAATGATTATGGAACATGATTATTGCATGGATGCATTTGGCCATGTTGATGGTTGATCATTGATTATTGTTTTCATGTAATTTTATGTCTTAACATCATGATTTAATGTTGTTTCATAAGACGAAATAATGTTAATGATGTTATGGAACCCTAATTAAATTGGTCATATTGAATTCCAATTGCATATGTTGCAATTTTGATAATTACCGCATATTTGGTTGTTGATAATGGTTAATGACCATAAATACAAACAATTAATGGTTAATTGTGCTGTAATTATCATGTTTTGGTTGCTAGGACGTTTGGCCATATTCATTTAAAATAGCAAAAGTTGCATTTTGTTTCACAATGTTATGTTTAATTATTAAACATGCATTATATGTAATGATTATTAATTGTGTGATAATTAATTTTCATTAGGTTGCTTGTACTTGTATAATTCATTTGATAGATTATTAATTAGGCATATGAATTTGTTAATGTGATTAATAAATGTTCAAATCTATAATTAATAACTAATTAATTTGATTAATTAGTTTATAGTGTATATATATATATATGTATGTATGTATGTAAGTATGTATTATGTGATAATATGTATATATGTATATTGGATAATGCATGAATGGTAATATATTGTGTATGATACATGTTATCATCATTATGCATAATATATTATTGTTATTTAATTATGGATAGATAATGTCTAATTATGACATTAAAAAGTTAATATTAATTTGGCATTTTTTAATTGGCCTAAGGTTTGATTTTAGGCTTATATATATCTAAATAATGATTATATTTTTAATTTGCTTATAATACATTATTTGTAACAATTTTGCATGCTAACATTTCTTCGGCAAAATATGATTGGCCTATGGTTAATGTGATTAATCTTAGGTTAATTTATGTTATTACGTGATAATTCTTTTATTAAAAATTGCCAAAATTTAATTTTAATGTTTTAGAAAACATTTGAGACATTCTCAGGGTTAGAAAACCCTAGTTAGCCTAAATTAGGGTGTTTAATTTGTTAGATAAATTAAACAATTGATACAAGCAACAAAATTACTAGTGTGACAAGTAATTCAGGTTGAATAAAGCAATTCGATCAATTATTGGTCGAAAAACCTAAACTATTAAACAATTCGATTAATTATTCAATAGTTTATCAAAATCATCTCTAATAAATTAATTTTCAATCATTAAAATGATTATTCATGAGACAGATAATTCAAAAAAATAAATATTAAAATTTTTTGCTCGACAAATAATTTCCATTGAGCACGTGAATAGTATTATTGTTCGCATAATACTGTTCACATAAATAGTAACATTGTTTATGTAAATAGTATAATTATTCGAAATAGTAATTTTGCATGCTTGTGTGACAAGTAATGCAAATTAATTATGCATATTTTGCTTGTATGACAAGTAAAGGTAAAAAATAAAATTAAAGGTAAAATATTATAATGACACCTGTTATGCATATGTAAACATACTTATATGTATAAAGAGTAGTAATTGTTCATGAGATGAACAATTATTGGTGTTAATCCTTGGCTTTAAATGATAGTTTTATTAAAATTGTCTAAGATTAGAGAATATTCACATAAGATGTAAATAATATAAGTGCTTGATTAAAAACTCCTTAAAAATTATCATATGTTTGCCTCCCATTATAGGATAGCTAATGATTCTTTTATATAAATTTTTTACTCCAAAATTTCTATTATGTGAGGGATACTGGGTTTTTATAATTGAATTAGGCTATTTAGTTCTCAGTGATATTCGAATCTCAACCAAGATTCTATTATGTAAGGTTGGGATAAGAATATTATTTGAGAAGGTACAGTGGTTTGAATATGACTAGTATAGGATATCAAGATTTCTATTATGTGAAGTATCTGAAATTAGGGCAAAAAAATGAATCAAGTCCTATATGTGACACAAAAAAGAAAAGTTATTTACTCATTGAATTTAATTAACCAATATTTTTATTATGTGAGGTTAATTGATTGTAGATGATAATTCAATTACCCACTAATTTTCTTAAAAATCCAACTACATGTTTGTATCCTATTTTAAGAGTGTAGGGTTTAAATTAGATAGTGAGAGCTGATGTAATCAGAATATAATTTTATAATATTTTCAATTGTTGAATTCATTATTTTGTAATTCAATACATTAATATACTGTTTTCTTGTGTGTTTTCAGTTTTCTCTTTGTGATCATCAAAATGTCATTTGTAAATGTGTTTCATAAGATTTTAGACAACAACATACTTACTGGTCATAATTTAAAGGACTGGTTAAGAAACTTGAGAATAGTTCTCGAGGCAGAAATGCCTATGTCATTAGAGGTGGATATTCAATTAGAGGAGAAGGAAACATTTAATAAATGGCAAGCTGATAATCGTAGAGTGAGACTCTACATGTTAACTTCTATGAATAGGGAGCTACAAACTCGACATGAGAATATACAATCATCTTATAAGATATTTAAATCCCTACAAGAGTTGTATGGAAAAAATTCTCGTGTTGTCGAGTATAAACTATGCAATACCTTATTTAATATGAAGCTCAGGGAGGGAGTCCCACCTGATGATCACGTCATTAAAATGATTAACATCATGAGACAGTTAGATGCTTGGGACATATGAATGGCTTATCATCTAAAGGTGAATTTGATTCTCCAATTACTTCTGTCCAGTTTTAAAAATTTTATTATGAGCTATAATCTAAATAAAATTGAGCGTACTCTTCTTGAATTGTACAATGAGCTTCAAGAATATTATAAACAAAATAATAAGGGTAAGGGATATGAGGATGTTCATATGGCCACTACTAGTAGGACTGGTAAATGACCACAAAGCTCATCTCAAGGTCCAAAAGTTGGATTTAAGAAAAAGAAAACCAAGAAGGATTTACCTCCTAAATAATCCAAAATCAAGTCAAAGCCTAAGAAAAAATGTTTCCACTACGAGATAGAAAGACATTGGAAGAGGAACTGTCCTAAATACCTTAACAGTCTCAAAAAGGCTAAGAAATGTATGTATAGCAGTAATATGATTGAATATGAATTAAGTGTTAATTCTGATATTCATTCATGGGTTATTGATTCTGCTGCTACATCTCACTTCTTTGTGTATTTGTAGGTGATGCAGAATAGTTCTACTTTCTCAGGCGATGAAATCATCTTACGGACGGCTAATAGAGCAACAATTGCTACGAAAGCCATTGGGACATGCGAGTTGAAACTTGCTTCAGGGCACATTTTGAAGTTAGATAGGGTTTTGTACTATGTTTATGCTATATGAAATATTATTTCAATATCTGTACTATGTAATAATAGTTATTCTTTACAGTTTAATAAAAATGAATGTATATTACATTTTAGAAATGTATATATTGGCAAAGCAATTAATACAAATGGATTGTATGTCCTTTAGTTGAGTAATAGTTATTACTAATAAAAGAATTAGAATTGAAATAAATCCTAAATATATGTGGTATCACATATTAAGCCATATCGGGAATAGGAGGCTTACTTAGCTCGAAACTAGTGGGTTATTGATCTCATTAGGTTTTGAACCCACTCAGACATGTGAATCGTGTCTTCGAAGAAAAATGACCAAATCACCCTCTAAAAATAAAGGTGAAAGGTCAAAGAACTATTGGACGTTGTACATATAGATGTATGTGGATCATTCAGTAAATTGGCCAGAGATATTTTGAGTGCTTCATTACCTTCACCAACGAAATGTCAAGGTATGGGTATGTGTATTTAATAAAATATAAATCTGAATCCTTGAAAAGTTCAAAGAATTTAAGAATAAAGTGAAAAACGAAACGGGAAAAAGTATTAAGGTTCTGCAATCAGATCGTGGAAGTAAGTACTTGAGTACTGAGTTTTAAGAATTATTCAAAGATAATGAGATTATCTCGCAGATGACTCATCCTTATACACCTTAGCTTAATGATGTATCGAAGAGAATGAATCGTACTCTATTAGATATAGTGCGATCAATAGTCAGTTTTACTTACTTACCATTGTATTTGTGGGATATGCTCTACAAACCGCTACGCACATCCTTAACAAAGTTCCTTTTAAATCAGTTCGAAAGACCCTATATGAGAAATGGAGTGGTAAGAAATCCAGTCTCAATTATATGAGAGTCTAGGATTGTCTTGCATATGTCAAATGGTCAAATCTGACAAACTTGATTCTAAATTAAAGATAGGTCGGTTCATTGGATATCCTAAAGATAGTTTAGGATATCAATTCTACTTTCCATCTAATCAAAGAATTTTGATCAGTAGGAAAGCACACTTTTTAGAGAATGAATTTCTTAAAGAAAAAGGTGTAAGTAGAGAAATCGAGTTAAAAGAAGAGTCTTTTGAGCCTCGATCCGACCATGCTGATACTGAAGAGTCCAGTTAGCAGACTTCTGTCCCAGTTAATCTAATTCCAACTCATAAATCTTATAAGGTTTTAAAACTCCCAAAGAGATATGGATTTCTCAATGAGTAAAATTTTAAATCTTACTTAGTGAGAGCAACGAATTATGGAGATGATCCAAAAACTTATGAAAAGGCAATCCTGGATAAAGATTTAAATAGATGACTAAAAGTAATGAAATTCGAAATGGATTCCATGCATATAAACCAAGTCTAGACACTTATTGATCCTTCAGAATGAATAGATCTTATCGACAATAAATGGATCTTTAAGAAAAAGATTGGTAAACATGGACATGTTGAGACCCATAAAGCATGGCTTGTTGCAAAAGGGTATACTCAAAAACAAGGGTTGGATTATGAAGAAACCTTTTCGCCCATAACTATGATAAAGTCCATCAGGATCATGCTAGCCATAGCAACATATTATGAGTGTGAGATTTGGGAGATAAATGTAAAGACTGCGTTTCTCAATGGTTACATTGAGGAAAACCTGTTTATGAAATAGCCTGTCAGTTTTGTATCCTCTTTAGAACCACATAAAGTGTGCAAGTTGCATTGATCCATTTATAGATTTAAGCAAGCTTCTAGGAGTTAGAATATCCGGTTTAATGAGACAGTCAAATTGTTTGGCTTCATCAAGAATCCGAATGAATCCTGTGTATATAAATGGGTAAAAGATCATGCAATTACCTTCTTAATACTATATGTAGATGACATATTATTAATGGGTAATGATCTATGCATGATAGCAAAGGTTAAACTCTTGTTATCCAAAACTTTTTCCATGAAAGATTTGGGTAATACAACCTATATTCTTGAGATTCTAATTTATAAAGATAAATTGAAGAAGATAATTAGATTATCCCAAAAGTTGTACATTGAAAAGATGCTGATGAGGTTTAACATAAAAAATTCTAAGAGAGGTCTCTTGCCCTTTAATCACAGTCTTCATCTTTCTAAAGATATGGGTCTAAAGATTAATGAAAAGCGACAACAAATGCATAACGTCCCATATGCATCAACTATTGGCAACTTGATATACTTTATGTTATATACTAGACCAGATATAACCTATGCAGTAAGTGTTACTAGCAAATATCAAACGAATCCTGGGAAGAAATACTGATCAGCAGTGAAAACAATCCTTAAGTACTAAAGAAGAACTAAGGATTTGATTCTGAGTTATGAATCTTAAGAATTGAGTATTCATGGGTACTCATATTCTGATTTTAATCAGATGTAGATGATAAAAAGTCTATATCCAGTTTCATCTTTTTGTATAATGGTGGTGTTATTAGTTGGAAAAGTTTCAAGTAGTCGACTAGAGCTGGCTCCACTACAGAAGCTGGATATGTTGCTGCTTCAAAAGAGCTAAAGAAGCAGTTTAGATGCACAAATTCGTATCTAAAATAGGTGTCGTTCCTAGCATGTTTATCCGATAAGTGTATTATATGATATTACAGGTGCTATTGCACAAGCTAAGGAATCAAGAGCACACTAAAAATCAAAGCATATTTAACGTAAATATCACATTTTGAGATAACTTGTTGGTTCTAGAGAGATTTTAATTGGAAAGACATCTTCAACAAATAATGTCGCTAACCCTCTCACTAAAACGATGACGCTGAAGCAGCTGGACCAACATCTTGAGAAAATGGGTATTAGATACTACAGCAAATGGCTTTAGTGCAAGTGAGAGTTTGTTAGTGTTGTATGCCCTAAAACCATTCGTATTGTCAGTTTTGGACATATTGTATTGAATTACTATTGTAATATGTACTATACATATTTATTAATAAAAGAAAGTATTTCAATTCGTGTGTGTATGCTACTTCTTCTATCTATACATACTAATGATAGAATATGTATATAAATTATCTAAGATAATTAGATTATCTAAATAGTTCCCTACATATGCAATATCGAATAGGCATCGATGTCACACAGTAGGCACATTGAATGTCTCCGGTGAATATCATGAGATGATATTAGTGTAAGGTGACATCATAGTCATGTCATTAGGACATTAGTGTGGATTAATAGTTAGAGTACTGTTTTTCGAACATGACCAAAGTTATGATGAATCACACAAAAGTATGTTGTGAATAATTCATTATATAATTGTACTAGTGTATTAACTACTCCTTAGACCTGAGACATCACAGTTGTTAATCGGTATAGATGCACATGGTTCATATAGTGTATAAATGTAAGACTAATTATATCTTGTACACATAACCCGGTTTGATCATATATTGCTTATATTGAGATGCAAATAATTATCAAATGGAATTTGTTGACTCAATACAAAGGATTTGAAAGTTCTATTAACTTGGTCCAAATTTGATTTTCCAAACGGATATTAGTAAACGGCTGAAAACAAAGTCTTTAGCCAAAGCATAAATGTCATACGAAGAGTTCATAGTGACAAATTCAGCACGTATTGACTTATTATCGACATATAACTAAATTTAGAGTTTTGACATCTGTGAGCCCTAATTTAGTTAGGATTAGACGAATGGAATGGATTATCCACACGGAATGTATAATTAATCATAAAATGTTCAATAAAGAGTTTCTTCATTATGGTTTAGAGACTATGGTATGTTGCTGGATGTTAACCACAATCGTTGAGCAACCGAATTATTTGAAACGAACTCGATAAGATCAATTTCGGCTCACAGCTAACTCCACAATAAACCCAAGAGTCACAACTAATAATTTATATTCCTCCTTGCTATAAAAAAGATTAAATATTATCCGCAACAGAGTTAGCACTCTCGGAGATGATATTAGGTTGATAATTGTAAATGGTTTACTCGTTAAATAGTTTAACAATTTAAAAGTTATGTTTAATGACCTAAATGTGACTCGAAGTAAGTTATAATATTTCATTAATATTTAGAATTATAAATGAAATTAAAATAAATTTGGTCAAAACAAATTTGACTAAATTTGAGGTCAATTTATAATTTTTCTAAAATATGGTGCCTAAGTGATATTTTATATTTACTATTAAGAAGCTTGTCGGACAAACTTTAGGACTTATTTGCATTTGACTAAAAGACTATGGGTACTTTAATAAATGAGAAAATATATATATATATACATATATGTGGCCATTTTCTAATTTTTGAGATGATTTTTAAATGATTATCAAAATATCAAAAGCTCTCATCTCTCTCTCTCTCTAGAATTTCGGCCATGACAATGAGACAACATTTGAGTTTGATTTCTTGAAAACTTTGTATTTTTACAGTTAATCTCTTCATCCTTAAGCTAATTGTTAGCTTAATTCCATATATTTTAAGTTAATTTTGTGAAAAGTGATAAAAAAAAATGCATGTTTAAATAACATAAACCCTAATTGCTATCCTTTCACCTAATCAACATAACAATCTACACCTTCAAAATCCTGGAAGCTTGAAAAAAACCCTTTCATTTTGACTTTTCCATACATAGCCAAAATTAAAACAAGTGCTAGCTAGTTATTGGCCAATTTTTGTTATAATTATCCATTCATTTAAATTATAATAATTAATAAATAAATATTTTATTTAATTAATTATTATGGTATTACTATAATACCCCTCTTTATAGAATTTACCATAAAATCCTTTTATAGAATTTACTATAATGTCATTGTATTTAATTATTAATAATTAATAAATAAACACTTTATTAATTAATTATTATCTTTTATGGAATTGGCTCATGGATAATTATTAAAATAACAATTAAGTATATGTAATTTACTTTAAATTATATATTTATGTAATTGTCATAATTCTTTAACTACTTAAAGAATTATAAATACACATATATATAACACTTATATATACACATATATTCAATTTTTCAGCCTATTAAATTATTCCCTAAGGTGCTAACCTTCTACGAATAATTTTCTCTCTCACGTATAGGTCCCAAAAGTTTAAGAATATTGGTGTGACCATAAAGGTTCAAAATGAATTAGCCAGGAGTCATATCCGAACAATTCGAAACTCAACAACTATGATTAGTATCTAGCAATACACCATAGTCCATAATCCATAATGAAGTAATTCTTCATCAAACCTTCTTGGATTGTACGTACCGTGTGGATAAAATCCTTCTGTTGTCCAATCCTATTTAAATTAAAGTTCATTGAATGTTAAAATCCTAAATTTGATATTTTACGAATGGTTGGTCAATATATCCTGAACTTGCCCCGTGAACTCTTCATATGGCATTTATTTTGCTTTGATCAAAAACTTGATTTTAAATATTTATCGATATTCATTTAGGAACTCGAACCTGAATAGAGTTAGCAGAAACACTCAATCCTTTTAAACGAGTCAATAGATCCAATCTTGACTATCATCTGAATTCTTATATGAACCACGCATAATCAAACTGGCTTTATCATATAAGACATTATTAATCCTGTACTTATATACCATGTAAACAAAGCGTGTCCATATAAAATCTGACTTTGACGTCTCAGGCAAAGTATCATATCGCACATTAATACAATCTTTTTAATAAATCATTGACTACATGCATACCATGTGATTTATCGTTCTTTGGTCAAGTTTGATAAATAATTCTCTAACTATAAATCCATACTAATGCCTTGTGACATGACTCTCATTATCACCCTCACTAATACCATTTTATGATATTCATAGACAGCATTTAGTATGCCTACTATGTGATATTGATGCCCAGTCTATATCACTTCTGTAAGAAACAAATTTGATAATTTGATTTAACTATTAAATAAATTATTTAGACAATTTACATATATACTTTATTATATAACATGAATAAATAAAAGAAGTAACATACATATGCGAATAAAGAATTCTTTATTTTATTTATTTATTATATAAATATTCACAAGCGTTGAAACCGACAACACAAATGGTTTCTAAAGCATACACTAACAATATACACTTCAGCGATTTCTCAGTTAGCAATTTAAGATGAAGGATTTAGTAACTCTTAGTTATTTTCTTAGTATTGTACCGACCTTCAGTTCAGATGGGTACTACCTTTACCAAGCTAAGTATACTTCCAAGTTACTATCACGTGATGGGTTGATTGATTGTAAAACTGTATATAGTCCTTTGGAGACAAATGTTAAGCTTATTCTTTTTTAGGGTAAGCTCTTAAAGATTGCAACTTTATATCTCTTATGAAATCACCTTAGTCAGTTAACGCTTGCCCTGCATCCATACACTTTGAAGTAGTTTTACGTATCCTTAGGTATATTAAGTGTATACTATTCCATAGATTGCAATTCTCTGCTCATACTTCTTTAGAGCTTTAAGCTTACTTCGACCTTGATTGGGTGTGTGATCCTACAAACTATTGCTCTACTGTCGAACATTGTTTCTTACTTGGTTTTCTCTTATCTCTTCGAAAAGTAAGAAGTAGACAATAGTCTCATACTCTAACACCAAGTTCGAATATTGTGCTATGATAGATATAACCTCTGAGTTATTATGGCTTCATTGGCTGGTTTAGGATATGATGTTTCTTTATCTAATTGTTCATCTCTTCATTGTAATAACACTAGTACCATTTTGATTGCTCACAGTGATGTTTTTCATGAGTGGACGAAGCATATAGAGATTGATTGTCATTTTGTACGATCACATATACGATATGACACTCTTCAGTTGATTCATGTTGCTTCTGCTGATTAGTTTGTAGATGTCTTCATAAAGGCACATCCATCCGAGCATTATCGCTATTTGGTTTCTAAACTTAAGCTAGCATCTTCGGTTTGAGAGAGGATGTTAATGTATTTTAACTTATTTTGTTACCATATTAAAAGCTTATAATATTCTATAATTAATTAGGTTTAATTATATTAATTTATTTGCCTTATTTAAGTTGTCACCTTTAACTATAAAAGAGTGAGTATTTATATAGTTTTCATTCATGAAATACAAGGTATCTCTTGTAAGGCTCAATCTTTCTCTCTTCTTCTTATATTTCTTCACTACCCTACGTCATTATTGTTTATTTACTTTAATCAAACCTTGTGTCAAGAAATTTTTGTTAAATTTTGGAAAATGTTGAGGGAATAATTTGTAAAACTTTAATAGCTATGTGACAATTCGCAAAACAACAAGGACATGGACATTAATTTGAAATTTATTGTAATTTGTGTCGAAATAATTTTTTAAAGTAATATTAAGTATCTCAAGTAATAATCTAAAATTATATCTCAAGTGATGATGATATCATTTTTATTAATTGGATAATAAATTTTACATTTTATAAAATGACTAACTACCCATCTCACTCGGAATGAAAATTCGGAAACAACTTAAAAGTTCAATATTATTACTTTTTTTTTTCTTTTTAACAACACGTTCTAATAGTAACACAAAAGAATTTATTTGAGTGAAAGTTCTAAAAAGGATTTCTATTGATAAAACACAAAGAAAAACATTTGAAAAAGAATATATATATATATATATATAAAGATGATTTTGTTTAGAATATTTATAAATTTAAGAAATATAAATTAAAAAATAATAAAAAATTAATATTTTTAGTTTAAGTGTTTGTAGAAAAAAAAATCTCAAAATTTTTGTTATTTTCAATTTATGGGGTTGTATAGAGATACAATAAAGAATAAAGAGTTATGCAAATTTTGTTGCCTATTTCCATAACATTTATTGTCAAAACTTGTAACAAAAATTAATTATGACTAACATAAATTTAGTAATATAAAAATATAATTTATAAATGTTAAAAGAGTAATGATGTAGTAACCCGGCCCATTGATTAAGTTAAACACCTAACACAGCCACTAATATAATTTTGTGTCATTGCCTTTGCCTACGAACAAATAAACGTCAACCATGTCTATGTACGCGCTGGGTGTATTTAGTAACACTTTATTTTCTGTCCCCAAAGCCGTTGTTTAGGCTATTCATTTCACTTGTCTTCTATGCGTTTATAAAAATAAAAAATAAAAAAAGATGAAAAAAATATTATGAGTACTAGTTAAGTTTTTTTAAAAAAAAATTTATAAAATTGTATATAACAACAGTAATGATTTTGATTTTTTATTTTATCGAGATTATATAACAATAAATTACACTATAATTTGTCATTAATAGGTGCAACTATGCAAGCTTCTCTTAATATTATTTGCCATGAAACTGAAGCAAACTACCTCTTATTATTTGTGTGGGCTGTTATGTTTGTGAGCGGGCATAGCGCTGTCTATTAGGTTTGAATTGGTAGTTCCGAGTCAGTTCAATCCTGATCGAGAAACTGGAGAAGATGAAACTAGCCCGAATAGAAAAATATGGCAAGCCTGTCACGCCTCTGTTCGTGGGGGCCATATGTGACAACCGCCACAGATCCTCAAAATATATTCTTAACTCTTGAATATGTCCCTTAAGCTTATAAGCTTGTTTGGGTACATGTTCTCTGTATCATCATTCTCATAAACTTATCTCTTCGGGGCATTTTCAACTCAATTTACAAATAAAAGTATACTCAATATAAAATACGTACGAGGTACATATCCAATTTCATTGATTTATATCCATAAATATGTACATACAACAGTTTCCAAAATAAACTAAGTGGACTATCTTACACAACTAATGAGTCGATAACAAAATCAATAACTGTGGGCTTTACACCTCTGGTCGATTACCACCACCTGGTAAAACTCTTTGGTTCGCTCGATTTCTTCTAACTGGAAAGTGAGGGGAGTGAGTATATGAAGATATACTCTGTGAGTGGATAAAAATATATTTTAAGAAAATTATTTATAAATGCACAATAAATCAATTTATTTTAAAAAAATTATAGCCTGTTATTTAAAATCATCAGGCTGGCTCCCTTTCTCAGTGGTTACTTTGGTTATGGTAACTCTGAGACCATCAGTGGATTTTATGCAAGAATAAACAATGCTCATTTAATAAAACAATTCTTTATAAAATACGAATGCATACTAGTTATTTAAAAACTGGCACACCGTTGACATTAGCCTCGAATAATCATATGGTGATACTTATGACTATCCTCGTCGATTCCACAAGTGGGCAACTCCATAACATCCACTCATATACCTGCCTTACCTGTGGTGCACTCACCTAGGCGACCTCTTATAGGTTCATCCCTATACTACTTTCCTATAGCTATAGTCATATATAATCCTAACCCTCCCAGCCATATCACCAATACAATCCACATATATAACCAAAGACAAGATCATTTATAAGCATATCATTTTCAACAACATTATAAAGCATGCATTTTCAATATCAAACTTGGCCTCATGGTCGATCTCATAATTATATTTCTTGGCCCCATAGCCACATGCATATCAAATCCATTTACAGGCCATTCACATTTGTCTTAAATCAGTAATAATAGTAAAGTTATTTCTTATTTTATAAAACAATAAATTTTATAAAGCACTTTAAAGAGTAAAAACATTTAAAGATCCACTCGTAGAAAAATGAAGGGTCACCACTTCCCCACTAATTCTTGCATCTAATATGTCCTTCTCCCGGGTGCTCGGTGCTTAATATCACACATATATAACAACATGAATTCTGAGATTTCAAATAATTAATGTTTATGCATTAAATGCAATGTTTGTGATCTTTGTGTTTAAAATTCCTTAATTTGGCACTATAACTTTACGAAACTTTCTAACGAGGGCCATTTATCAGATCCCCAACAATAGAATCCTATAGCCGTAATTATTCGAAATAGTTATACACGTTCCAAGTGTTATTTTATACTTATTTAACATTATATACTTTCTAATATCGCCAATTAACACAATATATGTTTCTTATGCGAGATTAAACGGAAATCCTTTGGTGAATAGTAACCCTAAAATTCCAACTTGTTATCAAATTTTAAAATCAAGCCTAAAATGAGTTAATAGGCTTACCTTAAACTTGTAGTTGTCTTTAGAGACCTTGCATTATCGTTTGAATGGAAAAACCCCCCAATTTATTCGAAACCCTAGTTTTCCTTTATTATTTTATCTTACTGGTTTCAGTCCAAAATGGTATCAAATTGACGAGGAAAGGATGGGTTATCACTTAGCTACATACATATACAAGAAAATGTAGAGAATTTGAGGAGACTCAGCCCAAAACCGAGAGAAAGAATGAGAGAGGTGTTTTTAGAGAGACAGAGGGAAGAGAATGAGTAAATGAGGAGTTATTAGGGTCGAATTTCTATCAATCTCGAGTATCGATACATTTGCCTTAATGTATCGATCCTTCTCTTTTTAACATATTGATATCTTGTTGAAGGTATCGATTTAGTTCAGCATGCAATTATTTTCCAACTCTCTGTCTTGGCATGATACCTTTGATGAAGGTATCGATTTGGTTCATCTTGTAATTATTTTCAAACTCTCTGTTTTGAAATGTATCGATACCTTTGAAGAATGTATCAATCTATTCAATTTGTAATTTCTTCCCAAGTTTTTAACTTGCAACGTATTGATACCTTTATCTATAATTCGTTCATCAGGTATCAACCTGTAACCTTATTGTATCGATACTTTCATTTCAAATATCGATCTATTTATGCTCAGAATAGATTTTAACCTCTTCTTATTTATTTTCTAGCACCTATTTTGTTTACCTTTCGGCGGCATCACTCCCAATCCGCCGCAAGGGCGCTACCCCTTGACCTTACTCGCTAACCGGCTAGCGAGATCACTGAATGCTTCATTGTAAGGCAATGTTCTAAAACCCATTATATATGATAAATCCAAATTATTCATTTCATGAGCAAATTTAAATCCACCTAAACCTCATTAATGTGCCAATTATTTTTGTACAATGCGCCTGAGATAATGAATATTATGAAATTACCATCTTATCCTTATGTAGAAGAATATAGTTTATAAAGCCAGTTCCACGGTTCAAAAGTAATGGAACCAGATCTAAACTGGTGATGGAACCGGTAAGGGGCCAGGCCAGTTTTGGTCTAGTTCTGATCCGGCTCCGATTCCAGTTTTGGCCAGTTCCAGTTTTGATTCCAATTCGAGACTGTTCCAATTCGATTCGTCATACAGTTTAATTCTAGTTAATAGAATAGGTCTATCAGGTTAAAAAAATTTTATCAATTTAATTAAAATTAAACAAAAAATTTTATAAATTACCAAAAATTATTTTAAAAAAATACTGTAGACAATATTAATTTTTATTAATTAATTAAATAGTGACAAAATTTTAAAAATTAATTCAATTTCATACAGGTGTCCAACCGTCATTATATCTCAATTGTTATCGCTAGTTTAATGTGAATAATATAATGTGATTTTGACAAATATTTAATTTAAATTTAATTATATCATTAAATTATAATTAAAAGTGTTAATAGATAAGTTTTTTACTTTTCAAGTAACAATAAATAATAACATACTTTAATCGTTTAATAACATTAGAAATTAAAATATGTTCTTATTCATTATTTTGTCAACTCTTAAAGGTGTATTTATTAATTTTTCAATTATAATTTATTCAATAAAAATTATTATAAAATGCATGTTTGTTCATAATTCTTTGTTTGCTTCAATTTATGTATTATAATTAATAAACAAATTCACATTTTGTAAGATAGGGACATTTTCATCAAATGAATAATATTATATAAATATTTTGTATTAACATTTATAATAACATTTATATACGTTAATATTTTTAGTATAATAAAAACTCAATTGAATATATAAAATATATAACAAAATGTGAAAAACTATTAATTTTATCTCATAATTATTGTTAATGACGAGAGCTTTATATTTTCCATTGAAAGGTAGTCCGTGAATTTTTAAATTTTAATTTTTACTTGACTATTGATGATTAAAAATAAAATAAAATTAACGGTAATGATTTTATCATATAATATGATTAATTATGTCCCCATTTAAAAAATAAAAAAGAATCATAAAAACTCAATGAGATGTATAAAATCTCTTTTTGTATATAAAAATATGAAAAAGAAAAAATTAATCCTACGTACATACTTTCGGCGCATTTCATTTAAACTAAATTAATTTAAAATTACTAACAAAATTTAATTATTTTGTTAAGATGAAGAAAATTAAGTTGAGAGAAATTGAGTAAGTGAAAGAAATAATTTGAAGAAACAATATTGATGATTATTTATAAGGGAAAAATTAAATTTTTAAATTTTTAAAAAAATTAAATTAAAACATTGCAAATTACAACATTACAAAATTGAAGTATAGATAAATTAAGGAATATATATAGGTTATGCATGTGATTGAATAATTAATTGATTTATTGAATATTATTAGACCATTGAATTTGATTGATAGGTGTGTTCTATAGTAAATGTTCATAATTAGCCTATTCTTAATAAAGTTTAGATATTATTTTATATTTTTTATATTTCATTAGGTGGCATCAAATCCTTAATTAGGTTCATAGCTTGGTGGTAGGGCATTTGACCTCAAATTAAGAGATCATGGGTTCAAATTTTAAAGGGTACATTTTTTGTTTTCTAAGGGTTGAACTGGCAGTCAGGTCCAGGTTCAACTCGACGAGTCTATTAACGTAATGGACCAGAACAGTTCCAAACCCATTATAGGCCATGCTTCCAATTCAAAATAGCTGAAACAGGCACAATCCAAATTTTGGGCCCGAAACCTGTCTAGCTTGGGTGAACAGTAATCCGAGCCGAGTTGGTCCAATTCACTGGCCAACCTGGCCCATTAAACACCACTAAGCAGACATGTTAAAAACAAAATCAGTTTTCATAAAAGAATATTAAAGGATTGGATACAAATTGTTCTATATCTTAAAATTAAGGATATACATACTTTTATTTATAAATTTTAAAAAAAAAAGTTATAATTAGTAACTCAACTATGAATTATCTCATAAAAATTTTGATCTTATTTTAGTGTATGGTAATGAAATAGAATAAGTTTTCATAAACTTTTTGAAGTAATAGTCTTTGACTTGAAGTCTAAGAGATTTGATGTTATAATTAACTTAAGGAATATGATTTTTACTTTATTATAATAGAAAATTATAATTTAGAGAACCTCTCTTCTTGTTCTTTGGAATATATGTTATTTATATTAAGTTACTTAGCAAATAATACATTTCTCTTTACATAGTTTCCTTTCTTCCCTTATTATTTTATTAGCTAACTTTCCTTCAAATTAATGGACGAAATCATGATTTTTGATGTGGGAAAAATATATTAATTTTAGGATACTTGAATATTTTAACTGTCAACTTACTTGGTACTTGAAGTTTCATGATGATTATGAATTATATTCATGCATGCTTGAATTTTGCCCACATGGGTTCTCCTCTATCTCCACTGCTAATTATGTTAACCACAAAGAAAATTAACGAAAACCCAAAAGGATTAAGAATTCTTTCACTAGAAGGAAAATTACACAAAAGCCAAGAAAATTAATTACATATTTAAGTTGTATAAAAATGAATTAGTCTTATAGACTAAAGGGTGAAGCATAAAATAGCAACCAAAAAGTAAAAAAGAGCAAAATTATAAATGGTTAATAGTGAAGAAAAATGGCTAGTGTGATTAATGATAATCTATGCATGCAGAAAACATAAAAATGTACAAATGGGGTTAGTTTGTTTAGGCCAAAAATATAGTAATCTCAATCTGAAAGTTAAATATGAAATAAAGTGGAAATGTGGAATGTATTTTTGTTTTAGTATATTTCTATGATAAAACAAAGCCTCAATCTTTACAATGTATATAACTCAAAGTATGTACAACCTAAGGGAATATACAGTTGTGTAATCACGTTTTTTGAAATACAACAGAATATAATAAGTTATTGTACTGCCTCTGACATGAGTAAAGGAACAAAGAAATCAAGATGCTGCTATGGCTGCATTGTAGGTGTTGTATTATCCTGATCCTTTCTTGTCTTCTTGCACAACAAGAATGCTGACTAAAAGGCTTCTATATTTCCAACTGCTAAGGTGTTTAGCTAATGTAGCAAACCTTCCATTTAACTCTCCCTCTCAAACTTAGCTGTTTATTAAGATGTTAAGTTTGCTCTTTAAAAACTGGAACCTCTCATTTTATAGAGGTTTAGTTAGCACATCAACAATTTGATCTTTGGTTGGTATGTATCTTATTTCCACCTCTCCTCTTGCTACTTTTTCTCTTATGAAATGTACATCAATCTCAATATGCTTTGATCTACCATGAAACACAGGGTTTTTTGCCAATTGTATGGCACTTGAATTGTCACACCATATCACTGACTTTTGTTCTGGTTTTATGTTGAGTTCTGAAAGCAGAGAATTCAACTAGGACATCTCAGCTGCTGTTTGTGCCAATGAATGATATTATGACTTAGTGCTTGATCTTGACACTGTGTTTTACTTCTTGGAGCTCCAGCTAACCAAGTTTCCTACAAAGAAAATAGCATAGCCACCAGTTGATCTTCTGTCATTCGAATCTCTTACCCAGTCAGCATCTGCTAAGCCTACTAAATTGATTTTTCCTTCTCTTGTGAAGTATAATCTATGATTTTGTGTACCTTGTAGGTACCTCAAAATTCTCTTGCATCCCATCAATGATGTTGCTTTAGACATTCTTGAAACTGACTTAACTTTTTCACACTGAAGGCAATGTCTGGCCTAGTGAGTGTCATATATTGCAGTGCACCTATAAGGCTTCTATAGAATGATCTATCTATGAAGTCATTCCCTGAGAGTTTTAAGAATTTCTCACTTGTGCTCATGGGTGTATTCATTTCTTTATAGTCCTGCATACCAGTTTTCTTTAAGAGGTCTTAGATGCACTTACTTTGACACAAATGCAGTCTTTGATCATCTCTTTTCACTTCAATGCCTAGAAAGTAACTCAATAACCCAAGGATTTTCAAAGAAAATGTTTTATTCAACTTCTCAATTGTCTTATTGATAAGTTTCTCAGCATTTCTAGTTATAAGAATATCATCCACATATACAAGTAGGATGATGATTCCACTGCTGCTTGATAGGAGAAACAGTGATGTGTCTGTCTTCAAATTCTCAAAGCCCCAACTTACTAATGCAGCCCTTAACTTCTCATACCATGCTCTTGGAGCCTGCTTCAGGCCATAGAGTGCTTTGTTTAACTTGCATACGTGATCTGATTTACTGGTGTCATCGAAGCCCTCTAGCTGCTCCATGTAGACATCTTCTTTTAGGCTTCTATTTAGGAAGGCATTGTTGACATCTATTTGTTTGATGTCCTAGTTGTAATGCACCGCCAAACTCACAACTAATCTCACAGTTGATGACCTAACCATTAGGCTGAATGTCTCAGTAAAATCAATTCTAGCAGTTTGGTGAAAGCCTTTAGCCACCAGTCTGACTTTATACCTTGCCACCAAACCATCTTGGTTGTATTTCAATTTGAAAATCCACTTGTTGCCTATGACCATTATGCTAGATTCTACTGAAACCAAGTCCCAAGTCTTGTTTTTCATAAGTGCTCTATATTCTTCTAATATTGCATGTTTCCAGTTTTTGTCTTTCATTACCTCAGCTGTTGTCTTTCATTGCCTCAGCTGTTGTCTTTGGTATGTACTCATCAGGTAAGTGTTTCTTTTCAATGTGGTAAAGTTTAGGTTTAAAAATCCCATTCTTTGATCTTGTTATCATGGGATGTGTGTTTAGGTTCAGATCTTAAGGTAGAATGAAAGTTTCTGTTTCAGAGGCTGCTTTTATTTCAAAGGCTGTTTCTGGTGTTTCATGGTTTTCTATTTCATGATGCAAGAATTCTTGTGTATGTTCAGAAGTTTCCAAACTTAATGATGTTATTGAAGGAGTGGCTTCTGATGGCTCTCTGTTAAATTCATTTCCTGAAAGAGAAGACATTGGCACTAGGAGTAGTGGTATGTAATCGAACATGACTAATTTATTAGGCTGCTGACCTTCTTGTGTGTTTAAGAAAGATGTTTTGAAGGGAAAATCATGTTCATTGAAAGTGACATGCCTAGCAATGAAATTTTTTCCTGTTTTATCTAAACATCTATATCCTTTATATCTTGCACTATACCCTATAAATATGCATTTAGTGGTATGAAATTGTAGCTTATGTTAGTTGTATGGTCTTAGGATGGGATAGCAGGCACATTCGAATGTCCTGAGGAAAGAGTAATCTGGTTACTTATGATATAACTTTCAAATAGTGATTAGTAGTTCAGTGTTGCAATGGGTAATCTGTTGATCAGGTAGACTGATGTTTCAAATGCATCCTACCAAAAATTTAAGGGTAAGTGTGCTTGTGCAAGAAGTGTCAATCATGTTTCAGTTATGTGCCTATGCTTTCTCTCCACAATTTCATTTTGGATGGATGTGTAAGGACAAGAATGTCTAAAGATCACACCTTGTTCTTTTAAAATTGGTTCTAATGATTTAAATTTTGTCCCCATGTCAGTCTGTAATATGGCAATTTTCTTTTTTAGTTGATTTTCAATTTGAGTCTTAAAGTCCAAGAATGTTTGAGATGCTTGAGCCTTGCTCTTCAGGGAAAATATCCAAGTGAACTTAGTATGGTTATCAATTATGCTCATATAGTATTTAAAGTTATTGCCATAAGTAATGAGGGCTGGACCCCATAAGTCAAAATAGACAAGTTCCAATGGCCTTGATATCTTTGTTTGGCTGGATTTAAGTGGTAGTCTATGGTTTTTGCCATGTTGACATGCATCACAAAAATATGGAAATTAAGTTCTATTGATTTGATTAAAGCTCTTACAAGATAACAAGATTTTCATAAGAATTTGATCATCGGGATAACCAAGCTTTCTATAGAGGACATCTAATGTATTTGTAGAACTTATAGACTTAATATTGACTAACTCAATGGAAGATGAAATGACTAACTCTGGACTTCTTAAGCTATTGGAACTGACTAAAGCATATAGAGAAAATATGGATAAAACTGACTCTGAGTTATTAACTCCCTTTCTTAAATGTTTGTCTTCACTTCTTCTTATGCCTTTTAACAGGTACAGACCATCCTTAGCCACTCCTTGTAGCAACACCCTCCTGTTCTTGTCCTTCACAACACATCCAATGTCATCAAATTCAACAATCAATCCATTGTCATTAGTAAGTTTCGAAATGCTGAGAGGATTTTTTGTAATGTGTGGAACATGTATAATATGTTTTAGTTTCAGAGATTTGTTATTTCCTACATGTAACTTGTTATTTCCTATGTGCAAAATGTCAAGTTTCTTACCATCACCAATAATCAATTTATGTGTACCTTTGTATTCACTCTTTATGGACAGGTTGCTCAGCTTCTGGTCATATGATTTGTGGCTCCACTATCAAGATACCAGCCTCTTTCACCTTCTGTATCATGAGTTGTCATGTAGGCAGACGATTGAGCTTGATTATTGGCATTCTTAGGTTTAAATCATGATCGAATTTGTACAAGCATGCAGAAGCAGAGTGACCAACTTTGTTGCAGATCTAACACGTTGGTTTAGATTGGTTTCTTCCCTGATAAGTCCTTCCTCTTCCTTTGCCTCTATTTCCACTTCGAGCAGCTTGGGACCCTGCTTGAAATCCTTGGTTTCTTCCTCCTTGAATGCTTATTGAGTTGTTTCTTTTCTGTTGATTCCAAGTATTGTTGTTGGTAGCTAGATTTGCTTCAACCTTAATAGTGTCTGAGAGGCTATTCTGCTCCAGTCTGCTTTCAAAACTAAGAAGCTGTGAAAAGACATCCTTTAGTGCTAACAACTCAACCCTTGAAATGATGTTTACTACAATGGCGTCAAATTCGAACCCAAGTCCATTCAAAATGTGCTCCACCATATCTTCCTCACTTAAGTTCTTTCCTGTAATTGCTAGAGCATCTGTTATACTTCTCATTTTGGAGAAGTAATCACTGATGTTCATAGATCCTTTTTTTGTTGTTTGTAGTTGATGCTTGAGTTGCATCGTACTAGCATGGCTTTGTAAGGAGTAAAGCCTTGAGACGGCTAGCCATAACTCCCTTGAAGTCACACAACTGGTGAATGAAACGAGAGCATTCTCACTTATGGTGGAAAGTAACAAGCTGAGTAAAAGCCGGTCTTGCCTCTTCCACTGCTGAAATGCTAGGTTGTCAATGTTCAACACATTCTATTATTCATCTGAAGATGTGATGAATTGTTCAGGCACTGTCTTAGTGCCATCAATATAACCTTCCAAGTCACTGCCCCTCACGGTCGAAAGAACTTGTGTTTTCCAAACCAGAAAGTTGTGCCTGTTTAACTTTACTAATGCACTGAAGGAAATGTGGAATCGGTGATGTGTTTCTAGCAATGTTTGCCATTAAAATGGCTCTAATACCAAGTTAAATGTGCAACAAAGTAGAGATGTGGAATGTAATTTTGTTTCAGTATATTTCTCTGATAAAACAGAACCTCAATCTTTACAATATATATAACTCAGAGTATGTACGACCTAAAGGAATATATAGTTATGTAATCATGTTTTTTGAAATTTTTTTGCAATACAACATAATATAATTAGTTATTATACTGCCTCTGACATGAGTTAGGGAGCAAAGAAATCAAGATGCAAGCGTTGGGTTATCCTGATCCCTTCTTGTCTTCTTGCACAACAAGAATGCTGGCTAAGAGGCTTTTGCATTTCCAGCTACTGAGGTGTTTAGCTGATGTGGCAAACCTTTTTTTTATTTAACTCTGAATATCATGCCTTGTTTGTGCAAGCAAATTAATTTGAAAGTGTTATTAAAAGGATAAGAAAATGAATGCGGTCAACTCACGCATTCATTTTGGAAAATGGGAATTGAAGATGATCGAATCGATCGTCATGTTAATTGAATACTACACTTTATATGCTTATAAAATATAATAAGTGATCCTCCTCCAATTTATTTTGAAATTCAATCTTGTAAGGCAAACAATCTCTTGTGCAAACTAATACATTTTAAATATCATGCATGTGAGAAATTAATAATTAATTCGGAATTTTATTAAGAATCATGATTCATGCAACACACCACAAGTGTCATATCAAATTGACCTTCCTTCAACATATTCTCCATGTAATTAAGAAAAAAGAAACCCTCAATTAATCTTGATATGAATTCCCATCTAATTATTTTCTGTTTGCCATGTTCTCTTGTAGAAATGATGTCGGCATATTGTGATTATTTCGAGATTCCATGATAATAAAGGCAGAACTTGAGGATAGTGATATCTTGAAGCAGCCATGTATTCATAGTGGAAACGAGAAAGTGGGCTGTAAAATTGGTCCCAAATTCAGGGAACACATACCTTTAACTTTAAGGAAACCATATGTATCAACTGCTCTTTCTCTAAATTGATTGACCATCTATTAGAATATTTATTTTTATTTATAAACTAATAAATAACTTTGATGATTCAATAAAGAGCTGTTTACATGAATTCCATTATAACTATAATTTATTTGGCACTGCAAATTTACAGTATTATTTCTCTTCTGCGTGCTCATTAGTAATTATTTGGCATGATTATTTATGGTTATTCAATATTCCAGGTTATTTAAAGGAATGTTGAAGGGTAAATAAATATATATTTGGCTTAACTAACTTTATCAATCAACTGTCGGGGGACTGTGACCACAAGGTGGGTCGTATGGAATCTAAGAAACTTTTTTCTCACTTTTGTTTTCTTGGAATATATTAATGTATTAAGACTTAATTAAGGGTTTGAAAGCAATTAATTTTTATCTTTAGTATTGAGTGATATGTAGCTGAATTATCGTTATTAAGCAAGTCACATTCTGTCGTGAAGTGATGTTAAGATAAGAAGCGAAAACGCGGAAACAAAAAAAAATTAAAAATTAAAATTAAAATTAAAGATGTAATTACGTGAGCAAATAGAAAAAGCACAAGAATCATTTAAAATTTTAGGTCTTTTCATTATAGCATTATTCAAACAATGGCAAGTCACGGTACACCGCTACCACTGTCGGCTTCTCGTCTGTTGTCGTTGTGTTGCCACAATTGTGTACAATAATTTTCATATTTTGATTTTTTATTATTATTATTATTATTCTGTTTTGGAATATAATTCCACTATTATGTAGATCGATAAATTCAGAGTACAACGGTTTTAATAAAAAAAAAATTTTGAGAAAATTTTAAATTGACACAGTCATTGTTAATTGCAATTCACAAGTTGGTCGATTTTTTATTTTTTATTTTTTAATTTTCATTGCATATTTAATTAAATAAATATTAATAAAAATAAAATAAAATTCTTTCTAAAAATTTAATATGTATACTCTTAAACAGACAATTCCAACTAACTATTAGAAATTTGTTTGGTAAAATTTACGACAGCAGCTGTCTTTATCCTTTTAATAGATAAAAATATTATTTACGATCTAAAAATTTGCTGTCTTTTCTTATTTTTTTTATTAAAAAAAAAAAAAAATGTAGTGTCATTCTCTTTGAAGTTTGAAACCAAAATCCATTATCGATGAAAGCTCAAACCAAATTACAGGCTTTTGAAATATCAGACATATCTTTTTTTCTTTCTTTTTCTCCCATTTCCAGGCTTTTGAAAACAGATATGATCATCAACGAAAGCAACATCAGAAGTCCTGCCTCAAAAACCATATTTTCTGCTACATTTTTATTTTTTTTTTTCATTCATGAATTAATTTAGAATATTCCTAATTTAGAATATCTACATATTCAATAAAATGTAACTCTAAATTGAGTTATTAATTTAACTCTTTTTCATTCTTTTAAAGTAATTATAACCCACTCTACATCACACCATATACAAACACAAAATTAAATAAATTTTTCTTTGAAATTGTTATAAGAAAACTTGATCTTCTGATCTTTTATTTTTGTTATAAGAGATCAAATTAATCAGCTAAATTATTTTCTTAAGAAGATGATGTTAATTTAACTCTTACTTATATTAATTAATTAATTGCGATTAACGACTAAATTGCAGCTACTTATAAATGTGTCTATTTAAAAAGATTCTACTTATATTAAATAGATACTTACTATCCGCTCACGTTTAATAATTAACGAACCTTTATCATAATAGTCGGTTAGTAACTATCACTGCAATTCAATCTAAAATATATTGACATAAATTGGGAAAGCGCGTACAACAATTCCTATCTTGACACACCATCCGATAATGATAGAACAAATAAAGATTTTAGGTTGCATGCATGAACGAGTATGTGTAGTTATTTCTATATTATTTATTGTATTATTTGGTGAATTCATGCCTTTTTTTTATTTACAGAGTGTGGAGCAGTTTTGATTCTATCCGAAATGATTAAGAATCGAACCCAAAAAAGTCAATTTCAATTTTATATTAATTCTTTTAGAATAGATTTAGCTTTTAAAAATTGTGAAACTGGAACCAAATTAAAAAATTAGTTCAATTTTGAAAATTAAAAAAAATATATTTTTTAAATTAAAGAAATTGAACCCCACCTCATATTATTATTAATTATTGAACAATATATATAAAGTTGCATAATTTATTTTAAATATTTTATTTAACTTAATTTATTTTTTTAAAAATAAAATGAATATAAATCCATAACATTTAAAATTTTTTATTAAAATTATTTATTCAATTAATAAAACTATAACATTTGAAATTTTTCATTAAAATTATGAAAAATTAATATTTTTCATTTTTAAATAAACACTTCCAACTAAAACACAGTATATGTTATTGAAATCTATTATTAAATTTGTGCAAATATAATTTTCACGTAAAACATATTTATATTTGGTTCAATAAATAATTTATTAAAGAGAGCACTCTTTATTTGTTGAACTACATAGAAATAATTAATTAATTTGTTTATAATGTTTTATTTAACTTAATTTATTATGTTATTTATATAATAATTTAATAAAATTCGTTATGTATATATATATTTATTTTAAAATTATCGAACAAGTTAACAATTATAATAATTAAATATATACATAGTATAATATTATTAAATATATAATTATAATATCATAAAAAAATTATCTTTTTAGTAATTTGTAATATTAACTCAAATAATAATATAATATTTTTTAAATAATTTGTCGTATATCAATTCTTTTTTATAATTTGTTTCTCTTCTTTTTCGTTCATTCAACTTTTTGTTATATATTTCTATACTTTTATAATTTAATGTTATTGATTTTATTTTTTTAAAAAAATTTTATGAAGTTAAAAGTTAGAAAAATTAAAATAATTAATAAACATGATACTCTATTTTTAAACTAAAACTGAATTGAAACAAAAAAAAAAAGATACCATATTAAATTGAATAAGTTATAATTCTAAAATTTAAGAATCAAATTATTTAAAATAAATTTTAATTTGAAGTAAATAAATTTTGATTCCAATTAATACTAGAATCGATTTTGCACCCTTCTACTTTTCTAACACTCCTAAAGTGTATGCAATTTATTCAGCACGAAAACAACTCTTTATTTATTAATAAAACGTAAAAAGTAGTATGTGATTAAGCTAGGTAGCTACTTTTTCCAAATTCAGGCACACAGGCTGTCTTTAGCCTCGGCCTAAAAGAGAAAGAGACAGTCGCATATGATCACTTTACAGCAGATCTGGTCAAAAGCCTCCGCCTCAAAATTAGGCTTTTATATATTTCCACCAAACAATTATGCATGCACTGCATTTCATTGCATGGATTGGAACCCTTATCCCAATTCATGGTTTTTGAAGAAATCTTTTCTTTTACATAATAATAAGTTGTCAATGATGTAATTAATAATTTATTTTTAAATGAGCTAAAAATATTTTTCAACCTCATTTTACAAGTATCAACAATATAATAAAATTTGATTGTAAAATGAATCAAAAGTACACCTTATTTAAAGAAAATAATCAACTTTTTTTTAACTAGAAAACTTAATCCATACGTGTAAATTAACGTCTATAAAATGAAATAAAAATATTCAATGTAAAAATAATAATAAATTATTCGTACGATTTTCAAAACATAAATTATTTTCTATTGATTTTCGATCAATACTTTTAGAAGTTGTCTTTCAATGTAAAACAGTTATATAATTTGTAAGAAATTTATTTTTAATTATATCATAATGTGGTATTTCAATAAGTTCTATAGTTAAAAACGTATATCTTGTTGTTATGGAAACACAAAATATCAATACAAGACAAATTAACCCTGTTTTTTATTCTCATATAAGAAGATAAAAAGAGAAAAAAATGACAAAAACTTTTTCACTATACGCTTAACTTTTTTTTTAATTTTAATCTAAGTTAAAATGTTTTTCCCTTAAAAAGTATAATAGTAATAGTAATTAAAGATTAATAAATGGTTTTTAAGGTATATTATAAAATATTTATAAATAAATAAATAAAAGATTATAAAACATCAGCTAAAATCAAATCATATATAAGAGGAGGAGAAACAGCAATTTTTCCTTTTCAACCAGAATATAATATTCGTTGTTTCATCTTTCCTTCACTTTCCTCGCAGAAAAATAGAATCCCTTACTTGTGGAAAATGCCAACCAGTCTTAACCAAACAAACTTTAAAAGATCCTTATCTTGCTTCAAAAATGGTGCCTACTTGTTATTATGCTAGCTACGCATGCCATCCCAGACATTGCCAGTGTACAAAACACACACGACATATCTACGCAAATACATACGTCTTTCACATTGTTCTATGTATTCTTTGTACGATGTCATGTATATTTAGGGTTGATTTAGTATTAAAACAATTTAAATTAATTTTGAAAATAAAATTAAAAAGTGTTTGATAATGCTAATTTTCAATAAAATCCATCAACTTTTTTTACTAAAATTTAATGTTTAATATTTTCATCAATAATAATCTCAAAGCTACCATACCTCATTACACTTCAATATCAATCCGATCTTCATTTTATGTTCTTGTGTTTGAAATTTTAATAATATTTATGTTGATGCAATAAAATTCTCCTAAGAACTCTGTGCATCAGAATCAATTTTCTTTATTTGCACAATCATTGTTTCACCTTAAATCACAAAACGTTCTTAGAAGTAAAAGCTGGTAGTCCGGTAAAAACTCTTTGAAACTTAAGTCAAGGTTTTTCTTTTTTTGTGTTTAAAATAGAAAATAATGACAGCGAAATCTTATGCAGGATTATGTTGTGTGTTCTAACGTTGGTAACGTGTGTACCTAGTTACTTTTAGTTATATTTTATAAACTTATCTCTCATTTCATCATTAGGTCTTTCAAACTTATTAAGAATTTAAATAATCTAGAAATCGCAATTCTAAACTTATTAACGTTCCGTAAATCTTTCCTGAGATCTTATAATATCAGGGGATAATGGTAAGCTCCTAACTCCATCACTTTGATTTAATATCTCCTGATGAAGTTCCTGAGACTTTCTCCTTCTTCATGTTTCATTGATAGCATTGAGCTCAGGGTTTTAAGACTAGCAAGCACTACTTTGAATTCATCTATGAACTCCCCATAGAGTTTATTGAAGTTATAGATATTATTAAGGGTTAAGCTTGTGAAACACTTCCTCAATTGTCTTTCCAATGTTAATGGAAACAAGAAATGCATTTAGGATTCATTCAGTCCTTATATCAGCATCATCTCACTAAAGAAATCTATGCGTAGGGACTAAACATTCTTCCGTGTGAAAGTAGTTATTTGGGGCGTTTTAAACTTCCTAGGGAGAACAAAGTTCTGGATTCTTCAGGGAAATGGAGATTTAGAATACAATCCTAAGTGGGACGTCAGCTTGGTATTCTTCCTCTAGTCCCACTTCTTTTGGTTTTCTAACTCCTCAACTAATCTCCTCACGTAGGCCTTAAGGTTACTAGCTCTTCATCACGTTTCTTATACTCTCTTTCCCAAGATTTACTTCGTTTAGAGCTCTCTCTTTCTCTCTGACATTATCAATTAAGGAATGTCCTCATATCTTTCGAACTCAAACTGCATTCCGACCACCATTTGTGAGTTGTCACCGGGTTATCCGGTGAGTATTGAGATTCAGGACAAGGTTCATCAATAACTCTGAAAGTAGTATTGCCATTTTTGGGTATTGAAGACCTCTATGAAGGGTAGTTGGAGATTTTTTTCTTTCCTTTTTTGCGGCAGTATACCTCTTCTTGGAGGTATTTTGTCTATGACTCACTTCACAATCTTTGGTCCGTAGGATGTTGGGAGTGTTGGTTTCCACCGCCTCTGATGATGTTGTCACCCTCGGCTCAAAAAAACCACCTTGAAGTATTCTTTTCATATCCGCAACTTCTTCTGCCAATGTGCAGAATTGTTGATCTTTTTCTGTAAGCTTTCTTTCACTGTCAGCCAATCTTTGTATCCACAGGGGAGTTTCTCTGTTTTCCCCCTTGGAAGAATTTTGGTGCGGAGATGAGGCTTCTAAGTTACTATTTACGTCTCCAATGAGTGGTTGTTGATTGTCGCTATCCAGGTTAGCTGTAGTTGTTGTTTTGAGATAATTTCCTTCTGAATTTTCTTTTACCGTTGTACGTTTTTTGGTTATGTAAGTTCGTGTTACTGCCATGGCTTTTCTCTTGATTACTATTGTTATTAGCTTTTTGTTCGAAGTTCCTACAGACTAGGCCAGATGTTGATGAAGCAAAATTCTTCTGAGAACTTTGTGCACCAGAATCATTCTTCTTTAGTCGCTCGATCATTGTTTCATTTGAAATCACAAAAATCTCTTTGGGCTAAAAGTCGATGGTCTAGCAAAAACCCTCTAATGTTTAAGTCAGGATTTTGCTTTTTATGTTAAGAGGGAAAATAATGGCAGCGAAATCTTATGCTGGATTATGTTGTATGTTCTAACGTACGTAACATGCGTATCTGGTTACCTTTGATCTTTTATAGGCTATTCTATCCTTTCGTCATTAGGTCTTTCAAACTTATTAAGATCCTAAAAATTTTGAAAATTGCAAGTCCAAACTTATTAACGTTTCAAGGATCATATAAACTTAACTTTATCAGTATCGATACTCTAGAAATCACGGTATTTTAAACCCTATTTGCATAATACATCTACTAGACCACGAATCCTTATTATGGAAAAATCTGAAAAGAACTTGAACTTTATGATGGCAATACGTAATTGTTGAGAGGTCTCGAAAATCTCACACTTTACCCGAGACCTTCTTTCTCTAATAAAAATGGCCTTACACTATAGTGGTCTACTTGACGTCTTTCCCACGTTGTACCTGAGGCCCTTGTTGGTGAAAAATGTCTCAAAATTCTACGTTTAGGTTCGAGACCTTTTGTTAAACTTAAGAGATCTTAGACCTCGTCACACATGAAATCTTTGTTATGTCATGGTTAAGATTTCATAGACTCATATATGCTTCGGATTCCATTTGTCTTCAATGAGACCTTGGTTAAGGCCTTGTGTTGTATTTAGTAGATTTAATGCTTATTGGACTTTATCTATGCCCTAGGCCTTTTTCCAAATAATTTATTTTATAAATTAATTAAAAATATAATAATTGTACACGACCTAGTGCAACAAAAAAAGGTGACATGATTTTTAAGGACAAAAATAAAATAAAAAAGAAATTGACAATAAATTTTATTATTTTAACCTTTATATTTAAACTTTAATTTTTGAAATAATCGATTTTTATTAACATCTACAAAAAGTGGAATTTCAATAGAAAGAGTAAAATGCATCTTGTTCGCGACAAAGAAACAAAATGAAAAGGTAGCCTAAGTCGACCCAACTCTAGGAAGTGGTGCACTGTGGGAGAACAAAATCTAGTCACGGCTTGTTATATTCTAAAAGCTTCTCCAAAAAGGTTTAAATAAAATAATGAACCATAAATTTGACGAAAATATAATTAATATTCGTGTGGAGGAAAATATTTGGATCGTGATTCCAAGAAAGAGAGAGGGGTTTTCTTTTGTTAACGTGTAATGTAAGTAAAGGGTTAAGATAAGAGGCTTACGAAATTTCTAATATTAAGGTGAAAATAACATGTTGCGTATGGGAAATGCAAAGTATGTGTGCGTGTGTATCATATAATATAATATAATGTATTATTACATTACATGGGGGACAATGCCGATGAGGAAACCATGTGTAGTTGCCTTTGCCTAGCTAACCTAATTCACAATAATTGTGTTTAAGTTCTCCATGTAATTCCTCAAATATAGCAGAGGATAGGATAATACCTATGCATATTAAAGATTAATCTTAAAAATAAATAAAACTCTCTTCAAAAATTAATTAACAAAAATCAAAGAGAATATTCACGGGCACCAAATTAAGGAAATTTAAATCAAATGAAAATATTATATTCTAAATCTAACTTAGACGAGTATATATATTCAAAATAAATTTAAATTTACATAAATAATATCTTTTAAGGTGTGCTCTAAAGAACCTTTATATTTTTCACAAAGGAAAATGATGTCGTAAAATCAATTTCAATTTCCTTAAATTTAGTTGGTATATAGTTTTGATAGTTAAACTTGATAGCAATTGATTCGAACAACTGCAAAAGTCAAAAAGGACTAACCGACTAAACGGTCCGATATCATATCATTTTAAGGTGTCCGAAATCCGAATAAACTAAGGAGAAATCTTCTGCTTTAGTTTCGGACAAGAAGAAGAACAATAACAAGACCAGCCTTAATGGCTAATTATGTTCCAGCTTTCTCTGACCGACAGAAGGACAGGATTGAAAGGTTTATAAAATTTTATGGAGAGTGTATAATTCTGTAACGTGACACTTATCAATTCCTTGTTGCCCACCAACAATAAATTGGGTCACATTTCTATTCTCTGTGATTGCTCAAATTGATTAGTGGAACAATTCTGCCACAAACGTTGGCCTCGGGCCAGGAGTCATCTCAGGGAGAGGATATGATGCCAATGCAAAAATGGCACAGGAGAGTAGGATTAATGAGTTTATAATGAACTCGACTGCATCTGATTTTGCACTTCGGTACGGTAAGGGAAGTTACATGGTACAAGTCTTGTTATTGTAGAGTTTTATAGCATGATTCAGATCTATTCATCCAATTAGTTGAAGGCTTGAAGGTTGGGTTTGATTTTGTGTTAATATTCGTTTTAAAAATAAATTTTTTTTAAAAAAAAAGATATTTTATATTATTAAATTTATTAAATTTTAATTTACATTAATATATGACATTTAATATTTTTATCTTATAACAAGTATAGTTTAAAAATTATTCCATCTTAATACTAAACAAAAATTTTAATAAGTTGAATTATAATATAGTCCGAATGTATGCACCCACCAAATGAAATTTTATCTAAATTTATTTCATTATAACAAACACAGTTCAAATTAGTCTCATTAAAATGCAATTCAAATATTTGCATCTAATTAGACGTTGTTTGGACGTCTACACTCGATTAGATGGGACACCATTTGAATTAGTTTGATTTTGCAATCAATCTATATAGGACAGACAGCAGGATTAACAAGCTTTACAATCAACATGAGTGTGTTAGGCGCCTTCGTTTGAGAACGCGTAACAGGCTTGTGTGCTGATAAAGCACAAGCATCACGCTTGCGTAATTTACTTACTTTTTTGTAGAATAAAATATTTGGAGAGATTTTTATATCCTACTTTTGTCTAATTGGATGTAGTTTGAATGCTTACGCCCATTTAAGACTAGAAACTATTTGAATTAGTATGATTTAGTCCTACTGTCCCGATATAACGCCCACCGATTTTACGGGGACTATGTCTAAACTATTTTTATTATAACATCGTTTGTATGTTTATGCCTAATTAGGCAGGAACTTATCTAAATTAGTGTATCAGTTGGTCCCATTATATTACCTAAAATAGTTTAGGACGTTATCAGACCTTATCATATCGGATTCTTAGTCTAAATTATGTTCATTATAACACTACTTGATATTTGTGCCCAATTAGATAAGAGCATGTCTAAATTGATATTTTATCTAAATTAGTCCCATCATATAGCATACAAATCAAAATTTTTATGTACAAACATACTTAATTACTTAAAACTACATTTAACAAATTAAATATTTAATTAAAAAAATAAATGCAAGTAGTATTTATCTTTTCAACCGAAATTTGATTAGACTTAAACTACCTGTATCTGAATTATTTATTTATTTTTATCTGATATATGAATATAAATATTTATTTATTTATTTTAGTTAATATATATATATATATGTGTGTGTGCATCAGTACAGTTACTATACCTCTAATATAAAAAAAAATAGCATTAATGGTTTTCTTTTCTTTAAAAAAAATAAATAATAAATGAAAGTAAGTTTTGTAACATTGAAAGCAACATGTTTGGTATCATTTTCTTAAAATGAGTAAAAAATCGAATTTACAATTTTTTATCAAAAAAAAATGGCAAAATTAACAATTTTATGATATGTTTGCATGAGACATTAGGAAGTTACTAATTATATATATATATATATATATATCTGCCAAAATAAATGCCACCAATAATTATTTAATCTTACTATATTTTTATTTCTATCACAAAGTGTGTGTGTGTGTGTGTGTGTGTATTTGTTGCAGAAAGTTATGGGAGTTTACAGGAAATGATCGATGCATTGGGAAATGAAGGTAATAAAGGAATAGGTCGGGTGTTGGTAGGACTGAATGCAATTGTGACAGATCTCACCCTTCAGGTTTTGCTCAACACTTTCCTCTGCTGCTTACTTACTCATATCTTTTAATTTTTGCCAAGTTATTTTTGGTTTTCGTTTCAATATTGATAGGATTTTACACATGGTTTGCTGACAAATGAGATGGATATTCATGTATATAATATATACATGAATTTATATATATTGCCAGAATTTCAGAACCAGCGATGAAATGGCATGGCAAAGACAGACTTTCTCTTGTTTAATTTATTTGTCCCCCTCTCTTTATTTTTCTTTTTATTTCCTATAATCATGTCTTCATAAATCTCAAGTAAAACAGTGGTCATATTGTAAAAATTCTACCAAAATTATTGATTATGGGTGTTTGCTGTTTTAGCAGCTAATTTTTTTAAAATAGTATAAAAAATTTAAAGTTAAATTTCGCGCACATTAAAATTTATAAAAAAAAAAAAAAAAAGAGTTTAATTAACATATATATAATATTAAAATAAATGCCAAAATCAGTTTCCTATAGTAATTTTTTAAAGAAAAAAAAAAGCACTGCTAAATATGAAATAAATTTAAATTTGTCCAGTCAAGTTTCTTATAGACAAACAAGTTTTCTTTTATTAACGTTAAAAAAACTCGTATGATAATTACAGTTAGCAATCAAAATAAAAATAAAAATTTACTAAAAATTTTAATTATAGTGTTTTTGCACATTTAAACATTTGTAGAGTTGTAGGTGTCATTCATCCATCGGCATTAACTATTAATATAAGAAAATTTTCGAATTTGGTATACAATTAATTCTACAAAATAAATGATTTAGCTCACTAGAATATCATGATTGCGGTATGTGGACATCTCTTCGTTGATTTTGTTTTGTGCCGAGGATTAATCATTTAACATTGTTGCAAAGAATTTTTCATTCAAACTAAGTCGCAAGTCAAAATAATGAATCTATCTAATCCCTCTTCTTGATTGTTATTTACTTATTACTTAAATAAAACAATGATTTGGTTTATGACCGAAAAATAATTCTCAGAAAAATTAAAATGCAATGCAGATTTTTTTTTTTTTTTTCTCTTCTCTTTCTCTCTCTCCTTTCTTGAAAAAATGAAATCTAAAAACACAGGCACATACTTGAGAGCACTCACAAATGTACACACAATGACACACAAAAACAAACACTTACAAACATGGGATAAATGCGCATGCAAGCATGCAGAAGCTACAAAAATAATTTATTAGCATAAGCTCAATCCCCTATTAAGCAATAGTAGTTATGAGTTTATAATCTCTAAACATAGGGAGTGGGCTGGAATTAATAGACAGACAAAACAAAGTATATATTTAATTTATTCACTAAACAAAACAGAGATAGAAAAAGGCCAATTTGGGGATTGAGGATGTTAAATATTATTAGTTTAAGGGCATGGGTTCAGTTCCTGCAATCCTGGCAACTAATGAAAATAAGAATAAAATACAACCCATAAGAAATTAGCAAATAGGTTTGTTCTAAAATTGATTAAAAATTGTGGGTTTTATGTGATTGGTGGAGAATAGGAAATTTCCATTAGAAAAGAGTGAGAATATGAGGCTGGGGACAGCATGCTTGGAGAGAAGAAAATGGGATGCGTGCAATAAAACTACAATGTTTCCGATGCAAACAACAAGTTTGTCTAGTAAGAGAAGCTGGATGAGGGCACAAGCTAATAAACCATAACCCACTTATGTTTTTATTCAATCATCAATGCACAATGCTCTATATTTGATGTTGTTTATTATTTTTAATTTTATTAATTAATTATGTGCTCCATACTTTGGTCATTAAATTGTAAAAATAAATATTCATTTCTTGTGTAATGCCCATGTCACAAAAGATTAAACAATTCTACCCATCTCAGTATGTCCATATTTGATCTTTTCTCTGTTAAAAAGAGAATTGTTTGTCTTAGAAGTAAAAGTTAGGCAAAAATCACTAAAAAAAAACCCTAATGGATGAAGAAGACCAGAGTCAACAACATTGGGCTGATTAATTTAGTGAGAAAATCGAGAATTATGGATTCTGCCACACTCAAGTATTAAAGAATCCTAATTGTCCTTTTGGGTAGTTAAGTATAGTAACTTAATCAAATTATTTCTTTTAAATGGTTACATACAAAACTGTAGATCTAGGATTACAATTATGCCATTTTTCATTACTTTCACAAAAACATAATTATTATAACGAGTAGCATCAAATTATCCTATAATACATAATTATACATGTGACATAATAAGGTTATATCAATAACGTAACATCATATTACGATATCGTTTATAACTGTAACACTCTTTTTCCATATACAATCATGCATTGCATACATGAGAAATTATTTTCTTTTGGGACAATCCACTATGATATTGGATATGTTTGCTATTTAATTACTTGGCTAAGCCAAAACAGAGCAGCAAAGGGAGAAAATAGGAGTAACTAGGGGATTTTTTATTTTTTATTTTTTGGAAAAAAGAAAACATAGAACAAGTGGTACACGCGCGCGCCAACATTAGCTATATGTGCGGGTTGTGTAGCAAGCGTGCTCAATGGCACTCACGTGCGACAAGGTTTTATAAATACGCATGAAGGGCAGAGAAGAAATGCACCGACTCTGAGAGTCAATCAAGAAATTTATTACAAGAAGGGTTTTGAGTTGATACTCATATTTTTCTGTTCTGTGACAAATGTTATATAGGTTAGAAAGCATAAAGACAGCGCACGAAAGCAAGCATATTCTTATATTTTAGAGCCGTTTCTTACTTGCTAACAATCCCAAACAAAAGCAAACGTAGTTAGGAATAGTTTTTTGCTAAAGAATGGAGGTTCAGAGTGAAGTTCAGCAGTCTAAGTTTAAGAGAATTTGTGTGTTTTGTGGGAGTAGCCATGGCAAGAAGAGTAGCTACCAGGATGCTGCTATTGAGCTGGCCAAAGAATTGGTATTTAATCATCACTTCCTACTTTTATATATTTTGTTTTGGTTTCTTCCAATATTAATTTTTTTGAGCAAATGTGCAAGAAACCAGTCTATATGAGATGGGGTTTTTTTTTTTCTGAAATCTATTGAAAGTTGATCAAAACTTCCATCTTTAATGTGTTTGTAAATTAGTTCATGCGCTTTTCTATTTTAAATCCGGATTCAGTCCTTAAAATTTGACCTTTTTCTCTTCATTTGTTCTCTGTAGCATGAATTTTTATGTTAATGTGCTCTTTTCTCTCCCTCTCTCGTTGTCTTTATCAGGAAACAAGAAAAACGTCTTTTCGAATATTCCCTTTTTAGAGATGGACAAGATCAAATGCTATGAATTTTTTTCAAGGGGGCGACTGTTATATCTGTTCATCGTCCCAATTTTACCTTCTCTTCTCCTAGGATTTTCAAAGTTGGAAACTTTATTGTAAAAACAAAATATTATCTTGTTAAATAAGTATCAAACAGTCCTTTTCTATTTTATTGTTCACTCTAGTCTTAGAATAGCTAAATGTGCTCTTGAGAAACACTGCTTGATCAAATGATTCATCATAGAAATGCCCAAATTCATACCCACTACAAAATATTCCATTTTGTTCAAGAAATAATCTCTCTGTGCTGATTTAATGATGCTTTGTTGCAGGTCTCTAGGAACATTGATCTGGTCTATGGAGGTGGTAGCATCGGTTTGATGGGTTTGGTTTCACAAGCTGTTCATGATGGCGGTCGTCATGTTATTGGGTAAGTCACTTTTTTCTTCTGTTTCTTCAAGTTTGTTCTCAAATTTCGCATTAAAAAAGCGAAAACCCATTGAAACAAATTATGAAAAAAAATCAGTGAGTTGACCTTCTTGTTTTTGTCGGTGTTGTTCTCTATTACAATTGATTTTTGGTATGTTATTGTCTCTCTCTCTCTGCAGAGTTATTCCCAAGACGCTCATGCCTCGAGAGGTATGTCTGCTCCGTCCACAAAAAGTCTTGAACCTTTTTCCTGTTATATTAAAAACAAAAGAAAAATTAAACAATCCCTACCAAGTTTTTTCTTTTTTTCTCTTCTCTCTCTCTTTCCACCATTGATGGCTTTTACAGTTTTGTTTACTTCTCTTCTACCTTGCTTTCTGTCTTTATTTTTCAAATCTGTTTGTTTCCTATCTTTGCTTTTAGCTATTTTCCCATGGCTAGGAATTTGTTGTTGGTTTTTTTCTGTTCCAATTTTCCTTTTATTATTTTCTGTTTGTAAACTGATGACTACTTTGATAGCCTTATCCACCTGCCAGTAGCTGCACCCTTTTTATATATATATTTGATTTAGGTTATTCTCACCAATTACTCCTTTGCAACTATTTTCTTTTCTTGTCCTTTCCTTCGTAACCTTTTCTAAAATTCGAATATTCTTTAATCTAATCATTTAGCCAAATGAATTTACTAAGAAGTCTTTGAATTAACTGCACCATTTCTGCAAAACTCAACATTGCTTTACTGTAGAAGCATAACACTCCAAACTTCTCTCTCTTCAAATTTCAATATTTTAATGTTTTCTGTGCCTTTTACAGTTAACTGGTGAAACAGTAGGGGAAGTGAAGGCAGTTGCAGACATGCACCAAAGAAAGGCAGAGATGGCTAAGCATTCGGATGCTTTTATTGCCTTACCAGGTTAATGATAAACCCTGCCAAATTTCTAACATGCATCAAAATTCTTAGGCAAATGAAGAAAACATATACGCCTTCAGGTGTTTTTAGTTTACTAGTTTTAGCATCCAAGATTGATCAAATCACATGTATTGGTTCAAGTGGATTGCTGAGTTTGTTTTATCTCTATGTTGCCACTTTCTTGTCAATTCTGTATAATCTCGTATTTTGAATTCCTTTTGGATTTTATCCAGCTTGAAGTAGCAGCCTCTTGTTTGATTTTACTTATTAAATAAAAATATATATTCTACTGTTTATGGTATTGTTAATGCTGTGAGAGAGTTTCTACGTTAAGCATAAATTGTCTCGTACTTGTTAAACTTTCTGTCACGAACCCCAAGACTCATGATTGGAGAGCAACTCTTCAAACCCTAGTTATTGACCCATCTTCTGAGGAAACACCCTGCTTCTGTGGTTAAAATACTTTTTTCCTCTGATGTAGTTCTGTAGCCTGCAATTTTAGTGTATCAGTTTTTTCCTACCACATTTGGAGTAAGAGACAGCATAAAACTTTCACCAAATAGTTTTTGCCAACTAGCACCTGCTCCGAACTGGAAATCATGCTTTACCCCTTTACAAAGACACCCTTTTCATTTTCTCTCCTTTCTTTAAGGCCGACATTAAAGACTAATTATTGTCTTGAATCCCGAGTTTTGACAACTTTAAAAACTGGAGGACATGCAAGGGTATATCAGTCATTTTTTATTCATGGGGACTTCTTCAAGACATGGTTTTTATGATAGTATGAGAGCATTATGGCCTGAAATTAATGGGTTGGCAGAAGATTATGCCTCTGTTTTCTCAAGGGATGGGAGCAATAAATACCATGTTTTGGAGTATGGGAAAAAGGATTGGGCTAAATGGTCACGCAATACTTTTGTGGTTCATGCCATGAAACTTGACAGGACAAGTTGAATTAGACTTGAAATGAGCACTGTAATTAACAGACAATTGAAAATAAATCTCTTTACCCTTTAGCACTAAGGAGTTCATGATTAACACTATAGGCCTTACCCCTGGTCTAGTGGATGTCTTCTACTTTTTTTCCTCGAGTTTACGGGTAAGTAGTCAAAATGATGCGTTCGTTTTTACTTTTTATCAATGTCCTTGCTTTTTCCTCAGGTGGCACTAATCATAGTACAAAATATGTTGTATTTGGGTATCACGTGATCATTCCAAGGGAAACATATTGGTTCTTGGAAAAAGAAACGGGGACATTACATGGTTTGACTATGATTCAAATTTAAATGTTGATAAAAAAAAGTCTCATGTGACATGACATTCAGGTGGTTATGGGACTCTCGAAGAACTACTTGAAGTGATTACCTGGGCTCAGCTTGGGATACATGACAAACCAGTATGTGCTCAGTATTTTTTTTACTTTTATTATGTTATCGCTATTTCTTTTTAGTTGATTTATTGAACTAATGATGTTAATCCTTTTCCTTTTTGTAATTTGGTAGGTGGGATTGCTGAATGTTGATGGATACTACAATTCCTTGCTCTCATTTATTGACAAAGCTGTGGAAGAGGGATTTATTAGCCCAAGTGCACGCCAAATCATTGTTTCTGCTCCAACAGCTAAGGAGCTAGTCAAGAAATTGGAGGTATTCAAAAGCAAAATCTCATGCTTTTTTACACATTTACTTTCATCTTTAAGATAATTAACATTTAAACTAATCAATGTTTGCAAGAGTGAATATCATGTTGTTTCTGATATGTTTACTTCGTTATTTCTACAGGATTATGTCCCCTGCCATGAAAGAGTTGCTTCAAAGTTGAGTTGGGAGATGGAGCAGCTTGGCTATACTCAAGAATATGATATTGGTATATCTACATGACTTTAGGATTGCTGCAATGAAGGTTTCTAAATTCTAAGTATAATATCCAGGAGTTGGGATGATTCTAATTTCGAAAAAATTCTAAATTTCTGAACTGGGTTTGGGGGGAGTTCCTTTTGTAAATTACTGGTATTGACCTCAATATGTTAAAGCTTTCAACATACCCCTATTTGTGGAAATTTGGTATTAATTAAGTTGTAAGTATTAGATGGTTATGAACATTCCCCTTTATAATGTTGACTAATTAAGTTGATATATATGTTCACCAATTTGCACTTCTTTTCATGTTGGAAAATGTTGCTAGGCTAAGTGATGCTCGTAATAAGAATCAATCGGTACCTACTTATACTTAATAACTAGTAATTTCATCCCACAACAATTATAAATTAAAAATTACCATGATTAAAGTATATTCGAAACATACTTTAATCCAATATATTGTCTATGGTCGATAAGTAACTCTTTGTAAGTCAAAAGGTTTGCCAAGAGCTAGCATTCAAGTATGTTGATGGAAAGCAGAAAACCAGACAGCAATATGATGGAAGGGAGAAAGTGTTAAGAGAGAATGGGTCAATCATGTAACAAACATGTCTTCAGTTTGCTGAAGGTTTTGAGATAGGAACAGCTGACAGGACTAATCTACTCAACTCAACAACTTATAAACTGGAGGGGACCGGATGTTGTTGAATTTGTAAGAGAAAAAAGAGGGTGGCCCGGGGCGCCTTCTGCCTATTCAGAGAAAGATGAACTCCTTTACCGTCCAACGAATGGGAGAATGACATGTGTGACGAAAGCAGCATGTATAATAATGTGCCACAGACATTTTGGGAGAACTACTGTGAAAGAATGCAGTTGAATTGATGTTGAAAGTTGAAACATAAGGAAGAGATAAAAAAAAATGGTGTCAATTCATTCAACTTATCAATGCCGAAAGCATTCATTTTAGTTACTTTAAAGATACCATCAAAGCACCGAGAAATCAAAGAACAGTTAACTATGCCATCACCTCCTTGGCTTGACGTACGAAGTAATAAAGTTACAAAAGAAAATATTTATCAACTGAAAAGAGAATGACAAATTTAAGTTTAGCTAACCCTTGTTCATAACAAACTTCTCACAAGAGCCAATTTAAAATAATTTAAATTTATTAAGTTAAATTAAATTTTATCTTCAAAACATTGATTAGTTAATTTGGCATCTTATAATGAAAATAAGAAGCGAATGGATCGATTTTACCTCGCACCAATTTAAAAAAAATTAATTTTAATTTAAAGAATTAAAGATTATAACCAAAAATTTGAAAAATTGAAGAGTTGTATAATTCATATATATCTACTACAGTAACCCGGCCTTAAAATCACAAGGTCTTCGTCAATGTAGCAGTGTCTTTGGGCAAAAGTTTTATGCATAGGTACATTTTTAAACATGACCCGGTAAAATAAAAGGAAGACGTGTAGAAAGGATTGATTAACTATTTTATATATAACGAGACATCAAAATCAAGGATGATTGTATTTGTATCAGCAATAGTACAAACTTTCCAAAATGAAGAGGTTAGCCGTATATCCTAATATAGTTTTAGGATGCGAAGACTGAATTGATGTCATGGATTGGCATGGAAAAGCATCTGATTGCTCACCTAACAATGGCTCTTAGCCATAGCCTTGGAATTCTTCCAAAAGTAATTACAGCTACCTATTACTAGATCCTTTTACCATATGTTATGTATCCTAGTGTCACGGGCCATTTCTTCACGCGGTCTTACACTCACAATTTAAAAATAATTGATGTTAAATTAGCCTTATTTTACATCAACTCTAAAAATTAAAAAACACATAAGAAGAAAATATTTGAATATTTTAGTCAAATATTTTTTATTTATAGTTGAACATATCTACAATGAATAATCGATATTAAAATACTAGAATTTTATTCAATGGTATAGAAAGAGAGGTTTAAATATAATTCAAAAATTTAAAATTTTATCATATAAAAATAATTTTCTCATTTATTACATAATTTTTTTAATTATCAAAATACAATACTTATATATAAAATAATCCAATTAATAAAAAAATCTAGAAGTACCTAACAGAACATAACACCTATATTGGGCAAATCAAGTCCACGGATTTAAAAAAAAGTCCCAAGCGCCTGACATTAGTACGTTGTTTGTCTGGGGGAAAAATTTGGCTACACTATGGACTACGACCCAATATCTAATTGACGTTTGCATCTGGGCCAAAACTGTTGTGGCTTTAGTACAACCACAGCCATATCCACAACCTCAAAAAGTGTAGACTCGTACCCGAAGCACAGGCAACACATTGAAAAGCTTCGGATTAACTGACGTGAATTAAGCACTTGACTGAAATTGGAGAATATCAGTCTCTTTCCTTCACACAACATTCAAAACGCAAACCAGCCGCAAAGCAAAATGTTTCTGCAAAGCATGTTTACTAGAAGCAGTGAGCATTTTCATAACATATTATTATAAGTTAAAAATGGTCACATATCACATTATTATCAGCTTTCAAGGTACTCCGTATTATAAATATGTGTATTATATATATTGTTAAAAGACAGTACATGAATATCTCAACGTCTTACAAGTGTTGCTTCCAAGCTTGGTTTAGTCTTTACAGTTTGCTTTACCTAATGAAACTACGCTGCCAACTTTGCACTAACGACCCATTGACCTACAACCTTCAATTTTTTCTCACTATAACTACCTCTTGTTTTCTTCTTCCTCTGCATTCGCTCGCATACACTTTAAGCTATACTCAAAGCCTAAAGTAGATCATCATTTTCGACAAATACATGCAGAAAATGGCAACGTCGCATCATTGCCACTCTGTTTCGCTTTTGATAATATTTTGCTTTGTGGGGTTTCTTTCATTTCCAGCTGATGCGGCAATGAAGAAGTATCAGTTTGATGTATTTATCAACACAATTTGTTAATAATATTTCTCTTCTTTGTTTTCTACATTGCAATATATAGCTTCTTAATTTGTTAGTTTGAAAAGCCTCTTTTTCGTTGTGGTTCGGATTCAAGTTAAGAATGTGAGAAGATTGTGTCATGCCAAACCAATTGTTACTGTTAATGGAACGTTTCCGGGACCTACCATTTATGCTAGAGAAGGAGATCGAGTGCTTGTCAACGATACCAACCATGCACAATATAACATATCAATCCATTAGTATAGCATTACTTTCATCAAATCACAAATTTTGCATATGCATATATAATTAAACAATGTATAAATATTAAATTTGCCCGTCTTCTTTTTCGAATGCAGGCATGGCTTGAAGCAATATCGAAATGGTTGGGCAGACAAACCAACATATATAACACATTGTCCTATCAAGACGCGAAACAGCTATACTTACGATTTTAATGTCACTGGATGTTAAGCAAGCAAACAAATAAGTATGCAAGAGGCTAGTACTATGCTGCATAAGGCAAAGGAGTGAATTGGCAACAGAGTTGGTTACAACACAGCAGACTGAAGAGGAGCAGGCTATAGAAGACAAATCAAGCTGTGCATTGTACAATCATTAGCTGTAATATTGTGTAGCTTATAGAAAGAAAAATTGTTGTATGTGCTAGGGTAAAAATTTTGATTCACTACGAGAATTGTATATAAAGAATTGTAAAGTCATTGTATTACATAAGCTAATATCAATATACAAATTACAGAGCAGCAAGTTTTCTCTTGACTGCTATCAAGCTTTTCAAAACTCTTCCCTTTTAACTTGGTATCAGAGCAGGTTCCTTTTGCACAAAATGGAAAACATTTCTCCATTCCCTTGTTCATCCTTAAGCATTGTAAACACAGCTGCAACAATGCCATCAAGCCGCTTGAACAACATAACCTTTTTTGTCCCTGTCAAACTTGATAGGCAGAATTTCTTAATATAGAAAGCTCAAGTTCTTCCTGCCATTTGAGGCAATGATCTTAAAGGTTTTATAGATGGTTCAAGGGTTGCACCAGATAGATACATATCAGTTGTTGATGAAGCAACACCAGTCATCAACTGCATCAAGAATCAAGCCTACCTACACTAGAGAAAACAAGACCAACTACTCTTCAGTTAGCTCTTTTCAACAATGACAGAAGTTGTCATTGCAACTCAAACAAATTGTTCCTCTTCAAAGGAGTTGTGAGACCATGTGGGAAGAATGTATTTATCTCAATCTCATGCAAGAATACTCCAAGTCAAATCAAAACAGCAATCAACCAAGATATGTTCCTTGTCAATAAATGATTACTACAGCAAAATGAAAAGCATAGCAGATGCACTCACCATAGTTGAAAAATTGTCTCAGATGAAGAACTCATTGAGTATATACTTAGAAGCTTGGCACAAGACTATGACTCTGTTGTAGTGAACATTACTTCCAAAATGGAATCAATAACCCTTAAAGACACTTATGCACAATTTGCAACAACAACTTAAAAGCAAATGAGAGGACTCAATTAGCAACTGATGATCATGCAAATACTTCTTCAAGAGACATAGGTATACTACCAACACATACAAGCTCAGACTCGCACGCACACACTGACCATGAAAACCATAACATCAATTATCCTGAAACAGATCTCACCTCACCAAGAACAATATAACCTAATCAAATATTTTTAAACATAACAACATGACAACATTTTTCCCATGATTACCAGGTCCAAGGCAAGGATATACAAACCAAAACTCTACCTCTTAGTGAAACATAATGAGAACATAAAACACATACCAGAAAACACAAGCATAGCACTTGAAAATGAAAACTGAAAAAAAGCCATGACATAGGAGTTTACAGCATTGCAACAAAATCATACTTAGAATTTGGTTCCAAAAAATGAAGGAATGAAAATAATTGGCAATAGATGGGTCTACAAAATCAAGTACAAACCAAACGGATCAATTGGAAGATATAAAGTCAGACAAGTGGCTAAAGGATATTAACAAACTACTAGAGTTTATTTTTCTAAAATCGTCAGCCCTGTAGCTAGATTATCTATAATAAGAACCATGATTAGCCTTGCAATAAGTCTTGGATGAGACATCAAACAAATTGACATCAATAATGCTTTCTTAAATAGGGATTTAGTAGAAAATGTATTCATGATCCAGCTTGAAGGATTTGAAGATCAAGTAAGATAAAGTGCAGTTTGTAAGTTGAGAAAAGCATTCTATGGGTCAAACAAGCTCCCAAAGCTTGGTATGAGAAGCTCAAAATAGCCTTAACTCAGTGGGAATTTATAAATCTCATGTCAGACACTTCAATCTTTCTACATAAGAGTGATAAAGGGGTGGTGATCTTACTAGTATATGTTGATGATATACTAGTGACATGTGACAAAGAAGAATTGATCAATAAAACAATAGGCAAATTAAGCATAATATTTTCCTTAAAGATTTTTGGTTCTTTGAACTATTTTCTCGGAATTGAATTTAAAAAAAAAAAAAACAATGATGGCATTCATCTCAGTCAAGGAAAGTATATTACAGACCAACTTAGGAAGAAAAAAATGGAGAGTTGTAGTCCAAATGCAGTACCTATGAGTACTAATGCCAAGCTATCAAAGGAAGATGAAGTTGATTTCAGTGATAAAACTCTATATAGAAATGTAATTGGACCCTTGCAATATGCTACAATTACAATACCAAAAATCAATTTTAGTGTAAACAAATTAAGCCAATTCTTAAAAAATCCCAAGTTGTCACATTAGAAAGCATGCAAAGCAATTTTAAGGTATCTGCAGGGAACACCAAATCATGGAATTTTCTTTACCAAATGAAAGAAATTAAGCCTAATAGGCTTTTCAGATGCCAGCTGGGTAGGAGACCTAGGTGATAAAAAGTCTGTCACAGGATGTGCAATATTTCTCCATGGAAACTTAATGTCTTGGAGCTCGAGAAAACAAAAAGTTGTGGTCAAGTCAATCATAAAGGCAGAGTATAGAGCTTTGGCACGAACAGGAACAGAGTTTGCTTAGTTAATATCACTTCTTTTTGAGCTAAACTTGAAACTTGATCACAAACCAATTATATAGTGTGATAATTAAATAGCAAGTGCATTGGCCTTCAATCCTATCTTCCATGGAAAAACCAAGCACATTGAAATAAATGTGCATTATATAAGAGAAAAGGTGGATAATTGTGAATTAGAAATTAAGTATGTTACAACAACAAATCAGGTCGCTGACATTCTGACCAAACCATTATTAGTTGAAAAGTCTACTTTGCTAAGAAACAAGCTTAATGTCTCTAGACACAGTAAAGCTTGAGTGAGGTGTTAAGCAAGCAAGCAAACAAATAAGTATACAAGGGGATAGTACTATACTGCATAAGACAAATGAGTGAATTGCCAGTAGAGTTGGTTACAACACAGCAGACTGAAGAGGAGTAGGCAATAGAAGAAAAATCAAATTGTGTATTGTATAATCATTAGCTATAATATTATGTAGCCTATAGAAAGAGAAATTATTATGTGTGTTAGGGTAAAAATTTTGATTCACTATAAGGATTGTACATAAAGAATTGTAAAGTTATTATATTACACAAGCTGATATCAATATACAAATTATAGAGCAACAAGTTTTCTCTTGACTACTATCAACCTTTTCAAAACTCTTCCTTTTTAACTTTGGACAATAAGAAACTTTGTGGTGGCATGCTCAAATTTTGTGGCCAATGGCCACAGTTTATGGTGCCATTGTTATCATGCTAAAAGCAGGAACTCCATTTCCATTTCCTCGACCTTATCAAGAAACTAATATAATCCTAGGTTAGTAATAATGTCATTATCATTGATCAACATAATAAAATTGAAAGTTTTGAAGGGAATTAATCTTTAACATGTTAATTTCTTGTATATATACAGGAGAACGGTAGAATTCAGATGCCGAAACGATTGTAAACCAAGGTAATAAGTTGGGGTTGCCACCACAAACCTCATATGCTTATACTATCAATGAGAAATCTGGGCCACTCTTCCCTTGTTTTGATAAACGTAAAGCACCCTAACTTTAAGCTTTTTTATTCAACAACGAGAAAAATTCTAAACAAAAGAATGAAAAAGAAAATTTTATATCAAAAATTACAAAGAGAATGGTACTGCATAACATGTCTAACGTATTCTAATTTTATGCCATAGATTCATTTACCATGAGGTTAAATCGAGTAAAACATACCTCCTAAGGATTGTTAATGTTTCATTCAATGATGAGCTCTTCTTCGCCATAACTAGTCATAACATGACTGTTGTAGAGATTGATGTAGTCTATACCAAGCCATTTACAACTTAAACAGTTCTAATTGCACCAGGTTAAATGACAAATGTTCTTGTTAAAGTTGACCAATCTCTCAGCCGATACTTCTTAGCAATCTTGTTTTTCATGGATGCACCGATTCCTATTGACAACAAAACTGTTACAGTCATTCTACAATACAAAGGCATTCCAAACACAGTTCTTCCAACCTTACCCAGTCTGTCTGCTCCGAATGACACCAAATTTGCATTAAACTATAACATTAAACTTAGGAGCTTAAACAACCACCAATATCCAGCAAGTGTCCCTCTTCATATTTATCGCCATGTTTTTTACACAATTGGTTTAGGACAAAACCAATGTCCTAAACCAATGCCCCATTTGCCAAAACGATACTTAACTCACTACTTCTTTGAATAACATAACCTTTGTAATGCCAAGGATTAAACTCTTGCAAGTTCATTATTTCAACATCTCGGGAGTTTTTAAAGCTGACTTCCTTGACAGCTCTCCTATTCTGTTTAACTATACTGGTACACCTCTTACAGCCAACCTTGGCACTTCATTAGGAAGAAGACTTAGTAAGGTGACCTTCAATTCTGCCATTAAATTAGTTTTGTAGGATATTGTTAAAAAGATTATGTTATTTAGAATTTGAATAATTAGATAAGTTTAATCCTAAGTTTACTATTATCTTTTATGTTTTTTTTAATAAGTTTCTTAAGATTAGGATCAACTAGTTATTAGGAGTAGTTTCCTGATAAGATTGTTATTTCTAGTTTGTAGATCCTATCTCTATGAAATGTAACCATGTATTAAACTCTATTTAATAGAGTCTTGAGATGAATAAAAGAAGCAGGACAGCTCAATTCAACTAATATGATATCAAAACGGGTTTTATTACTTATGAAAGTTTAAAAATAAAAATAAAATAAATGGCAAAAACGGCCATGATTGGTGCCACCCGAGATAGAAGCTCTAAGGTATATGACGAGTCTTTGCAACAAGCGTCTTCTGTAGAAGGGTCAATCATTAACTATGCTAAGTCTCATTCTCTATAAATTACTCAACACAAACTTAATGGATCAAACTACATGGATTGGTCTCAGTCAGTTTTATTGGTCATCTATGGCAAAGGAAGAATCGATTACATCACTAGTGAAACAAAGAAACCACAAGAGCATGAGGTTGGATATCGCATCTAGGAATCAGAAAATCCAATAGTGACTGCATGGTTAGTTAACTCTATGGAACCAAAAATTGGTAGAAATTATTTATCTTACAATTTTTCTAAAGAGGTATGAGATCTTGCTAAATTTATATATTCAGATTTTTGTAATTCTTCTCAAATGTTTGAACTAAAATATGTTTTAAGGGATATGAAGCAAGGAGAGTCCAATGTAACGGATTACTACAATACCTTAGGGGGCCTTTGGCAAGAACTTGATTTGTTTTTCTTACACAATTGATAGTCTAAAATATGCACAAAAGGTGGAAAATGAAAGATTGTTTAATTTTCTTCATTGCTTGAATGAAGACTTGGATAAGGTTCATGGAAGGATTCTGGGAATGAAACAACTATTGCCAATACAAGATGTTTTTGCCAAAATTCGACGCAAAGAGAGTAGGAAAAAAGTTATGTTAAATTAGATTCGGTGGAAAGCTCTATGAAGAATTCAACACTTGCAACTAAGAGTTATAATGGGGCTCATAGTGAACCACGACTCAACTATGACCAACAATCAACTCAAGAACAACGGACTAAAAAAAGATGTGGTGTGATCACTGTAGAAATCTAATCACACTAGGGAAATTTGCTGGAAATTACACAAAAAACCAGCATACTCGAAGTTTAGACGCAAAGTAGATTACAGTGGAAATAGCCATGAGTTTCAAGTAGCTGTGGACAATAATAACCAGCAAGTAAAATCATATTTTAGTCTAGAACAAATCTCATAATTACAGTCTCTTTTACAACATAATCTTCTATATTTAAATCCAAATATTTCCCATAAGCTACAACAGGATTTTCAGTCAAATCAAAGTATCTCTCATCTGAATATTAATTCTTCTTGCAACATAGCTTAGAAATGTAGTTTCTCTATTACTTTGAACACAAAGACAGTAGCAAATGATGTTTAGATAATTAACTCAGGAGCTTCAAATCACATGACAGGAAATCTTGAGCTATTTTGCAATTACACCCCTTATTCTGGATCACTTAAAATTAAAATTACTGATGGTTCTTTGTCCCCAGTTGCAGGAAAAGGGACTGTTGTGGTATCATCATATATTACACTTTATTCCTTTTTACATGTTCCCAATCTTTCATGTAATCTAGTCTCAATAAGTAAACTGACTAAAGATTTGAATTGTGAAGCTAATTTTTCTCCATATATGTGTAAATTTTAGGATTTGTATTCGGACAAGATGATTGGCAATGCTAAGGGAAGCAATAGTTTGTACTACCTTGAAGACTGCAAGGGAATCACAAGTAACCAAGTTCAAGCTTATAGTGGTGAAAGTATTTCTATTTTGAATTCTATTCCTTTTTTCTGTTATGAATAAAATGATGTTATGGCATAAGAGACTAGGGCATCTAGTTTTGGATATTTGAAAAAGTTGTTTCCTGACTTATTTCATAATAAAGATCCCAGTATGTTTCATTGTGAAGTATGTCAATTAGCCAAACACACTCGAAGCACTTACCCCATACGACCATATAGATTGTCTAAGCCATTTTTTATGTTCCATAGTGATATTTGGGGGCCAATTAAGATTAAGAATATTACAAGAGCCTAGTTGGTAACACCTAAGAGGGGCGTGAATTGGGTTTTTAAAAAATCAGAAACTTAAAATGAATATAATGTAATGTAACAGATAAATAGTAAAGAGAGGAAAACAAACATAAAGTTTATAGTGGTTCGGCAAAGTTTGGTCTATGTCCACTCTCTCGGTTACGGATTACCACCAAGGTTCAACTATCTTCTTGTTTTTTTAGGTTAAGTGAAACTCACTACAACTCCTTTTGAGGTGAAGGGCAACCGTACACTTACTTTCTCATGAGTGAAAAGTAACCCAAAACAATCTTCTTTAACTTCGGGTGAAGATGTACCCAATACAATTTCATAAATGTAATTATATTTTTAAGCTCTCACACTAAAGTAAATGTATCAATATGCTCGTACAAAAAAAATTCTCTCACAATAAGAAATGAAAATTTTACAATAATGAGAGAAAGTAACACTGTTCACGTTGAGAATGTTTTTGAAAATGTCTTTCAATTGATCACAATAATGTATTATTGTTCTCTTTTTCTATTTGTCTTCTATTTATATTTATTCTCTTTGTGAAAACCCTTGTATCCAACAGCTTGATTTGACACATTTAATGTCTGCTATAAATGCTGCAGAAATTATCGTTGAACTTTAAATTGAAAGAAGTATCGATCTCTTTTTGAAATGTATCGATCTGTTTATGCGACATTTTGAATCTAGGTCCTGAGTATCGATCTATTTACCTTTACGTATCGACCTGACTTACTTCATAATTAATTTCAACTCTTTGGAATTGAAGTGTATCGATCTCCTCTATCTTGATATCGATCTGGTCTATTCCATAATTATTTTGCACCTCTCTGGAATTAACATGTATCGATCTCTTCTAGCTTAAGTATCGATCTAGTCTGCTCTGTAAATATTTGCAACTCTTTGGAATTGACATATATCGATTTCTTTTGGCTCAGGTATCGATCTGGTCTGCTCCGTAATTATTTTGTAACTCTTTGGAATTAATATGTATCAATCTCTTCTGGCTCAGGTATCGATCTAACCTGCTCCGTAATTATTTTGCAACTCTTTGGAATTGACATGTATCGATCTCTTCTGGCTTAAGTATCGATTTAGTCTACTCCGTAATTATTTTACAACTCTTTGGAATTGACATGTATCGATCTCTTCTGGCTCAGGCATCGATCTGTTTGATTGAAGTATTTCATCTGAAACTTCTGCCTTAACACATATCGATCTCTATACTTCCTAATATTGACCTGCTTCAAGAGTGTCAATCTGTTCTCCAATGGTATCGATCTATTCACTATATATATCGTTCTTTTGCTTCAATGTATCAATCATGTTGAACTTTAAAAGCACTTTTCATGGAGATTTGTTAATGATTTCTTACAAGCATATTCATGCACACTTTACTTGATTCTTAACAAGTTTAATTTTATCTTATCATCACATACTAATTTGACATTTATAATACACTTAGTAATCATCAAAAATATACAAATACATATTATGATGTCATCAATTTCATACTTAAATTATCAACATGATATCATCATATAACACTAGGGTATGCTATGTATTCTTATTAAAAGAAAAATCAGAAGCAAGGGTTACCTTTCAAAACTTCAATAAAATGATTAGAACTCAATTCCAAACACAAATACAAATATTTCACACCGATAATGGCAAAGAGTACTTTAACCAGATTTTAGGAAAATATCTCAGTGATCAAGGGATTGTTCACCAAAGCACTTGTATAGATATACCACAACAAAATTTTATTGCTGAAATAAAAAATAGACATTTGTTAAAAGTTTCTAGAATCTTACTTTTCATTAATAATGTGCCTAAGATGTTTTGGGGAGAAGTTGTTCTTACAACATCATATGTAATAAATCGTTTTCCATCTAGTGTTCTAAACTTTCAAACTCCTTTTTAAAAACTTTTACAATTTTATCCTCACAATAAATTATTCCAAAATCTTCTTGTTAGAGTTTTTGGTTACACTGTATTTGTTCACCATTGATAGAAACAAAGTTAGATCCAATGGTAATTAAGTGCATTTTCTTGGGTTATTCACTATGTCAAAAAGGATATAAGTGTTTTTGTCCTAGAACCAGAAAGTTATTTATTACTATGAATGTGACATTTTTGGAGGATAAACTCTATTTTCAAAATCCACTTCAGAGGAAGAATATAACAGAAGTGGATTGGGATCTTTGGGATTTTTCTCTTGACAATGCAGGCACTTTACCGGTTATTGTTCCTCCTACTATTCCTATTAAACTAATACAATCGATTATTGTTCCTCCTACTGTTCCTATTGAACCAACACAATCAATTACTGTCCCTACTATTCCTCCTATTATTCTTATTGAACCAACTAAATCGATTACTGTTTCTACTGTTTCTATTGAACCAACACAACAACCCCTACCTTTCTTTACTAAATTTGAGACTCATCAACAACAAAACAACCTTTGCCTTCTGAGATTCCATCAACAGCAAAAATCAATCCACCACAAACTAATTTAAATGTTAACAATAGTAAGAAATCTCAACAACAACCTGAACTATTTGTGTATTCCTAAAGATCGAAGCAAGTACAAACCATTGTAGCTCCTAAACACAACCCAACATCTGACCTTACTGCAAATCTGTAGCAACCTCCTCTGATTTTCAATGACTCAATCGAACAATTTGATCAGCATAATGAAATATATTTACCTATTGCATTAAGGAAAGGTACCAGGTCATATACTCAACATCCTTTACAAAACTATATGACATTCAGCAATTTGTCACATTCCTACCAAGATTTTTGTCTGAAAGTATTAGCTGAGACCATTCCTACAACAATACATGATGCTCTTGAAGAACCTAAGTGGAAGAATGTTGTTTTAGAGGAAATGAATGCTTTGAAGAAAAATAGTACATGGGATATAGTGAAACTTCTAAAAGGAAAATACCCAGTTGGTTGTAAATGGGTATTCAACATCAAATATAAAGTTAATGGGAACGTTAAAAGGTACAAGGCACCATTAGTTGCTAAGGGATTTACTTAAACCTTTGGCATATACTATAATGAAACATTTGCACATGTGGCCAAGCGGAATACCATTAAAGTCTTAATTTCTATTGCTGCAAATCTTAATTGGCTGCTTTATCAAATGGATGTAAAGAATGCTTTCTTAAATGGAGATTTAGAAGAAGATGTTTACATTGAACCACCACTTAGTTTCAAAAATGAGTTTAGGAGTGATAATGTTTGTCGATTGAAGAAATCACTTTATGGCTTAAAGCAGTCACCAAGGGCATGGTTTAATCACTTCACCAAATCTGTTAAGAAGTTTGGGCATTGTCAAAGTCAGGCAAATCACACACTATTTTTTAAGCACTCTTTAAATGGAAAAATTGTCATTTTGATTGCGTATGTCGACGACATTATTCTAACAGGTAACAACCTAGAAGAACTTGCTTGTCTTAAGAAGTTTCTTGCCAAAGAATTTGAGATCAAAGACTTAGAACAACTGTGATATTTTTGGGGAATGGAAATAGCAAGACTAAGAGAGGAATTCTTATTTCTCAAAGAAAATATACAATAAATTTGCTTAAGGAAACTGGTATGCTAGGTTGTAAACCTTATGATATTCTAGTTGAACTCAATCAAAAACGAGGTAAAGAAATAGAAGATCTAGTAGACCAAGGGAGAAATCAGAGATTATTTGGAAGATTAATTTATTTGTCTCACACCAGACTAGACATAGCCTTTACAGTCAGCTTGGTTAGTCAATATATGTATTGTCCTTTTTAGAGGCATTTAGAGGCTGTTTATAGGATTTAAAAGTACTTAAAATCCTCACTTGGGAAAGTATTATTCTTTGGGAAAAAATGAGAAAAGAAGTGTAAAGATTTACACAGATGCTAATTGGGCAGGCTCAAGTGATGACAAAAAGTCCACTTTTAGTTATGGTACATTTGTCTAAGGAAATTTAGCTACATGAAGGAGTAAGAAATAAAATGTTGTAGCAATAAGTAGTGCAGAAGCAGAACTTAGAGCACTGGCACATGGAACATGTGAGATAATTTGGATAAGAAGACTCCTAGAAGAACTCAAACTGCCATGTATAAAGCCAATGAAGATTTTATGTGATAATAAAGTAACAATTAGCATAGCTCATAATTCTGTCCATCATGATCGCACCAAACATGTAGAAATCGATAAACATTTTATAAAAGAGAAGATTGATAGTGGTGAGATTTGTGTATTGTTTGTTTCATTCAAAGAGTAAGTAGCAGATATTCTTACAAGGTGTTGGAAAACAAATCTTTGAAGATTGTGTAAGTAAGCTGGGAATGGTGAATATATTTGCACTAGCTTAAGAGGAAGTGTTGAAAAGATTATGTTATTTAGAATTTGAATAATAAGATTAGTTTTATCCTAAGTTTATTATTATCTTTTATGTTTTTTAATAAGTTTTTTAATATTAGGATCAACTAGTTGTTAGGAGTAGTTTATGATAAGATTGCTATTCCTAATTATTCCTAATTTGTAGATCTTATCTCAAGAAAATGTATCTTGAGATGAATAAAGAAGCAGGTTCAACTGACAGATACCAATCTTCTGACAGTTGAGTCACATCCATTTCATCTTCATGGTTACAATTTCTTTGTTGTTGGAAATGGGATTGGGAACTATGATCCCAAGAAAGACCAAGCTATGTTTAATTTGATTGATCCTCCCGAGAGAAATACAGTTGGAGTTCCAACTGGAGGATGGACCGCTATCAGATTCAGAGCTGATAATCCGGGTAATTTTAAACAAAAAATATCCCATGCATAAATTCATATGTTGATATAGGCTTATGAATGAAACTTACTCCAATTGCATGGTACATTTGTAGGTGTTTGGTTTATGCATTGTCATCCGGAACTGTACACAATGTGGGGATTGAAGATGGCTTTAGTTGTGGAGAATGGAAAGTCGCCAGAGGAATCTATTCTACCACCGCCGGAGGACCTTCCACCCTGCTAAATCTGATTAAAAAAGATTTAGTTCTCTCATGGAGCTTCAAAACTGTAACCCATTTTTTATACCATATTTATTGGTGCTGTGCAGAAGTTGCAGATGATTCTTTTGGGAGGGAATTTCTTTTAATTCTAATGCTCAGCCTGAGATTGTTCTTTGAGTTGAATGAAATTTCAATATGTAATAGAGTATTTGATCAAGGAAGCTTTTGTTTTTATACCATTGTTCTGTCATCTTCTACTCCAAGACACATGCTTGTGCAGAAATGCAATTTAAGTGTCAGATAACAATTAACAAAATCTACAGCTGGAAAAATTTTTAAAAATAAAAATAAATTCAGAACAAGATATGCAGTGAAATGGGGAAACATAGTTGAACTGTTCTGCCACCGTAATTATTACTGAAGCACAAACAAAATGCATTCATGGAAGATAAGTGATCCGACAGTTACACATGAAGACAGATGTGAATAAAAGGAACAGAATCCCACGTAAGGGCGGGCCGGATTTATAAGAGTACCCTTAATTATTACTTTAAAAAAGCAATGACATTCGTTCAAATTGACAACATAAGATATATTTAATTAAATATGAGGAGAGTACAAATCAAAATAGTATATTAACCCGTATTTATCATATCTTAATCTTGTGATTAAGTGTTGTGACCTTTTAATCCACAACAATTGTGAAGTTAAATATAATCACTACCTATCCAATTTTAGTGAGTGGATAGTTGATAACTATTTGTTATTAAATAAAAGAGGGTGTTTATCAAATATTTTAGTTATTGTAATTTCAAAATTAAGTAGAAACATAATAAGTACAAACATGCATTACATCTCAATAACACCTATACATTGATAAGTTTATATTTGTATTTTTGCAGTAGCTGTAAATTTTATCCAGAAAAACATTTTCACAAATGTTATTATACATGATATTACTCGATGTAATCACAATTAGCAACTCTAAAAAATGAAACTGTAAGTACTAACCTGGTAAAAACCTCAAAATATGTAATAATCTAATTTTCCTAATTGGGCATATAAAACAGAGAATGGTGAACTAAACTAAAGAAAATTAATAGAATTCATATCAACAAACATACTGAGGATGTTAAGATCCTCGCAAACTGTCTTTATGTATCTTCAACTGTAAAATCTGGTTCATTTGGCTTTTGTAATGATGAAAGCATTTCGAATTTAGTTCCACACCGCTGGCTTCCACCTCTTCTAGGGGTTGAAGTAAGTTTTACTGCATATGAAGCAAACCTGGCTGATAAGCTCATAGAAGGCAAGGTTGCTTCTGTTTGTTCCTTTGCTTGTGCAGACAGGGAGATCACTCTCTCTCTTTTCTTCAGCTCAGCAGCTTCCTTCCTTCTTTTATAACGAAACCAAGCTGCTTGTATAAAGCATGCAGCCCATGTTCTCCACTGAGGGGAATGGCACCTAAAAGCATGCCTTAGTTGTTTGCTATGCAGCTTTCGGTATTGTGATGCTACAAACTTCAAGTCCTCAGCAATGAAAGCAAAGGCTTCGACTTCAGTTATGGCTTTAACTGTGCGTGTGGACGAAGGGAGGATGACACTTGGGCAAGGGTCAAGAGCCCAGGTAAGCAGCTCTTCACCGCAAAAGTCACCTGGGCCAATGCGGCATGAATTAAAGAATCCTGTGCGGCCACCACCAGTGGTGTAAGAATCTAAGTGGCCTCGGGCAATAAAGAGCATCTCCTTGACAGGATCTCCCTCACGAAGTAGGCAGGTGCCCGGAGTACATAGATGAGGCTTTAGTCTTTCACATATTGCATCTAGCATTCTATCATCCATCAGATCAAAGAGTGGTACCTATTTCACATTTATAATAATAAATTATTGGTTAGATCAAGATGAATTGTAATGCTATCTATGTATGTAATGTTTGCAAGTATCCATAGATTGTAAACTCTTACTTGCCGAACTAGATCAAGGCAGAGATGGCGTTTGATATCTCTTCGAAGATCCATAGGGAGGCCTTTTAGTATAACTTCCTCATCAACTCCTCGAGTTGCAACCCATCTATATTGATCATACCTTCGCACAATCTGCTTTAATTCATGGGGAAGCTGCCTATGTTGCATCCATTCTTCTGTATCAGTCCTCCTAATCCTCCACTCTTCAAGTCGGACAGTAGTAGATTGGAGATATGTCTATTGATGAAGAGAAGTTGCAAAAGGCTTAAATATTTTAAACAGAAACTGCATACATGTTATAAATTTTGGAAGGCGTGTTATTAAATAGCTGAACTTACTTGCATATTCCCAATAAGCAGTCCAAAAAGCACTAGACCAAGAATGGCAATGATGATGGCAAAATTTATTTCCCAAACATAAGTACTTGTGAAGAGATTCTGTCCCAGAGAACTTCCAAATTTGATAGAAAATTGGTTAATTTACTAGATGACATGTTAATTTTGATTTGTTGAGAACAGAGAATGAATCAAGGGACTAAAGGACCCTTTAAATAACAAGGCAAACAGAAATGGAATAATTTCATTCAACATATTTGTTTTTGAATCCACTCTCTTCTTTACCTTAGATTTCTCAGGCCCCACCAAAGACAGTAAAAGTATTTGTCGAAGAATTGGGAAGCTGTCACTCCAAAAATCACTGCATCAGCATGGATGCCAAACTGAAAGAAGTTGCTATTTGGATCGCATAAACTTGAAATACTGTTTGATTGAAACCAAGTGGCTCTAGCAGAGTTATTCACAAAACGGCAATCAAAGAATTCAATGCGGCAATCCAAATGATGCAATCTACAAACTTTTCTCCAACATTCTTCCTGCCGCTCAACTGATAAGAGGTACCAACAGGCTCCTAAAACCTTTAGAAAAGAATGGCAATGGGTGTAGTCAGATCTATATTAGTAGACTGTGACTTTTAAAATATTCAGTCTCTAAAAGACAGCTGAAATGTAGAGAAAGTATTTGCCACAAGTTTTTGTTTCATAAATGAAAAATAGTCACAACTTACATGGCTGGCCAACATATAGAGCATCAGATTGTAAGCTGCCCCAGCCCATGCTGTTTCCAACAGAAGTCCTGAAGCCTTAATAATTTGAGATGAAAGTGGAAAGATAAGGTATAGCCTCATGAGATACTGAAATATGATGACTAAGCGAATAAAATTTTTCGGCTTGACCATCGACGACCTTAAATGAGGGATTATAGCCCAAACCAGCAGCTGAAATATGTAAAAACATATTCTGTCAGTTCAAAGAAAATCATAAGATGCCATCATAGGCAATATTACACTGAATTAATAATCAACCGTGCATTCAGTATGTGCTCATACAAACCTTCAACAACAGCAAGAAAAATGCAGATTAAGAATTAGTTTCTGTGTCTTGTGCATAATCCAAACCAAGAGTAAACAAAATATGATTTTGTTTCAAGGAAATAGATCAGAAAACATCTAGTCCTCAAGTAGGAACTAGATCAGATAATATTTAGTCCTCAAAGAAGCACAAAAATTGATAATTTAGATGAGTGATAACAGGTTGGAACTAGTTTACAAGTTATATTCAAGTTAACCCTCATTTGTACTGTTGAATGAAGCACAAAATTGAACTAAGCGAGAATTGTATATTTTACCTGGATGAATGACAGTCATAATTGGTTTCCAAGAAGAAGGGGTCTGATTTCAATGGGTTTTTGCCCAGAAGGAAGGGGCGTGTTCATACCGTAGGGGGAAAGATCAGCATTGTTAGAGATCATAGTTCTCTTAATCTTTGAAAGTACTCTGTCAAGTACTATCAAGTTTACAGCTTATTCCTAAGAACAAATCTTAAAATTACTTTAAAGGGCAGCATAATAGCGAGTTGCATACCTGTGGAAGGGGCTGAGCAGCCACTATGTCCAGCCAAAAATCTTTGCGCAGGTACCTGGAAGAAATTTTTGAAGGGTCTATAACCAGCTCTCCTCTCCCAAATACCCGAGAGGAAGGAGCAACATAAGCTGTCCGAAATCGAACAAAAACCTGAACAAAGTAAAATGCATCTGCTAATGATCGAATGACTGTGACGGCGATTTCAAGGGGTACAGAAACCTCAATGCACACATCCTTCTTAGCTCTCGGCAAATAAAAGAATAGTGGATCAACAAAAAGAGAAATTAAACATGCTACTAAGAAAATTTTGTTCCATCTGTTTATGATAGGTCCTCTAGGATCCAATATCATCTTCTCCACAGCTTCATGATCCTCTGAGAAGACTCTGGAAAGTCCTTTTTCATGGAAGGTCTTGCCCTTTGAATCCTTCTCAACCCTCTTTGAGCACAGCTCAGTTCCTGGTTTCCCAATAAATATATCGGTAAATTTTGACATGTAACCCCTTTTTGGTAATGTGAATTTTGTCATCTCAGGTTCCTCTTGGAATCTGAAATTTATATAACATGAGTTTCAGTTAATCATCCAGACAAGTATTAAGAATTCCAATTCATATACATCTGATTAGTTATTGTATCTGGTACAATTAAGAAACAGAAAAAAGTACGCAGCATGCTAATTGTCATGTGGTCACTTTAAGAAGAGCACATTGTTCTAAATTGCAGATTCACAAAAAGTAGTTAAAGGGATATGGGGACAGACCTTATGCATTTGGGTCTACCAGTAGCCACGGCGCAAGAGGATAGAAGTAATATAACATCAGTAAGTGGATTTGATCTGCCATGAAAAAATTTCAGGCCATTTATCCAAAGAAACAATGGACTAAAACTACAGAAATCAAACAATTTTCCCGTACATATTTTGGAGAAAATCACGGGAAAATAGAGTATTAACAACTTTTTTAAGAAGCTTAAAGCACTGGCACTCTTTCTGGGTGAAAAGTTCCAAGTAAAAACTGTGATCTTTCTACTTGGTTACAAATACAACACTACAGATTTTTTCCTTTTCAGAACCATTAAAACAAATAAGTCATAGATGTCAAGAGATAACTTACAATCATAACACGCTAGAATCTTTCCTGTGCTGCCTATCTTCCTCTCAGTTCCTAACTGATTTCCAGGATTGGAAATGACTGAAACCCAACCATGAAACTTAAAAAACTGTGTTCAGAAAACACTTCCAAAAGAAAACAGAACGAGGAATATGGGATCAAAGACCCCAACCCAGTTATCATTCAAAACTATAGTTTTTAGATATTTTGTAAAAGGACCTTCTTGTTTTTGTCTCACTAACAATTCTGTCTTCTGGGGTTGGAAAATTTTCCACTTATTTAGTTATCAATTCAATGATCAAACAAACGACCACTTGACGTTAGAATTGAAGTAAACAAGTTACAGACTTACAGTTCAAGACAATTTTTTAAAAAATAAAATAAAGAGAGAATTGTATATCAAAATTCAGAATATTCCGGATTATTATATATATATATATATGTAAATTCTCTGAAATCTATGAGGAAAGTTAGGTTGGAATATCATCAGAATCCAGCTAAGAGAAAGACAAGGATGGGAGCCTTGAAGTAATTTAGTTGAAAGAAACATGAGAAATGACATAATAACACGTAGGTAAGAATTGGCTTTCGTGGGTCCTTGTTTATCAGCGTTTGTTGCCAGATCAGTGAATCTAATTCGGACAACAGAAAAATGGTGGTCACTCCCATTTGACGGACCTAAGCTTCAAAAATTTTAGAAAAATTAATAATTATATACTACTGTCGATTGTACCGTAACCTTTTCAAACATTCAAATCCAGTTGGGTTAATATGCGAGTGTCTTACCAAAATTAGTACTTAGTAGACGATAGATAATAAAGGAGATACATACAAATTTGATGTGTGATAGTAGCAGTTCGTAGTTACCTCAATTTATTTATTTTCAGTTCATATATTTATTTTCAAATAAAAAGATTTTATTCTTAATTATGATTAAAAATTATTGTTAAAATATCAAATCTCGCATTAGAAGAGTTTTTTAATCTTACGTAATATTAAAAAATTCAAATTAAAATTTATGTATACAAACTTGTATATAAATTTTTCTTTCATATAAATTATATTGTATTAAATTATATTATATTATTATCACATTTTTTTTTTTACCTGAATATATTACAAGAATTGAAAACTTAATTTTGAACATATATGTGAACTAAAACTTATATAATTGAAATATGCATGGAATAATCTTCCTCCCGTAAAATTTATGTAGTCACAATTCACAAAGGCCCGCCAAAGCATGCCCTCAATCGGATATCAAATGCAATAGGGTAATAGCCACCGGATAATTTTCACTGTAAATCCAGCATCTTATGAAAATTAAAGCTATAAACATGCCGAGTTTTGACTAGCTTACCACAATATCCGGAAAAATAAAAATGCAAACATTGGACAATTAAATTGGTAGTGTCAACTGAGTTTGGGGGTTGGTGTCTTATTTCTCATAGAAATGTAACAAGCTTAGTTTAATACTACCATACATACTGTATCAGTATTTACAAACTTACGATATCTAAAATAAACACTAATTTTTAACAACAAAATACATAATTTTTCAGTTATATTTAACGTCTAGTAATTCATCTCATTTTCAAACAAGACCAAAGTCTTGCAGTTTTGAAGAAAATTCTGTGGAATTAAAAGTTACCTACAATTCAATCAACAATCATGAAATTCTCCTAGCAAAACACGAATGGTCAAGCCAAAAAATACATATTTCATAAGCCAACTCTGTCAAATGAAGTCAAATATAAGGCCTACATATCTTTTTCTTATCTAAATTCTGGTATTCAGAACATACATCAAAAAGTTAGTAACAGACATTTTTATCCCTTGCTCATCTAGCAAGCATCAAACAGATCAAATTGCTGAAATGTCAGATGCAATTGGTGCAAGGATCCTGTTCTGAAAATCTTGGGATGAAATGCAAATCATTGCAGCTTCAAAGTCCCATGCCGCCTGAAAGATCAGTAGATTGTAACAAGCCAAACAATGATTTTTCCCAACATGCAGAATAACACTCTGGACCAGCCTATGAAGACAATGAATTGATATCACCAATGTGCAGCCTTCTAACACACATAACTCACGATAAATTCAAAATAACTTGCATCAGTTTCTGCCACACCTCAAAATTGACGCCTTGGCCTAGTTTCCGCCACAGAAACTCGAATTGCTCTACCAGCCAAATCCTGCACCAAGCCAATTTCGGCATAAGAAAAGCTGGTAGACTTTTTAATTTCTTAAGGGAATAAAATATTTGTAACACTACACAAGCAGAGGCATAAAAAAACACGATCAAAATCATGTGTTGGACTTTGATTCAGCATGCCAAAAATATGATATAAATCACCGACATATGATACAAGTAAGACATATCACATCGGTACCACAATGTCTAGCTCAAGCAGATATCAGATTAGAGTGTCTGAATGTTCATAATAATGAAAATTATACAAACAACGTTCATATCAACTGGAAAAATTGGGAAAAACTGGTCAATGAGTTGGCAAACTAAAACATAGATGATTCTCAAAAGATGCTACCGCCACATGATTCCTTTTGTGTAAGTAAATGTCAATCTTTTATGCGCCAAAGATAATCTAATTAAAAAGCATGAATTTTCTCTACAATCAAAGTTAGCCACCCAGAAAAATTAGTTATAAAGCTAAAACTACAGATTCAGTTAGTTGTAATGCAAACCAAAAGTAATGATAGAACTGCATAGATCATCAAGAGAAAAAGCAAATAATGATCTTACAACGCCATTCAAGGACTCAACCGCATTGTCAACCTCTTTTGCGGAACTGTAAGTCACAAACCCAAAACCCCGAGATCTACCACTCTCCCTGTCATATACCACCTTGGCTTCCACAACCTTCCCTTGCTCACTAAACAAAGTCTCAAGAGCCAAATCATCAACACCCCATGAAAGGTTACCAACATAAACACGGTTGCCACTATCAAAATTTGCACCACCTCCACCTCCTCTAGGCCCTCTAGAAGAGAATTCTTCCCTCCGAGGAGGAGGAGGTCCAAAGTTGACCCTTAGGGACCTGCCCTCAAGTTCCTGCAGTTTGAGAAAAACAATTGTTCAGTTATAATAACCCCATTGCTAATAATTGATGTCACATCACCTTGAAAAATAACTCACAACATTTGATTGCAATATGAAGCACCAACAGAGATAAAAAAAAATTAACAGAAAAGGCACAGCACAGGATAAGTTCCAAGGTCGATTTTTCTTAATCTGTAAACCAAGTTTTATCCACTTTCAAATGTTAATATTTCATCCATTTCTTTTTTGGAGAAAAACGGGCTTTGGAGCACAAAAGCTGACTGACCTTCGAGTCAATGAAATAATATAAGTCAAGAGATTTAGCACAAGTACATAACATCAAGGAAAATAGGCACTTTTTAAATGCTTTCTTTCACTTTTACATGGTAAAGATAGCAACTTAATTCTTCATAGGGCATAACCTAAAGAGCAATAACTCATAAACAAGCGAAGTTGTCGGTTTATCACTTACATAGCCATTAAACTGTTGAGCAGCTGCTTCAACCTCCTCAAGAGATGACATGGTCACAAAACCAAATCCTCTACTTCTCCCAGTGACCTTGTCATAAATCACCTGCCATAAGTAAAAATTATATGAATTGTCCTCCTCACTGAAAAAAGTACAGATAAATATAAAAATTCCTATGTTGAACTATTAATTACTAACTTTTACTCTCAATCAGATTCACAATGAAAATATCTCTTCAAGCCCAATAAATTTTTCTTTCAAAACATTTTCTCTAAGACAAACACAAACAAAAGCTAAAAACTTCCAAGATAATGGAGCGACAGCATGCCATGAAACAAGCCTTATGAAAACAACCAACATTAACATAACTGAGAATTAAACAACAAATAAAACAAAAATGATATAGGAGAACCAAAAGTACCTCGACCATCTCAACATTTCCAGCAGTTTCAAACAACCCAGCAAGCTGAGCACTGTCAACGCTAAAAGGAAGATTACCCACAAAAAGTTTGAGGTCAGGGGAGAAATTGGAGCCCTCTTCATCGCTAAGAAGCTCCTCCTCCTGGTCAAACTCAGAGGAAACGGCAACGTTTCTAACATAACGAGAAGAGGGCAAGGGCTGAAAAGATTGGAAGAGTGAAGAGGATATTGAAATGGGTTTTCCATGGTTTTTGAGTGAAGTAGAAGAGAAGAAAGAGAGTGAAGTGGGTTTATAGGTGTAAAGTGCTAGGGTTTTGGGATTGAGAGATGGGAGGACGAGAGAAGAAGCTGAAATTGTAGACATGGCTGGCTGCTTTGCGAGTTTTGAAAAGGGATAAGGTTTGTGCTGCGAAGTGGTGAAGGGCTGGATTATAGAGGAAAGTTGGGAGTGAGAAGATTTTTATCTAACGAGATTTGATGGACATGTTAGGTTTCCCAAAAGTCCAAAATACCCTCTATCAAAAATAATTTAATTAAATAAAAACTCGATGCAATATTTATTAGTTTTATTGTGTCCAGTAATATGATTGTTGTTATATATTATTGCATCATACTAGTGAATTAATAAGACAAATTTTATAGAATTAGGAGGATAAAAATGGGATTTTAGGGAAAATTTTTGGGATTAATAATCTGCTGTGGTGCTGCTCACGGAGTTGATAGCATAGTGATACAGAAGCAAGTTGCAAAAATGTCCCGTGTTTTTTGCTCACTTGAGCAATAGATTGGGAGATCAGGACCATCCAATTTGAAAGGCCAATTCAGGAGGCACGTTGGGTTTAGCCACAAAAAACAGAAAGAACGATAAGATGCAGACTGGATTTCTGTATACAAGACAAAAATGGTGAAGATATTTCACTCACAATTGGATAACCCCTTCCATTTCAAGAAGTCTCAGTTCCATACTCTTGTCTGCTACTCAATTACCCAGATTGAATTCCTTGATAGGCTAACATTTTTCAAGCTTGAAAGTTTAGCTATAATATGAATTATGAAACCTGTTTGGGATTCATTGCTACTCTTTTCACTAGGGTTTTTGCCCATGTCAGTACATAATATAGAAATAGAAGCCTGGAACAAGCTCTGCTAGAAAATTTTCGGGGCTGTTCGCTGAGGTTTTTGAAAATAATAACACTGTTTATTTGGTTACAGCTACACCAAACTGTCATGGTCCCAACTGCTTACACTTTCAATTTCAAACCATGGCCAAGACATCCTGAAAGAGAGATGTATGTACTGTGTAGCAAGGAATTGATGGAACAAAAATGATATCATCTAATGGTGAAAAGTGAAAGCACAATGCATATCTACAATGCTATAGCGTATTTGGTTTGGCAGTAAAAATGAATTTGTCAACCGAAAACATTGACTATAAAATGCTATAATATTTTGATTTTGAATCAATCTCATGTGAAATCATGATATTCTCACTGAAATGAGTCAGAAGATTAAAAAAAGTAGATATATGGGAACAGCAAGCAAAACTTCCTACTGTAATAGAAGATGCCCAAATGTACTGAGGAATTACACTCCTCATTTCAGAAAATACAACAGAAGACATTACAGCGTATTTTTCAAAAGTTATTGGCAAAGAACTCTTCAAAATCAGCCAAATCAGCCTGAGACTAGAAAATAAAGCATAAGATCTTAACTTGAAACTACATAATAAAAATTTCACGAGAAGAAAGGCGGTATTAGCTGGCAACAGCAGCTTGTTTCTTCCCATTCTTGCTTCCACGGGCAGCCTCCCCTCCTTTAATCATTCTAGAGAGTGTATCTGCTTGCTTTGTGTTTCCTTCCTGATTAAGGCTAGTGATCAAATCCTCACAGCTCTTCCAATCAGTGACCCCTCCTTTCTCCATTATTTTACATAATATTGAATAGGCATTGAGGGTCTTCCCCGCTACTAAGAGAGCATCCAACACTTTCTCATAGCTTGAGAAGTCTACAATACAATCTCTCTCCAAACAAAAATCCAACAACTTAAGTGCAGCAATGGTCTTCCCTTTCTCGGAGAGAACAGATAGAAGACTGTCAAAATTGGGTGCACACCCACTTTGCATCAGTAGATCAGTTCGCGCAAGGGCTTCCTCAACATGACCTCTCATGAGAAGAGCTTCCAAAACCTTGGCAACCAAATCCATATTCTCCTTCACACCCTTTTCCACCATGCTCTTCATGACTCGGCTTGCGGTCTGAATCCTTCCATCTTCAAACAGACTCTCCATCATTGACCTAAACAGTGAAGAAGCCGGAAGATGCCCATCTTCAATCATACTATCCAAAGCAGCTTTAGCATCGGCTGGCTCACCTTTCCTAAGGTAGCTCTCAATGAGAAACGTGTAAGCTTCTGCATCTCTTGGCACCCCTCTCCGACCCATAATCTTAACAATTTCAAAAGCAGAGTCTGGATTCCCTTCTTTTGAATGCCCACGAATCAAATTATTGAAGGCATCGGGATCTAAAACACCTTTTTTCATTAATTGCCTGAAAAAGATTTCTGCTTTCCATGTCTGACCATGGTGGCATAGATGTTGTATCATCAGGTTATAAGCACTAGCCTCCATATCTAAAGAACCCAGTGGCCTCAAAATGATTTCCTTCTCAACAAGCTTATCCAACAATTTAATTGCCCGATCAAACATCTCAGCCTTGCAAAAGTTCTCAATCAAGATACCATAATGTCCAGCCTCTGTAGGAATACTCAACCGAATCATTGCCTTAAGCACATCTGCAGCAGCATTTAAGTCCCCAGACTTACACTGAGAAGTCAAAAGCTTCATAAATACGGAATTATCCTTGGGAGCAATATATCTATCTACCATCTCCTTCAAAATCTTCTGCGCTTCAGCCATTTTACCAGCATCACACAATCCCGGCAACAAAGCTGTATAAGTAACTGCATTTGGCTTAACATTAAAGGACTTCATTTCCTCAAATATTCTCAGTGCATCATCAACTCGCTCAACAGCAGCATAGCCCTTTATCATAGTAGTATAACTAATAACTGTAGGCTCAATCTTCTTCTCCTTCATCTCCACAAACAACTTCTCAGCCTCATCCATTTTCTGAAACCGGTTATACCCGTTAATCATTGTGTTATAGGTAACAACATCCGGTGAAACCCCCCTACTCTTCATATCCTCGTAAAACCTTATAGCAGTCTCAAGCCTCAAACTTAAAAAGAACCCCCAAAGCATAATGTTATAAGTATGCCTTGTAGGCTCAATTCCTTCACTCAACATCTTATTAAAGTACCTCTTCGCCATCATATACCGGCCACGCCTCAAAATTACCTTAAACAAGCCATCATAAGATTTACCAGTCCTCTCCACACCCAATTCCTTCATTTTATCAAAAATTTTAACAGACTCCTGAACAATTCCTTTTTTACCATAACTATCAATCAACAACACAAACATTTCTTCATCCCATTCAACACCTTTTTTCGGCATATCTAACAAAATACACCTAGCATGGTTCAACTTCGAAGCTCGGCCTAAAATTTCAATTATTTTCAAATGGGTTTCTCGGTCGTGGTTGAACAACCCCGCCCGCTCGACCCACCGAAAGAACTGTAACGCATGCTCCCAGTTCTTTGCACCGTGAAGTACATTATAAACAAGGTTGTGATCGAATACGGGCACTAAAGTCCTGATCGAGTTCTGCAACCGGGTTGTCCAGGCGCGATTCGCCATCATTCTACAAATTATATCCTCTAACTTTTCTGGGTTTCGTGGCCTACCTCTTGGGATCCTCTGTCTCAGGTTCTGTTCCGGGTTCGGGTCCGGTGTCGAGCCTTCTTCTGCTAGAATTGGATCCGGGTTGGGAGCGGAATTGTCTTCAGTTTGTTGGTCATTGATTGAACAGAAGAAATGCGAGAGATTGATAGAGCAGGGGATTTGGATTCTGGGGATGGCGTTATAAACCCTAGGTTTTAATTGATAGGGTTTAGAGATGGAAAGAAATGCCATTAGCAAAATTTTCGAATCTACAAAATGGGTTTTAGGTTTCGATTCGTAGTTTTTGTTCGATGTTTGATTTACATGTAAACAGTGAGAAACAAGGTGACTGAAGTTGCAGTTGCACACAGTTAGGGTTTAGGCTGAAAGCCCCATCACTGCTTCAACATGTTGTACATTTGTGTACAAGTACCACAAAAGACAGCGCTGTGGTGTCAAGCTGTCTTGGGCTCCACTGAGTCCAATAACTAAACTTTTAGCCCAATCCCGGAAAACTCTTCCTTGTGTGAGGTTTAATTTATCTTAAAATTAAAAATTGTTTAAATTGATAAACAAATATGTCCTTTTTGACACCAAAATCTACCTTTTCCAAAAAATCTGTGATTGTTATTTGTTACCAGACTTGAACAAACATTCATATATCCAATAGTTCAGTTGATTTGGTCTCTTACCGTGAAAGTAAAAAATTAAGGGATTGAATCTCTCCTCACACATCTTAGAAAGGAATTTAATTAATTTTTGCTTATATATGGAGTGGAGAGTGAAAAAAAAATTGAACAAACATTTGTAAATACAGCTTGGACAAAACTAAGGCTAAGCGAACTGTGTGGCTCAATCTGTGGGACTTTCAACATACAAAAATTCAACTCAGCTGCAAGTAATGTGTTCACTGTCACATAAACCTGTACATTTGCTTGCTTTTGAATCACAGCATCAGTATAACAAAAGGAATATTACAATACTGATTGAAATCAATGTGGTGTCTTACAACAAAGAATAAATTTGATGGCACACATGCCTTCGCATTAAACCTCATTCTTGTAATCAGAAAATTTACAGCTACTGAGGCTGAGATGATAACCATGTCTAAAACTGAGTAATTTACAGCATAACCTCTACGACGCTCGTCGCTTGTTGCTTCTCAAATCATTTTCCACCTCATCTCAACATGAACAACTCCATTTTTTGAATTTATCAGATGGTACTTCTCTTTCATGCGTCCATTGTAGACTACATCGTCCAGGTTTATATCCACATATCCCAGTGACTCCTAAATACATCAGAAAATTTACAGAATGTAGTTGCATTATGAATACAAGAAGACAGTCTAAGGCTGAAATCAAACAAAGTTTATACCACCAACCTTCGGTCGAAGTCTTAAGCCTGTCCGCTTGCTCTTGACTTCAATGTGGATCTTCTCCTTCAAAGGAGCCTCTTGGAGCACAAACTGGAATTCTTCATTCCAACATGGATCCCGGGATTTCCTGATCATCTGGACAAAAGCGCATTAACGTTTGAGATGAACATATCAGCAATGCACTTCTATGCAAACTATGCCATTCAGAAACTAAATGGGGATCGTGAGTAACCCCTAATCTTTAGTTTATAAATCTCATTAATAATTTATACACCTTGGTTTTCTTTTGTTCTCCTCTAAATATGATTGAAGCATAAGGATTATTGTGGTGCTTCCCCTCAACATCTTCAGCTCTCTTAACTGTCACCAGTAATAATCCAGCTCCTAAAGAAACGAACTCAGTTGACCTTCCAACTTCAATTTCCTTCCTCACATGGCTGTCCAAAGAACCACTAAATTTTCTACTGTCGTCTCTGAAAAGATTAAACGTCAACTCTATCACAAGTTTCCCTCTCCATTTCTTGTTTTGTGGATCATTAGGATTTGTGTTCTTGACCAAATCAAGAGTAAACTCTTCAGTCTCGTTTGGAGTAAGTGATCTCAGCGGAACAACCTGCATTCCCAATTTGTCATGTGTTCCAACCTGTGAAACCAAAAACTGAAAAATCTTAACTTGCATGTCCCTGAATTTAGAAATATATTAACCAAAATCATCCCGAAGAAAATGTCAAAGTTCCACTTCCAAGATAGTATTGACAGATTTTTGGAACCATTTCTCTCGTACTCTTCCTAGAGCCAAAATGCTGCCTAATTTCGAATGTAAATATTCTTCCTTATAGACCATCTTAAATGTAACAAGCTACCAGGATACCTTACAATACAGAAATTCAAGAAAAGACTCAAGTATAAAAAAATAATTACAAAACCTTTTCCCAGTCGTTGACATGCAACTGAAGAACTTGAGACTCGGGGTCCTTTACTGCAAGCTTGAAGTCCTCGTTCCATTCAGGGTTCAGGTTCTTCATCTTAATAGAAGTTTTCTTTGCTGGAAGCCTTTCCCCGCTTAAGCTGACTTCAACATAGGGATCGGAAGCTCCAAATATATCCATCTTTAAGAGTTTGATTGCTCGAACAACTTTTACATCCAGTATACCCACAGGCTTCTTCATGGCCCCTCTACAGGCAAAAGAAAGAATAAAAAGGAAAAAAGTAATGATACTTTTACTAGAGGTAAAAATTATATCTAGGTTGGGATTAAGACTTTAAATACACAACAATGTTGATACTTATTTCGTTCATCCTTAACTATGCTGCTGAATTTGTGTAAATGTTAACTTACACCGAACCATCAAGAATTGGTATTTCAAGAGTTTGGGGCCAGAGATAGAGGGCAGCAACTTGTTTTCTTATTGTTTCCTGCAATGCAACAGAGTAATAATTACATTAACGTAGTCCAAGAAGATTATATATGTCTTATGTAATTGTAACTGATTTTTTTCCAGATTCAAATTGAAGACAACCAATGGTTCAAATGTATGTACAATTCATTAGACTGGATACATAATATTTCAAGGATTCATACACATACAGCCTTGCAGGATGAGCATGATTTACTAAACAAAGCACAAGTAGTTAGCTACAGCCGAGAAATATTTCGAACAAAAATCATTGGAATCTCAATAATAGTTGGATCAAAGGCAATCTTGGATATTTGAGCTTTTCCTTGAAAAGGCAGAGCACTGAAACTACTAATACTCCACTAGGTTTGGGTTTATTGCTATTTAGTTCCACCTTTAGTTGTTTGGTTAAATTAGGGAAGGTGTTTGTTTTTTATTTCTTACTAATAAATCAGCATTTTGGAATTGGTGATTAGTATTCACATGTTTGTTCCATTCAAGCCATGCCTTGTCATATTCAGTGAAAAACTTTAAACTGAACATGGTTTACCTTGTTAAGCAATATAACAAAAAAAAATAATATGACTATATCTTCCAAACTTTTGGAAGTCATTAAAAAAAAGTCAACTGAAAAAAATAAACGAAGTAGACAAGTAGGTGGGATTCCTAATTGTTTTCTGGTTAGTATAGGATTAGTAGACCAAAAATGCGTGTTCTATTTTATCATTGTGTTGTATTCACATGAGCTGTTTGGCCAAAGGTCGACCAAAAGCTCGATATGCATTAAACAATTCCCAATAGAATATTTAGAAATTAAAGTCTAACTAACACTTGTTTTATTGTCATTCATAAATTCAATGCATAAAAAATTGTGATCTCACCAAACAAATTGATAAAATGAAGGCAACCATTCCAAATATTGTAACAATGGATGTTCTAAACAAAGCCATACCACTTACAGAGAAAGAGAGAGCACCTGAATGAACTGGTACAAGCCTGGGATCGCCATTATATCACCTCCTACTAACTTCAGTCCAAAGTCAACTTCTGGCTGCATAAAAGTTTTAAAATATGGTCATCTGAAGTATATGTCAGCAATCGTTTTTGTAACTCTACATTTTCGGAAGCTCATGACTCAAAAGTTTCTATGCACAAGCGAAATGTTGAAGTATCTGCTAACTTTGTTAATGTTTTGCACCAGCACTTACCTTCTCCATCAAGGATACAGCTATGCCAGCAAAACATGGGAAAGCCGGCACAAGAGGTTTCAAAACTATCCGAGGTGCTGCTCGTATTTGTACATCCAACAGCTGACAACAAGCATGAACAAATTCTTTAAAGAAAAGTCTTATACAAACAGTCTTATCAGTAAAGCATCTTCAACGTACAAGAAAATAATAGTAGTTAATCCAGTTGAGTAGTTGACATAAATTGATGTCATGATACTAATTCATTTTATTAAATTTCAATAATTATACATGCTGACTTGTATATAATGCCTATAAAGAAATGGGGTTGTGTCAAATTCTATTACAATCATGATGGAAGAACTTCAGTTTTTAATTAGTTCACCAAACACGCTGTTAAAATATTGTTAAGACTTCAAATATTGGATAGAAGCTCTTCTAACCTGAACTGAGATTTTCAGAGAGAAGAATTTTAACACCAAGTTTATGTCAGGATTTCCAGCCCACCTAACCGCAGGCTCGAGTATTAGTTCATTTTCATTAGTGTCGCATACTTTGATACCTGTCAGTTTGATGAATACGATTCCAAAATCAAATAAAAATAAAAAAACCTGAATACTGAAGTGTATGGTTAGCATATTCGGTGACACGTATTAAGAGTTGCTGTTATTCCGAGAAAACGTACAGAATTCAAACAACACTCTGTAAATGTAACAGAACTAACTGTTTCAATGTCACTCTTTAGGAAATACAATTACCATGAATTGTAGGAGGAAGAGTTCCAAGAGTAAGACTCTTAAAATCTATTGATTTCATGTGATACTTCCCAGCACACTCTGCAAACATAGGCTCCAGATTCCTTCTTACAGCACCACATATTGCCTGAAACAATAGCAGACTCAAAACGTTTTCTGAACTATTCCAAAAACCTTAATGCTGGCAGGACTTTCATCTGAAACTGAAATATTGCATTATCAATTAAAAACAAAACCACGAACTTCTGATCACCTTATCAAGGTAAGGCCAAATTTCGTATGCAAACTTGTTGAACCAGTCAATCTGCACAAGTACACAGGTAAAAACCATTTGCCAAAAGAAACTTCAACCAAAAACAACTTATGACTTACTCGATCATAATCAGGCTGCTTCACCCACAGTGGTATTTCAGGCAAAATATCAAGCAGAGAGCTTGTATCAAACTCATTAACTGACCGAATAATTGGATCCTGAAAAAATGCAAGCATCTTAAAATCACCATGTGGGGTTTACATGCGCAGAACTAAAAGTTTCACGTCAAGATTTTCCCAGAAAATATCTCATACTATCAGCTTTTGTCTCTAAATATTATGAATATACGAAAACAAATACTATGACTACATAACAAACGTAGCCTCCATTAACGAAACAAACGTAGCCTCCATTAACGACAGAATTGAAAGACCAGACAGATTATCCATTCATCAATCGTGAATGCTGAATGATAAAACAATGAATCATAGAAGGAAAAAAGTGTTGACCTTAATCTCTGTGGGCTGAGAGTATATGAATAAAAAATAACCCAGTACAAGACCGATCGGAATTCCAATTCCAAACCCAATAATTCCCAGTAAAAAACTCAGCAAACCCATTTTCTTTAAATTCAAACACAAAAACAGATTATCAAGATTTATTATCAGGAAATTTTTACAAAACAATAATAATAATGATAATAAATTAAAATTTAGAAAAAAAATAGTATTAAATTACAAATTAAATTGTATAATAAAGACGGAGAAAAGGCAGAAAAAAGAAAAAAAAACTGAAAAGGAAATCAGAAACGCAACGGAGGGAGCGCGCTAGGACACTGCCAAAACAGAGTATCGTTGGTTTGCATGATCAACGTCGAAAAACGCGTAGCCCATTTTTGTGATTACATTACTGTTTTGCCCTTATTGGTGACCGAGCAGGTTTATCACAGACGTTGTCATGTTTGTCCATTGGTTAATTAATTGGTTTGGCTTGCCACTTAGGATGAGTGATTCGGATCCAAGCGGGAATTGTTCCGTACATCAAGCGGAATGACGTGGCAAATATGATTTGGGACACGTGGCATATATGTATGGACAATGAGCATGCAACCCTATGCAGCTATGCTTAATAAATCAAGTTTTCTTCAAAATTAACTTTACATTTATAAATGCTTCTTCTCTCTTATAATATTCACAATAATTATGAATGTTTTATTTGATTTTTTAAAAAAATTAATTTATACAACTGTTTGAGAAAGGGTCGGGGGTATACATGAAGTCCAATGAACTTTAGACCCACTAAATACAACACAAAACTTTAACCAACGTCCCATTAAGAACAAGTAGAATTTGAGACCAATCTGAGCTTACGATATTCTAACTCAAACTTAATAAATAGTTTGGACGCGACAAGGTTTGATACTTCTTAAGTTTAACAAAATATCTCGAATCTAGATAAAGAATTCTGAGACTTCCTTCACCAATAAGTGTTTCAGGTACAATATAGTAAGAGTCTCGTGTAGACCACTAGAGCTTGAAATCATTCTTATTAGAGAAAGAAGGTATCATATAAACTGTGAGATTTTTAAAACCTCTCAACAACTATGTATCGCTATAAAATTCAAGTTCTTTCTGAATTTTGCTATCATAAAGATTTATGGCCTAGTGAATATATTATGCAAATAGAGCTCAAAACCCGTGATTTTTGAAATACCGATACTTATAAAATTAAATTTTTGTGATCCCCGAAATATTAAAAAGTTTGGGACTCCAATTTTCAGATTTTTTAAAATTTTAATAAGTTTGAAAGACCTAATGACGAAAAGAAGAAGTGGCCTAAAATGGTAACTAAAGGTAACTAGGTACGCACATTATAATACATAATATAACTTTACATAAAATTTCGCTGCCATTGTCTTCTCTCTCAAACACAGAAAAATAAAACTCTAATTGAAACATATGTGGGTTTTCGCCTAACTACTGACTTATACTCCTAAGAGTTTTTTATAATTTCAAGTAAAACAACGATCGTGCGAACTGTAAAACCACTTCCTAGGCTTAGGGGCAAAATAGTTATTTTTACATAAACCTCATTTTCTGCATTTGAACATGCACGTGGTAGAATGTCGACAATGAATTTAAGATTTATTAAATTTATTATAAATCTTAAATTTTGATTTAGTTTTAATTTTTACTAGTTTAATTCAATTATGTTTTTTTTAGTGAATTCAATAATTTGTGAAATAACAATTATTTTAATATCGAAAATTTTCATAACGCTATTTTTTATAGTGAAACATGATTTTAGTATCTTAAATTCATTTTTTAATCAATTAAGAAAATTTAATTGAGAACTTAGGAATAATTAGCTTGAAGGGTAAATTTGAGAGTATTAAATAATGTAAGGGTAATTATGTTATTCAAGAGTTAAGTACAAATATATATAAAACAGTCATTTCCCATCATTTTCTTCTTCCTTTTGATTGGCAACCCTCCCTATCAGTGATGTAATTTCTTTTATATTCAAATTTTGATCTCTCTTATTTTTGCATGAAACCATTTGCTCCTTTGAAGTTTTTGTTTCATTTCTCACCAACAAACCTTAATCCAAGCTTGATTTTTTTTTCTAAATCCTTTTACTTACAAGAAAATTACAAAAAAATCATGGTTAGTGCTATTTGAAAATTTTTTATTTCCACTTCAGTTTATATAGCTAGTACCAAAATTGGACTTAAGGAGTTGTAGTGATAAGTATATGTTCATAATTTTTCATATATTTGCATACTTAGTTTAGAAAATGAAATTTTGTGTTGTTGTGTATGATGGGTTCAGTTTTTGACGTTTTTATAGTGATGTTGTTGTAATTTGGTTTCTATTAATATTGTGAGAGTGAAATTAAAGTTGGATTGATGTTGACTAATGGTTATGTGATTGCACTGCATTTATTTATTTATATGGAACAATTGATATTAGATTTTGAGAATTTTATTTTTGACTTACAAAATAGAGACATGAAACTTTAATTTGCCACTAGTTTTATTGAATTTGGATTTAAAATGAATCTATTATAAATTTTTGAAGTGAAATACTGAAAAATGAAATTTACTGTTCATCCAATAGCTTTGAAGACTTTATAAAACCTGTATTGATTGGGTATAGATTCTAAAAGTCTCTTATTTCTTCTATAAACTAGATATATAAAGGTTTAAATTGCCACTAGAATCACTTAAATCGAAGTTAAAATGAATGTGTAGTTAATTTTCAAATATATATATATATATATATAAATGTGGCCTGTGAGTATGTTGTTTCTATGAGTAAGAGTTATGAATGAATGTTGAATTGGGAAATTGAAATTAAATATAAGATATGATTGCTAGTAGATAACGTTAGTGGGAAAGGTTTTAGTTATGTTTAGCAACCTTTTACTATGATAAATATATGTTACTTTGTATCATTTTTGTAGGGATTAGTTAGGTGCTATAGTGTGTGATACCAAAAGTATTAAGAATATTAAAATCGAAGAATACAAAATTTTAGCATCTTAGTTGCATACGACACTGTGTTTGGTGATATAAGTCTATAATGATTATCAACATTGAACAACCATGTACATTATGCATATATTGTTTCCATTACGAGCATCTAGTTTAATATTTAAAGTTTTGTATTATAATGCAAATCATGTATGACATATATAGGATCGAATAATACAAATAGAAATTCACCTTCGCAAGAGTACTGATGTAAGGGAGAACTTCCACCCTAATCGATGAGTAAACTTTTATAATACCAACTTTCTAAAAATATTTAAATAAATATGCGTATATTGAATATATATGTGTGTATGTGTGTGTGCGTGTAAATTAAATATTTCTGTAACTACAATGTGTAGCCTATAGAAAGCCTTTAAAGCGCAGAGGTGAGTGGAAGCTGAATGGGGTAGTGGTAGATGGATGTTGATGCGCCCTCTCGGTGTATTTTATATTGATTTATTATTATGAATTGATATGGTGTTAGACTAGACTATTTAATAAGTTGCATAATTATTTTGTCAACTGTAAATTTATGTTTATTAAATCAATTATTTGTACACTATGTATCAAACCTATTTTTGATAAAAAAAATATATATAAGTATTATAATTGTTCATTCACTGAATATAATTATATATTCATCCTTTATTAACATTTTAAGATACTTGGAACGATTTTAATTGTTGTAATGGCTAGCTTTTAGAGATATCGTTATTTTTGCTTTTTAGGCACTCGACTCAAACCGATATTTAAGTTCCACTGGAGAATATTCTCATTAAATTTATTTATTTGATATGAGATAATATGTATTATAAGATGTAAACTTATTCGAAATTTACGAAATTGATTTGTATTTTAGTTTGAAATACATTTATGTATTATTAATTATATACTATTGTGTGTTTATTTTTTATTTTTTCAATTTTAATATATATATATATATATATATCTATTACATTGCACATTCACGGGGTGCGTCTTAAAGATGCGCAACGATTGCCACATAACACAAACAAAGAAAATTGATACTGATACACAGAGTTCACAGAAAAATTTTGTTGTATCAACAACAACAAAAAGTGTCTAAAAAAATATTTCATTTGATTTTTTAAATAATTTATCAAATTCCATTCAAATTAAGTATAATTATATATCACATAAATTTCTAAATAATTTATCTAAATTAAGTCAAACTAATTTAATTCTACTATGAATATTTTATTTAATTTTGAGCCTATAGTAAAATGAGAAATTTAAATTCACAACCGTTTGAAAAAAAAAAAAAAGTTAAAGCTAATTGTGGAACAATAAATTGAAGCCCACCATGGCATTATAAGGAAATTTGACCACGATATGTTTGTGATTAGTGTTGAAATATTGGGACTATTGTGCCTGATTTTCTTTAATAGTGATTAATAATAATGTTAAGGACATTGATGAAAATATCCTCAAGATATGGGTTCTCTACCATGTTTTTAAAATGTTGCCACGTCCGTAAAAGAAATAAAATACTGGTTTATTGTAAGCGAGCTCACGATTAGCAAATGACGAGTGTAGAATACGATACTCGAGTTTATTTGTGTAAACAGATCCCAGACCGCACGCATTCAAGTAAGCGTCTTCGGTTCTGTGCTCTAAAGCTCTAATCTATTGTTAACTTGTTTCTCCCATTTCTTGTAACCACTAAGAGAGAGAAGACATTTGATAATCAATTGTGACACTTAGAATTATTAAGGGTGAAGGCATTAAGCATAATTAATGCGCCATCATTATCACTAATAAATTTTCTTGTAACCACTAAAACGTGGTCTCCTTTTCGGCTTGAATCATGCAATTTCTTCAATAAATTGATAATTACTCATAACCCAATAAATATTCAACTTTTTTTGTTTATGACTTCCATATAATATTGCATAAGAATAATAATGTTATATAAATTTAAACAATATAATAATATTAATTAAATTAAATATATATTTACTATAATTAATATACATTATGTATCAAATATATAATAATGTCAATTTAATTAATATTTTATAATTTATAGTGAAAGTTTGTACTAATAATATAAATAAAGATATTAATGGATTGACATTGGTTAATTACATACACTACATGATCAATGACATCTCAACGTTGTATATTGTTAAACATGATTATAAATTCAAATGGGGTAAATAAAGTACGTAGATACATACATACATACAAATACAATGAACCGAATTTTGTAATTATAACTCTTGATATTTATTATTACTACAAAGCCCCAAAAATCACAATCTAGGTAACTCTAGACTCTAGTAAACAAAATTCGACAAACTTAACTTAGTGATGTGTACCATGTCGCCTCTTCCGGGATTTGTCTGCTTTAACTGTAATTTTATCTGCCTATTCTACTAATTTAATTGCACCTTTAAGTATTGTTATTTTGATGGGACTTTGTACGACCCAAATTCATTGAACATGTACTTGTCTATATACTTAGCTAACTTAATTATTTAATTGTAAATAAGCCACCTCGTTGCTTCGATTAGATTGATTGTATTTTTATTTAAATTTTTAATTAATTAATAATTGAATTGTACGTATAATATTAATTTATTTATTATTAAGACATATATTAAATTAATAAGTATGCAAAGATTTATTATAGACTTGGCATAAAAGAGGAGTTGTTGTTTGATGCATTGAATTGAATTGAATTGAATTGACATAATAGTAGTAATAATCTCAAAACATGCATGAATTTATTCTTTTTTGCAAAAGCATTATTTATATATTCAAATAAAATAATTATATTAATGTATGTTTTGATAACACATATTAAAAAAGAAATCAAATGGAATTATTAATATATATATATATAGGAGTCTTTGAACTTTTATATTGTTTCAAAATAAGAATATAATTTATTTATTTATTTATTTTGCATTAAATAAGTCTTTAAAATTAAATAATTTTTATAATATTAAACTTTTATTATCACGATGGATGAAAAAGAGTATGAAATTTAATATTAGAGGATATTTATGTTTTTATTAAAAGTATGGACCTATTTGATATAAATAGACCGATTGTGTCTTTTTGTTGGGAAAGTATCAATTTTTAAATTAATATTTCCTTTAAAAAAAAAAAAAAGAGGTAAATTGATAATATTAATTTATATATAACTATTCATGAATAGAAAATGAATTGATTGGTCACTTCAAGTCTCTGTCCATAAACCAAAACAACAAACAAGTAGACTCCTTTCTTTTTTTTTTTTTTTAAATACATTCATGGGTCATCCTACGTTATTAAAATTGTCAAGATAATATTATTAAATATATTTTCTAAAATATATAATATAATATAAATAAATTTTATTGTTATAATTAATATTGCATTTTATTATTAATTGACAATAAAGTGAACTTTATTATAACATTATCCATTACAAAATATCATATCTATATTATTAGAAATACCCGTTACAATAATATTATCCAAATTTTTAACCCTTCCTCGCAATTATATATGCATATTTGTAACTTTAATTTGAAGATTAATCTAGCTTATAAGCATATGCATGTGTATAAATGGTAAAGTAAACTTTTGGTATTGAAATTCTAACCTAAAGTTCTTCCATTATAAATACTTAGAGTTAGTTTAACATTGAGGTGATCCAGATCAATTTTAGAATTAAAGTTAAAAATGTATTTGACACTAATTTTTTAACGCAGTTCATCTTTTTTTTATTTTTTTTGCTAAAATTTAATATTTAATTCTCTAATTCCACAATAATCATGACTTAAAAGCCATCTCTCCTCTATATCAAATAAATTTATGAGGAGAATTTAAAAAAATGATCACTTAATAAAATTATATTGTAATATTAAATTATTATTATTATTATTGATCGAATTTAAAATAAAAATATATGAGATAAAAGTTTGATGGGTCAATTTTTTTGCAAAAGCAAAATTTTTTTTTTCATTCATTTAAATATGCGTGTGTGTGTGTTTTTTGGAAAAAGAAAAAGGCATAAGCACCCATTATGTATAAGAATTTGACAAAAGTAACAAGCTAATCAAATATAATTTTGAGAAAGTAACGGGTAATTAAATACGAAATAGAACTTGAAAATTGATAGTTATTGTAGTATTTTTAAATTTTTAAATAAATAATTTTGTTTTTGTTTGACTACCAAACACTATTTAAATATAATGTTCAATTGATAGTATTTTTGTAACGGGAACTATTAAGTAAAAATATCGACTTATAATTTAATAAATTATATAAAAAAATTCAAAAAAAGTTATTATATAAACATATATATATATATATATATATTTATGATAAAAAAAAAAAGTTTGCATCCAAAATTCTAACCCAAAACCTTTTCTCTATATTCACTTTGAGAAATGATGAACATTTTAAAAAATATATAAAAAAAAGAAGTTTTATAAATATTTATCTTAATAAATTATAATATAAATAATATAATACGTTGGTTCTACCAATATTTTGTTAAAAAAACAAATAAAATTTTATTCATCCTTCATTGATTTCAAAAGATGATAAACTTATTTCATTTCCCATAGTAGGATTAACAACAACATGTAACATGTATAATTTTACGTTATGAATAATGTAATATTAATGAATAGATAGTTTACATTACAAACCAAAAAGAACTACAAATACATATGTTACGCCCTAGGGAATCATGTCATGTACCATGTTTGTCATGGGACCTAGTTTCATTAATTTCCCACTATTCATTAAATCATAATTCCAAGTTTTCTAAATCTAAATTTAATTTTGGAATATTTATTTTAACAAGTGAAACAATTATTCTTAAGCTATTTAGCCTACTTCATATTTGCTATGTATTGTTAGCTTCATTCACGAACGAAGCCAAAATATGTCGTCAAATTTGGACAGCACTTCATCATTATCCATACTATATTTATTATTGCATTAAAAACTTTATTCAAAACTGGGTTGTCATGGAATGAACCATAAGAGAAGTAGTGCAAAAATAAAAATTTAATATCAATTGTGATAATAACACATGAGTATCTAAGTTTTTATATTTTTACAAATGAGGAAATATTTTGTCTCTTCTTATTAAATAAGGCCCAATTTCTATTAAAAATAATTAAAATATTATTTAGTGTTAAATAGTAGTATGATATTAGACTTACAAATTTGTATCCTAATTTTCTGAGGTGACTTTCATATAATGGATAAGTATCATAATTAATACGGACGCTGCCGCATACTTTGGGAATCATTTACTTTTTCGTTAATAGGGTATGGCTCTAAATTTTGGGCATTTTCATTCCAAACGTACCCTTAATTTAACTAAATATTTCATTCCTATTTTGTATGTAAAACATTATTATTATTATTATTATTATTATTATTATTATAATCAAAGTAACATGAACAGAAAAAAAGAAAAAAAAAAAGTCATACATTACACGCGTGAAATAAAGAAGACAGGACAACTAAACAGTTTGATTGAATGAATATGACCCTGAAATCATACCAAATTGCATATGGATTTATAGGCAAAAAGAAAAACCTGAGAGAGAGACAAGAGTCCAAAATCAAAGACTCAAACAAGGAAAGAAAAAAAAAAAAAAAAAAAAAAAAAAACAAAGAGAAAGAGAAAGACATGGGACTGAGTCGCCTTCGCCTGTCTCACCCACAGTCTCAGCCACTCGAGCTCTAAGCTAGCTAGTTATAAATGAAAAGGTGGGGAAAACGCTGTCTGTCTTTTAGATCTTTCTAGCTTTTAATCCTTCGTTCGATGTGAAACTTTTCCCGCAGCACTCTCTTTCTTTTTTATTTTTTTAAAAACTTTTTTTTGTTTCTCTGGTTCTCTCAAACCGAGGAGGACTCCCCCAAAATATGCATAACTATTGTTTGCTTTATTTTCTCTTTTACTTTCTTTCTCAGTAAACTGACATACCTTTTTTTCTCTCTCTCTCTTATCCGTACAAATTTACGTTTAACACCTCTGCCCCTCATTAAAGCAGATCCTGCTATTACATGCTAGAGTTATAGGTTGCAGAGGAAAAAGGAAAAGGTCAGAGAAATAGACTTGTTGAGAAAGGTAAAGGTTTTAATCATTTATCAAAACCCTAATCCTGTAGATATTTTTTTTTCTATTTCTTTTTTATGGGTTTTGGTTTCTGTTTTCAGTCTTGTAATCGACCTCAAGATTTGTGCAAAATGGTATCTGGGTTTGTGGGGGGGTTTTTTCGGTGATTCAGATCCATGGCGGTGATTTTTGATGTTTTTGATATGTGGGTTTGGTTATGGGATTCCAAGCTCTGTTATTTCTGTGTTTTGGGATTAGGGTTTTTGTTATATTCATTGGTGGCTTGCGTTTTTGTGATGTTATGGGAAGATCTGAGGTGAGATTTGAGTTGGGTTTGCAATTTTGGGGATGTGGGGTTTGGAATTTTGATGGATTGTTACCAGATTCTTGTTATTGTCATTGTTACGTAATTTCAGAAACTGTAATTGTTTTTTTTTTTTATTTATATATGTTGAATGACTTAGTGCAGTCTTTGGATTGTTGGTAAACTTGTTGAAATACTGTTGAATGGTTAAAAACTCTGGTTTGACCACGTTTTGTATGTGCTATTTCTACATGTGGAATATCTTATAATAATGCTTTACTCTTATGAACTTTATGCTGTTTTTAAGCTGTAAATGAATTGAATTGCCATTTTGTAATATTATTAGTGCATACATTTAATTTGTGTGAAATGAAACCTGATTGCATGCATTTCTTTTATTTAGCTTGTGTAAAGTGATATTTCCCTTGTTGCTTCCTGTAAATGTTGATCTTGTAATACTAATTACTTAATTCACATAACTGTGTGCGAGCTTTTGGCAATTTGTTATTTTTTTAATTTCTGATGTTTTTATTTTAGTGTGAACTGATATTTCTCATTGAATCAGATTACAAGTCAAAATTGGGGTGCCAGGAGGAATTTTCTCAAATTACATGGAGATATCCTGGTCCTCGATTGCAGGCGCAGCAACTCATTATTGTATTCTAATTTATTTGTTGAAGTTTCACATGGTTTGGATGAATCTACTGGTCTTGATTGGGAGATGAAAAGAAAATTTACCTGATATAAGCAGATTTTTTGTCAATGTTAGATTTGGACGATTGCAGTTGGTGTTGGAATTTTGTTATGATTGCAGTCACCTTAACCGTAATTGTGTCATGAGGGGAAGATTGACCTGTACAAGTGCATATATAAGTCTTGCATTTTTGAGATGCCTTTGATGCATGTAGTCCTACCAAATAGCGTGCTAAAAGATGGTGGAGTTTGCTTTAACTTCATATACCTATGTATGTTCAATAGAAGAAGTTGCTGATTTGGTGAATGTCCTTTGTCAGGTGGCATCCTTCGTCAGTTGATGCAGTGGCAATAAGCAGCCATGTAATTTATTTAACTTGGTACACATTTGGTGGTTCTATGGTTAGAAGTGTAATATAAGTATAATACTGCGTTGGCATTCCTTTCTTTTAATACAGAGTCCTAACATGGATGTTGAGGTCACAAATACTAACCATCAGCCAGGTGTTCTTTATCGGCTAGTTCCTGCTGTCTTACCTGTGCTTCTGATTTCAATTGGATATGTTGACCCTGGAAAGTGGGCAGTAATTGTTGAAGGAGGTGCTCATTATGGTTTTGATTTGGTGGCACTAATGCTAGTTTTCAATTTTGCTGCCATTCTTTGTCAATACTTGTCGGCTCGAATTGCCATTGTCACTGGAAGGGATCTTGCTCAGGTATCATTTCTTTTCCTTGCGATTCTGCTTATGTTGCAACGGTTACTATTTTGATGCATCTGATTGCTATGGTTTGCTAGCCGGCAACCTAAGTATTGTTCTCTCTTACCTTGGCATCTGATTATTTGATAGGATGTTGATTATTGATGCTCTTTCTCTCCATTGCCTCTTCTCTCTTTTTTTTTTTTTTCTGTCTTATATTTTTATACTCCTGTGAAGTTTAATAAAATTATTTATTTTCTTAATAATGGTAATAGATTTGCAAAGAAGAGTATGACAAGTGGACATGCTTATTCTTGGGAGTTCAAACAGAGCTTTCCGTCATTTTACTGGATCTTACTATGGTAGTTCTCTTCTTCTGTTTGATGTGCTGATGTTAAATTTGTCTTCATTTCCGAATACTGATGTAATTGAGGCATTTACCATGATTTGCGACTTATCTTTCGTGGTTCCTTCATGTGTTCCCACTAACATTTGATCTTGCTAATTTTGCCTCCAGGTTTTGGGCATTGCCCATGGGCTTAATCTTTTGATGGGGGTGGAATTGTCCACAGGTGTTTTTTTAGCAGCTGCCGATGCTGTTCTATTTCCGCTTTTAGCTGGACTCCTGGTAGGCTGATTATTTGTGTTCTATTGTAGTCTCATCCTAACTGTTTTGTTGATGAGCTAATCGGTTTTAAATTTTCAGGAGAACTACAAGTCAAATTTCCTGTGGATATGCATGGCAGGGATCATATTACTTTCTTATGTTCTCGGAGTGCTCATCAGTCAACCAGAAATTTCACTCTCTATTAATGGGGTGCTAACAAAGTTGAGTGGGGACAGTGCATTCTATCTAATGAGTCTTCTTGGAGCAAGTATGATGCCTCACAATTTTTACCTCCATTCTTCTATCGTTCAGGTATTTCTCACTCCTTTCTGCACATGCCCTCTCATGCTCTGCATATTTGAGAACCTGTTTTTGCATGTGCTTGACTGTGCATTATTGTCATCTTTTATCAGATATTTATAAACTTTAGCGGCACTAGAATTGATTCACTATCCCACATGGGAAGACACTTCTGTTTCCATTCCTTCCTCCAGACTTTTGTTGACTAAAGCATGGAAAATCCAAAATGACCATTGTTTGTTTGCCCATGTCATGTCCATTAATGCTTCAAATATTCAAAACTTTTGATTGTGAGCATTCAATAATCTTTCCCTTGCTATTTCTCCTTTTTGTTCAGTAAAGAATGAGCTTGACTTGTTGCCCTTTGTAGATTCTTTTGTGGTATTTTACTGAGTCTTTGGTTTCTCTTCTTACTTTTGACACTTCCTTGAACTGTAGCTCACAGTCAGATCAATGTTCCTTGTAGACTGCCCTCATGGGAGCTATTCTACTTCAATTTCATGCTAGTGTGGTTCTTAAACTTAAAATATTTGTTGATATATTTGCTTGTTAACTTTCAAAAAGTTTATACTCTCTCTATTCTTGCAGCAGCATCAGGGACAGCTAAACATCTCCAAGGGTGCCTTGTGTCATGACCATTTTTTTGCCATCTTATGCACCTTCAGTGGCATTTATCTGGTGAATTATGTTCTGATGAACTCAGCAGCAAATTTGTTCCACAGCACTGGTCTTGTTCTGATTACTTTTCAGGATACAATGTCTCTGATGGAACAGGTTTTACTCTTCATTTTATTTTTTCTTAGTTTAATAAGTGCTTCTTATTAGTTTCAACAATCATGTTTTAAATATCTATTTGCGTGCAGTATAGTGTCTGCATCAATATGAGTTATCAGTTTGATGCATTCTAATCATATATCCTCTCTCCAAACTGATGAAATACAGGTGTTTAGGAGCTCGGTAGCCCCGTTTGCCTTTTTACTGGTTCTATTTTTTTCAAACCAAATCACAGCACTAAATTGGAATCTCAGCAGACAAGTAGTCTTACAAGATTTCCTCAAACTGGACATACCTGGTTGGCTTCATCATGCTACAATCAGAATCATTGGTATAGTCCCTGCTCTTTATTGTGTGTGGACTTCAGGAGCTGAAGGGATATATCAGTTGCTTATATTCACACAGGTTATGGTAGCTTTGCTGCTTCCATCTTCTGTGATCCCTCTTTTTCGAGTTGCCTCATCAAGACCAATGATGGGTGTCCATAAAATTTCTCAGTTTCTGGAGTTCTTAGTATTGATTACATTCATGGGGATGCTAGGGTTAAAACTTATATTTATGGTAGAAATGATATTTGGTAACAGTGATTGGGTTGGTAATTTGAGATGGAACACAGGAAGTAGTATGGCATTACCTTTTGCTATCCTTCTCTTAACTGCTTGTACATCACTTTGTTTGATGCTTTGGCTAGCAGCTACCCCTTTAAAATCTGCAAGTTCTAGAAATGATTCTCAGGTCTGGATCTGGGATATTCAACAAGGAGCTGAGACCTTTACAGAGAGGGAGGAAGATGATTTAACTGAAGCTAGATATCTTGGAGAGGAACCTGTAGCGAAGCAGGAATCAGTTCCAGCTGTGGGAAAGCCTATTGAAGGTCAACCAGATCCATCTGCTATTAATTTTGATCTTGATTTGCCTGAGACAATCTTGCTGCCTGATCGGGAAATTCGTTTGGATACTATTGAGGAAAATCATACTAATATTGCATTTTCGAGCCCCATACAATGTCCTAAAGAGGAATCAGCATGCTCTGCAGGTCCAGTTTCCACCTCAACTGAGGTGAAGGATGTCACTGGTGATGATTTGTTGTACTCCAAGCCCTTGAAGATTGAATCAACGGCTCCAATTTTGACAACAGTAGGTGTAGAGGGAGATTTACACACTGAGAAGGATGATGATGAAGGAGATTCCTGGGACCTTGAAGAATCATCCAAAGATGTTCCTGAGAGTACCTTATCTTTGCCATCTGATGGTCCCAGTTCATTGAGGAGTATCGGTGGGAGAATTGATGACGGTGGGAATGGTGCTGGAAGTCTTTCAAGATTAGTGGGGTTGGGGCGTGCTGCAAGGCGTAAATTAGCTGTGGTTCTTGATGACTTTTGGGAACAGTTGTATGACTACCATGGGCAAATGACTCAAGAAGCAAGGGCTAAGAATCTGGATTTATTGCTAGGGGTTGAGTTGAAGCCTACCTCTTCGCTGCAAGTTGACACTACCGCAAAAGAGTTTAGTAGATGCATCCCATCTGTTGGAAGACGGTCTGATTCTCTGTTGAATTCCAGTTTTTATGACTCTCCCAAGCAGCAGAGGGTGCAAAATAGTATTGATTCACAATATGGAGTTCAAAGGGGCTCTTCGGCATTGTGGTCCAATCATATGCAGTTGTTGGATGCACATGTACCAAATTCCAGCCTCGGTGTTCATGACTCTGGTGAGAAGCAGTACTCTAGTCTACGCAATCCGTCAGAAAGCTCTGGTGAGAGGCGGTACTATAGTCTGCACATTCCATCCTCAGAAGACTCTGGTGACAGGCGGTACTCTAGTCTGCGTATTCCATACTCAGAAAGCTCTGGTGAGAGGCAGTACTCTAGTCTGCGCATTCCATCCTCAGAAAACACTGGTGAGAGGCAGTACTCTAGTTTGCGCATTCCGTCGGAAGATTCTGGTGAGAGGCGATACTCTAGTTTGCGCATTACACCATCTTCTGATCCCTGGAGTTATCAGCCAACAGCAGTGCACAGTTGTGACATAGCGCATCTCAGTCGAATTGCTAGGGACAGAAATTCTGATTTCTTGAATGGTCAATGGGAGTCACCAGCTCCTAAATCCCCCTCTTTGGGTCCTACAAACTACAAAGACTTGGTTGCTTATGCTTTAGGGCAGAAATTGCAGAATGGGATAAGCTCTGTACAACCCTCTGGATTTCAGAACCTTGCTATATCTAGGAATACTCCATTGCAGTCTGAAAGATCATATGTTGACTATTGCACATCTGGACCCGCTGAGAGTGTAGGGATACCGTCCAATTCAAAGAAATATCATAGCTTACCGGACATATCAGGACTATCTATTCCCATAAGGGATCAATATATGTCCAATAAGGGTGCTCATTTGGATGGTTCCATTGCATATAAGCCATCTGTTGGTAGGGCAAGTTACAAACTGTCCCCGTACTCAAATCCTGCATATAGAGCAGGAGCTCCTTTGACATTTGATGAGCTCTCTCCATCAAATGTCTATGGAGATGCCTTCCCTGTACAGTTAAGTTCAACTTCAGCCACTGGATCGCTCTGGTCTAGACAGCCTTTTGAGCAGTTTGGGGTAGCTGATAAAAGTCGGACTGTTGGTGAAGGGCTTGGAAATAGGCAAAATGCAATTTCTCAAGAAGCTACTTCTATTGTCGATGCAGAGGCAAAACTTCTTCAATCCTTTAGACATTGTATTGTGAGGATTTTGGAGTTGGAAGGATCGGAGTGGTTGTTTAAACCAAATGATGGAGCTGATGAGGATTTAATTGATCGAGTGGCTGCTAGGGAGAGGTTTCTTTATGAAGCTGAAACTAGAGAGATAAACCAGTTGGTTCATATGGGTGAATCTACCTATTTGTCTTCAGAAAGGAAGTTTGGTTCCACAATGAAAAATGATGAGGCAGGTTTTACTAACTTTTTGGTTTCCTCAGTTCCTCACTGTGGAGATGGCTGTATATGGAGAGTGGATTTGATAACAAGCTTTGGGGTCTGGTGCATGCATCGAATTCTTAGTCTGTCTCTAATGGAAAGCCGGCCTGAGCTGTGGGGCAAATATACTTATGTACTAAATCGCCTTCAGGTAAATTTCTATTTTGGTTACTGGTTGATAAGACAAACGATTATTTTGCTTTTGTTTAGTGGGGGTCAGATTTATAATTCATGGGTCCCACTTGAGAAGATCTTCTGTGATGAAAGTCACTGATGATGTTGGGGAAACATAAATATCATACAGTTTTTATCATTGTAGAGATTAGGGAATCTTTCCACTGGCCATACTTAAAAGAGTTACAATTACACATTGCTTTTATTCTCCACCATGATCAATGCATTCTCAGGATTTAGTGTTTAAGGTTTTCTTAGGAAACTGATTTGTGCCCCTCTCTTATTTGTTTGATACACGGAACATTTGCCTTTCACTAACAGATTGTAGGTAGTATAAGTGTCAGTTTATGCAAAGCACGAGGACTGGAATTATTTATCATTTCTTATATCCCTTCTGGGTCGATGAGCTCGACAGTAATGTTTCTTCATTGACATTTTACAGGGTGTCATAGATTTGGCATTTTCAAGAACTCGTTCTCCAATGTCTCCATGCTTTTGCCTTCAAATCCCTGCAGGGCATCAGCAAAAGTCAAGCCCACCTGTTTCAAATGGCATGTTGCCCCCTGCTGCAAAACCTGGAAGGGGGAAATTTACAACTGCAACAATACTCCTAGACCTTATCAAGGATGTGGAGAGTGCAATATCTTGTCGAAAGGGTCGAACAGGCACTGCTGCTGGTGATGTGGCTTTTCCGAAGGGAAAAGAGAATTTGGCATCTGTTCTCAAACGCTACAAGCGACGATTATCCAACAAGCCAGCTGGCACTCACGAGTTGAGAAAGGTACCAACATCATCTGCTTATGGTTCATAGAAGACTTTGTCCACAGTTTGCCTCAGCTGGGTGGGTGATTTTTGGGCTTCTTGATTTTGGAAAGCAGCTCAAAATGTATATGATTGCTCGGTCGTTACAGGACTCTCACACGCGTGCATGCAGTCTCTTGTGCATTAAAATGTTCATGCTGCAAATTGTAATTGCCAGTGTATGTTATATATACATAGGATAAGTGTTACTGGACATGAATTGCAGCAGAATTAATGAAAAATGGGTAGAAAAAGAAAGGTGGAATTGGTTAATTTCAGTTGAGAATTCAGATCTTGGTTACTACACAGTGCGTGGAAATCATTGCTTCTGATTACTAAATTTTAACATTGTGCTTTTTTTTTTTTTTTTTTTTTTTTTTTTTTTTTTTTTTTTTTTTTTTTTTTTTTTTTTTTTTTTTTTGTGTTTTATTCTATACTAGTGCTAACTTAGCCTTCTGGATGATAGCCAACCCATAAAGACTAGTCATAATGTTGTGCAAGTCTTGGCTCCTCCTGAAGACAAAGAATTGTGTGCCTAAGACTTCTGGGCCAATTATCACCGATAAAAACTTTAGGGACATCTAGGTGATCAACAGTTTTAGTTCGATCCAGAATCGTAAAAAATTGAACTGAAAAAATAGGTTCGAAGTGGAACTGATTCTTTTAAGGTAAGTTTAGGTTTTAAAAAATTAAGAACTGATTTTTTTAGTGTAAGTTTTGGTTTTAAAAAATTAATAACTGATTTTTTTAGAATAGGTTTTGGTTCTAAAGATTGTGCAATTGAAATCGAACTGAAAAATTAATTTGATTTAAAAATAAAAAAATTATTTTTTAAGTTAAATTAATTAAATCTTAAATTATATTAAATATAAATTCTGAATTATTGAATTACATGTATAAAGTTACATAATTTATTAAAAGAATTAATTAATATGTTTATAATATTTTATTTAATATAATTTATTATATTATTTATATAATAATTTAATAAAATTGTGATGTTTATTTATTTATTTTAAAATTGTTAAAAGAGTTAATAATTATAATAAATAAATATATACATAGAATATTATTATTGATATATAATTGTACTATCATATAAAAATTAAATTTCTTTTTTTAGTGATGTATAATATTAATTCAAGTAATAATACAATATTTTTTTAATAATTTATTGTATATCAATTCTCTTTAATAATTTAGTTTTTTTTTATCGTTCACTCAAATTTTCGACATCTATACAATAATTTTATAATTTAATTTAATTGATTTTATTTTTTAAAGACTTTCTTTTATGAAGTTAAAAATTAAAAAAATTAAGATAATTAATAAACATGGTACCTTATTTTAGAACTGAAATCGAATTGGAACAAAAAAAAAGAATATCCTTTTAAACAGAATAGATTTCAGTTCTAAAATTCAGGAACTGAATTATTTAGGATAAATTTCGATTTTAAGTGGGACCGAAATTAGAACCGACTTTGAACACCCCTAGGAACATCAACGTAATATTCTCTTTAGTCTTTGAAAGACGAGATTTTATTTGAAAAAAATTTAAAAATAATCTTAATTAATCTTAAATGGATTAATTTTATATAATTTATACAATTTTAGTCTCACGATCACTTAACACTTGAACAAAATATAAAATAATAAATAATTATTAGTAATATTAATTTAAATGATAAAAATTATTGTATTTTGGTAGTGTATAATGTTGAGTTACTTAAATAATTTAAATTTAAATTTCAGCAATTATATTTTTTTATTTTAATTATTTTAAATATATAATTTTATTTAATTTATTTTAAATATATTATATTAATATATTATTTATGAATTATTTTATAAAATATATAAAATAAATAATAAGTGAGGAAATTATATAAAAATATTCCTCGTCTTGTCTTGTCTTGCCTCGTGTGATAATAATATAATATAAAATATAAATAAATAAAAAATAGATTAATATTTGGAGGTAAAAGTTATCCAAACGTGGAGTAGTTGAATACACGTGTGTGTGGAAAATTTTGGCACGTTGAGGTCTATTTCTTTTTAAGAAACACCCACCACTGCATCTCCGGCGCATCTTTTATTTTCATTTTCTTCTCCCTTCTCTGCTAACACATCACTTTCCCGGGAAAAATTAATAGAGCAAGAGATTAAGAGGTAACTATTAAGTATTTTCTTTAACTAATTTAGAGTTTTAATTTTAAGATTAATTGTTTCCTGTTTTCTTCTTATTTATTTATTTGTTGGGTGCCATGCCATGCCATGCCATCCATCCATCTCATCTCTGCTCAGTTCAGTTGAGTTTGTTTGAGAGAATAATTGTTTGTTTGTGGGAATATGGGCGTTTTGGTCCTTTCTCAACTTAGAGAAAGCATTACTACTGCTACTGCCACTACTAACTATTAGAGTAGAGAAGTAGCTATGACACTGTTTTGGTATCTTGTTATGAAATTCAGTTATTATTATTAATTATTAATGCTACTCTACTGTGACTGCGTGTTAGTTTCATTTATAAATGGTTTGATTTACCACTTATATATCCAATTTGTGTTGTGTTGAAGCAGGGTCAAAATGGGATATGTTTTAGTGGTATCCCTGCCGTTGATATTGTTCATATTGATCGTAGCACTTGCATTTTACCTTCTTGGTAGGTCAAGAGGCAGAAACGAAGCATCAAGAATTCCTCACTATTATGGGCCTCCTGTTCCAGCACCTCCACCTTTGCCTCAGGAAAAAGATTAACCATCTGTTTCTGAATCAAAGGTCTTGAATTTTAACATCATCAAATCAAATTACCTTTACCTTGCTTTTATATATACATATGTGAATGTGTGTGTGGATCTTGGTTTGTGCGTGCTTATGCTATTTGATCATTTCATTTAGTATTTTGTCATATATATACATACTTAATTCCCTGAAATGATAAGTTTGAGAAGATGTTTTTGTAAATAAAATTCCAAGTAATGATTCGTTAAAACTGTTGTTCTACCTAAAGAAATTGTGCTTCTTTCTCCCTTTTGTTTCATATATAACATACAAAAGAAAATACCCTCTTTCTTTCGTTTGTGGATGTTCAAATGTGTGTAATTACGTGCTTCGTGCTGATTTTCTCACTCAAATCAACTTTATCTAGAGCGATTGATCAGCCGCCATCTGTGTTCATCAATTTTAAATAGAGAAAAGTTTTTTATGTGACAGTTGCACCATCATTTAATGTAAGTTCAAAATAAAGAAAGAAAGAGGTAAGACATTACAATTGAAGAGTTTGGATGAAGTAAAAAAAAGTGTAATACACCTTATTTTGATAAATTTGTTATATCAACTATGAAATATATATAATGTCATATAAAATTATTAATTAAATAAAAAATACGATAATCATTACAATTAATAATTGTAAATGATATGAATTATGTAGTAAACATTCAACAATGTAGTAGTATTAATTTGTTTCTTATCTTTTATAGACGTTTTAGAAATCAATCAATCCGCCCCCATATTGATCTTATTGTTAATAAATTTGAATTGATGGAATCGATTGGATTGAAATATCTAAAAATTTGCTAATAGTAGATCGAATACCAATAGTCAACAATACTACAATAATACTTTTAAATAATTTTTTTTCTTTTTATAATTTAATATATTAAAAATATTTTATAATTCAATTTAGTTAACCCAATTTGAAAATATATTATATTTATTACTAAATAATAATTATTATATATATTTTCCTCACACTTAACATTACTCAAGTCAAAACCAACCTTAAAATAACAAAATCTAACCAAAATTCAATTTCTTTTGTCCTTTAGCTCCGGCCTTTTCCCTCACTTTCTCGCACATCCCTAACTCTCAATTACTTGCATATTTATTATTGATAGTATTTTATTTTGAAGTAGTACATTTCTTTAAAGCTTAAATAAATCATAAAATTTTATTTATCTTAATTAATATCAAATAAATATTAATTTGAACACAACCCATTTAATTATTTTATTAAAAATTATAAATTCTAAGTTGACATAATTATTAAATAGTAAAATGGATTGTAATGGTATCTACCATTTAATATATTCTAATATTTTTTGTTTTAAAAAATATTTATAATATTATTTACTTAAATATTAATAAATTTTATTTTAAACAATATTAAATATATTTTAAAACGTGATAAATATAATTAAATATTTTTAAAATATAAAATATAAAATTTTTAAATCATAAATGAGTTTTATATGTTTGAAATTCTAAACTTAAATTTGATATAAATTTTAATTATCTCATTCGTTTAATAAAAATATTATCTTATATTAATTCGAACTCGTAAATTTTAAATATAAGGATTATATTTGTATAACGTTAATATATTATGTTAAAAATTGTTGTTCATAATTTAAAATTATAATAATTTATATAAAAAGAATTAAAATTTTTAAAAACTATATATTTTTATTCATTAGTCAGTGTGAAAGACAGCTGAATAAATTAGGTTTGATGACTTGGCAATGAATATATCAGATTAATTAAAGTTTGTTGATTAATTCTTTTAATTTAATGAAAGAAACTACCAGCTCTGTAAATCTGACATCGACCAAAATGAATAAATTGAAGTTTGGCAAGAGATTGCATTGCATTTGCTTGGTAGGACTTGGCTTACAATTAAAAATCAGATGACCCACGACCTAGACCTGGACCTAGACCTTCAAATACTAGAATCTAGAATCTGAAACCTATTCCTTTTTCTTTCTTTCTTTCTTTCTTTCTAATTTCATAGAAATTACATTCTTCACATGTTCTCACTTTTAAATTTATTTTCCTTAGATTTATCTCAGCAACCCTTGCTAGACGCTGGGTTAACCATTTGAATGAGGGACCAAAATGTCAAAAATTGAAACTCTAAAGGGACCAAAGTGCAAAGAAATAAACTTATTTAAAAGATATCTACCATTAGAATGGAGGACTAGCAATGTGGCAATACATCAGCAGACAGAAGCTAGCTAAGTAGTTTCTATGAAATTGTCTCACGTTTATTAGAATATATATATATATATATATATAACTACAATTTGATCATATATATATATATATATATATTTCAAACCATTTAGTTTGTGTCTTTGGTCAAGTCTTAATCATTTGGTTTTGATTGTTATACATACATATATATACACTTGTTCAAACTTTGGTTAGAATACCAAATTAAAAAGGAAAATTTCCTAAAATTGAATATAAAGTTGACCAAGTCAATTGTTTTTTAATTTATATTGATAAGATTACAAATAAAATAAAATACGAAAATAAGAAAATAAAACTGGGCTTCCATAAAAAAACAAAATTATATATATATATATATATATACAGAGAGAGAGAAAATGAAAATAGGAGAAATTGTATGCAGGAAAATGAAACACGTTTTATTGATATAAGTCAATCAACAACAGGTATCGTTATAATTAATGTGTGGGTGGTGGGTGGGGAAACTCTTAACTCTTTGATGTTATAACATGTGTATATGAATATGAATCTGAATATGAATATGGTCCATGTATAATATGCCTTTTTTTTGTTTGTGGAGGTGGTAGGTGAAATGTATGGTCTTTATTCAAAACTCTGGCAACCACAGGCATATGTTATGTCATTAATTTGTCAATGTTAACATATACATATGGTACAGCGAATATTGGGTTTTTTTTTTTAAATTTTATTTTATTTATTACATAAAGCGATTTTATATGTGAAATAAAAATATGTTAATGTTATGAGGTAGAGAATTATTAATACATAATACATTTGGTACATGCATGAATATTAGAGAATATGTAATCAAACATCTAAAAGTTATGGAATGGTAGATAATTAATTATCAAACAATGACTAATAATGGTATTGAGGGGGAGCATATTGCATATTGCATATTGAGAAATTGTATTTGTCTTCAATTATTGTATTTCCGTGTGGGTTATATATATCCAATTATAAGTGTCAATGACAATAAATACTTTATTTATTCGTGTTGTTAATAACAATTTTTGTTGAAGAATGGCCCAACACTTTGAACAATAAATCAAGTGATATTTATCTTCTTATATTCAGCTACCCCCATGTGAAAAATGGAGAAGGTTGTTGGCACAACTAGTCTTGTTGCCTCAACAACAAATCATCCTTTAAGTTAAATACCCCTCCTTTTTTTATTTTTATTTTTATTTTAATTAATTAGTTCAATTATATTATTCAAAACATTACAATTTAAATAATTGTATCTAAATTGTTAACCATGTAAATAAAAACATAAATTATGGTGTATAAATTAGAGTTGATTGTGTTGTAAGTTATCCATTTATTCAGATAATAATAATAGCATGAATTTATAAAATTACAACAACTAAAATCCATTGAAAAGCAAGTCAAAGACATAGAAGCTAAAAGCGAATTGTAGATTTTCCACTAAAATAAAAGTTTTTTTTTTTTTTTTTACTTACTATTCCAGTTATTTAAATATTTTAAATATTTTTATTTTTTTAATTTTATATCGTCTCAATAAAATTAAGTTAAAAATTTTAAATTAGTGTTGAATCCATAATAAAATTAAAATTAAAATTAATTAAAATATTACAATAAATTTTACTTATTTAATAATTTATTAAGTTTATCTAATCATATATATATATATATATATGAATATAATTTATAAAATCATTAATTTTCAGAGATTTATATTCAAGTTATGAATAAAAAGAAAATTTTATATCATTAAAATTATTTAAATTTATATATTCAGATCTGTTTAAATTTAAGATTAAAAAAAAATGAGGTTCTTGGAGAAAGGTTATAACATATAAAAAATTATAAGAATATCAATATAAAAATAAAAATAAAAATAAAAATAAAAATATTATATAATTTAAATAAATTTTAACTTGAGAGTAGAATATTCAAATTGTAGTGCAATAGATCTAATTAAAATGTTAAAAATATCACTAAAAAAAATTAATAATAAAAAAACATAGTATAATTTAAACAATTAATTATTGCTGCCATTTTAAGCATTGCCTTAATTAGATTATGTCAATTTCATAATTAGTCAAAGACAAATTGGGCGGCTTAATTAGTTAGTTAATTAATTAATTAATTCATTATACACTAATAAATGCATGAACATCTAGTTAATGTTATTACAATATTGTACAACTTTGAATAGTGCAAATTCTTGGTCAAAAATTGAATTTTATGCTCATCGTTTGTACTACTATTAAAATTACAATTACTATTATTAGTTGATTTTTCTCTTAACCACAAATTAATAATGAAAAAAACATACTATAAAATTTATTTATTTATTTATTTTTTCAAACATTTCATTAAAATTTAACCACGAATTAATTGTTGCACAAAAATTTATATATACAAATTAATGTTTTATTTATTTATATTATTTTAATTATGTTATACTATTATCAGTTTGTAATAATAATGAGTTAGTATAACTGACTGACTGATATAATGTATATTATAATATTATTTTTATTTTTCTAAACGGTGATTTAATAACATTTTCAATTGAATAAAAATTAATAATATATTTTTTAAATAAAAAAAATAACACTAATATGGCATAATAAAAGTAGGACAAATAAAGTCATAAAATTTTCGAAGTTATTTTCGATTAATATAAGTTCTTTGTATTGTGACCGTTTTGACTAAGAACTTTTTTTGACCAAAGCAAATTTATAAAAAAGTTAGTAATAAGAGTAGACTGACCAAACCGATCAAGTTCACATTCAGGAATTCACCAACCGCATCTTCACCAATCCCCACCCCCCCACTAGTATCACCAATCAATTTTCTTACTCTTATCCTGCAGTGGACCTCGCTTATTCCACGCCACCTCCATCTGCATCCTTCGATCTTCCCTCAATCAACGGCTCTGATCATTCCCCTACCAACCCCCTGCATTTTCCTTCTCCCTCCCTGCATTGCTCAGCTTACCTACCAAGCCCCCCGCTCTTTCCCTGCTACTACTACAAACACATAATTCTCTATAAAAACCTCTCTCCCCCTCTCTCTTTTCCTCAGGAAATCCATTACCTAATCTCTTGATTTCCTTCTCTTCTTCATTTGGGTTCTGTCTTTGTCTTTCTCTTGTTTGTTATAACTTTTAATATTATTTTTATTTAAGATATGGATCGTGGAGTTGTCGAGAGAGTTCACCAGAATGGTGGGTTTAAGGGTTTGTGCAAGAGTTCTGGTGGTGATCCATTGAACTGGGGAGCGGTGGCTGATACGTTGAAAGGGAGTCATTTGGAGGAAGTGAAGCGTATGGTGGCGGAGTACAGGAAGCCTGTGGTGAAGCTTGGTGGTGAGACGTTGACGATTGCTCAGGTGGCCGCCATTGCTACGTCTGATGACTCTGCTGTTAAAGTGGAGCTGTCGGAGTCTGCTAGAGAAGGTGTTAAGGCTAGCAGTGACTGGGTCATGAACAGCATGAGCAATGGAACTGATAGTTACGGCGTTACTACTGGTTTTGGCGCCACTTCTCACAGAAGAACCAAGAATGGCAACGCTCTTCAGAAGGAACTCATTAGGTAAGCTTATGCGACTGCTAGCTTTTTTAAGTGTGTGTAATAATCATCAATGGTACTCGGACAAGTTGACTCAGTTAATAACATGGACAAGTTTAGTGTAGTTAATTTGTTAAATTCTTCAGCACTGTCAAACTCGACCGAGTTGACACAGCCGAGTCCGATGAGTCACGATCCCTCACATTCTTGGAAAGAATAAAATGTATACAATTTCTTTTATTGCAATATTAATTCAATGTAATTTTATTAAACTAACGTTATAATTCTGCAGATTTTTGAACGCTGGAATATTTGGAAGTGGGACTGAGTCATGCCACACGCTGCCGCACTCAGCAACAAGAGCAGCTATGCTTGTGAGGATCAACACTCTTCTCCAGGGATACTCGGGCATCAGATTTGAAATCCTGGAAGCAATCACCAAGCTTCTCAATCACAACATCACTCCATGCTTGCCTCTTCGTGGTACGATCACAGCTTCAGGTGATCTGGTTCCGCTATCCTACATTGCAGGATTACTCAGCGGCCGCCCCAATTCCAAGGCCACTGGGCCTAACGGGGAAATCCTTCATGCTCAAGAAGCCTCGAAAAAAGCCGGGTTCGAGTTCTTTGAGTTGCAGCCTAAAGAAGGGCTTGCTCTTGTGAACGGTACTGCTGTTGGTTCTGGCTTGGCTTCTATGGTTCTATTTGAGGCAAACATTCTTGCTGTGTTATCAGAAATTTTGTCAGCAATATTTGCTGAAGTGATGCAAGGAAAACCTGAATTCACTGACCATTTGACACACAAATTGAAGCACCACCCTGGCCAAATTGAGGCTGCTGCTATAATGGAACACATTTTAGATGGTAGCTCTTACGTGAAAGCGGCTAAGAAGTTGCACGAGATGGATCCTCTTCAAAAGCCTAAACAGGATCGTTATGCTCTGAGGACTTCTCCGCAATGGCTCGGCCCTCAGATTGAAGTGATCCGCTATTCGACAAAATCAATTGAGAGGGAAATTAATTCGGTGAACGACAACCCTTTGATTGATGTTTCCAGGAACAAGGCCTTGCACGGTGGAAATTTCCAGGGGACCCCAATTGGTGTCTCAATGGACAATACCCGTTTGGCTATTGCCGCGATAGGAAAACTCATGTTTGCCCAATTTTCAGAGCTCGTCAATGATTTTTACAACAATGGATTGCCGTCAAATCTCTCTGGTGGTAGGAATCCAAGCTTGGATTATGGTTTCAAGGGTGCAGAAATTGCCATGGCTTCCTATTGTTCTGAGCTACAATTTCTTGGCAATCCAGTTACTAACCATGTCCAAAGTGCCGAGCAGCACAACCAAGATGTTAACTCCTTGGGACTGATCTCTTCCAGGAAAACTGCTGAAGCTGTTGATATCCTGAAGCTCATGTCTTCGACATTCTTGGTGGCACTCTGCCAAGCTGTTGATTTGAGGCATTTGGAGGAGAATTTGAAGAATACAGTGAAGAACACAGTAAGCCAAGTAGCTAAGAAAGTCTTAACTACTGGCGCTAACGGAGAACTTCACCCATCGAGATTCTGTGAGAAGGATCTGCTTAAAGTAGTTGATCGCGAAGACGTTTTTGCCTACATAGATGACCCCTGCAGTGCTACCTATCCATTGATGCAAAAGTTAAGGCAAGTAATTGTTGAGCATGCATTGAACAACGGTGAAAATGAGAAGAATGTAAACTCTTCAATCTTCCAAAAGATTGGAGCATTTGAGGAGGAACTGAAAACCCTTCTACCCAAAGAAGTTGAGAATGCCAGGCAGGTATGTGTGAATGGAAATGCAGTAATTCCTAACAGGATCAAAGAATGCAGGTCTTACCCACTGTACAAGTTTGTGAGGGAAGAGCTGGGCACAGGATATCTAACTGGGGAAAAGGTTACGTCACCGGGCGAGGAATTTGATAAAGTGTTTACAGCAATGTGCCAGGGGAAGATCATTGATCCAATGCTGGATTGTCTCAGGGAATGGAATGGTGCTCCTCTTCCAATCTGTTAATTTGCTTTATTTCATTACACAGTTTTCAATCCTTTTGTGCTCTTACGGTTGATAGGATTACTTTTCCTCTGTGAGTAAATGGTACAAATCCATCTGTAATGTTTATGATTTATTGTATTGGTTGTTGAATATCAGGAGATGAGACGATTTGTATCATTTTTCTCTCGCTTGTTTTCTGAATTCTAAACTGCTATTACGATGGCTGTAGCCAAATTGGAAACTCTATTCAATGTAGAGAATATATATCCCACTATTACGATGGCTGTACACTTAATGCTAATTGGCCCAGTTTTATGGACATGTCAGTTAATTTGAGACCTTACACTAGAGAATAATAATGCTAAGAAAAAGTTGAGAAACAGTGAGTAAGAACACAAGAAAAAAAATTCCAGCTTAAAAATTTAAGGGCCCCGGAAGATTGATCCTTCAGAAGAGATCAAATTGTCATCAGCAAACTAGATCCAGCCTTACGGGTGGACTCACCTCTTCTATTTATCGGACAAGTAATGTAATGGGTCAATTCATTGTTGGCAGGCAAGCACTGACTGATTCTATTAAGAAGAAGACAAATTGTGTGGTAGCAAAATCATTTCAGCTTTTGGAGTTTATACGAGGACATGAGCCTTACTGGTTTGGAATCAAATGCCGTATTTCAGAGGGCCTTGGCCATGCGACATCAAAGAAACTCTTCTGCCGAATTCAACAGTATATCACTTTATTAATGTTTCGACTTTCAAAGGTAATGATTGATAATTAATAATTAAATATAATGCTTTTATTATACATAAATAATAACATATTGTTATAAGAATTTTTACTCTTAATTTTATATATAAAAATGCAACCTTGATATAAGTTAGGTTAAAAAAAAAATCCTTTAAAATATATCATAATAATCCCTATTAAGTGGCCACTTGCTTTTGGTAGATGTTGATGCAATTGTCATCAACTTGCCTCAAGAAATTAATGAAGCATTTGGTGTTCAATCATTGGAAAAAAACATATCCAAATAAATGAATGTAATTTATGTTATTTTAAACAAAATAATATCATGATTTTAGTGGAACTGTCACCGACCGAATTTTTTTGTGCGGCATTAGACGAACAATTTGGAATAATTACCGTTAAATTAGCCTTACTTCACAAAAACTTTAAAAAATTAAAAACACAAAGAAAGAAATGAAGAGAGAGCATAAAAGCTTTAGAGAGTATTTAGTATAAAAATACTTGGATGCTTTGGTCAAATGAGGCCTATCTATTTATACTTAAACATATGTACAATGAATGACCGAGATTAAACCTTTAGAATTTTATCTGACGGCTTAAAATAAGAGGTTTAAATGTAATTTTTAAAATTGAGAATTTTCCCTTACATAATTGATTCTCTCATTACTTTCTCAATCTTCCCATAATTATTGAGATACATGCCATATATACAATATTTCCTAATTATCCTAATTAGTACTAGATTTTCTAGAAGAATATAAGAAGATATAGTCTCTATGTTGGGCAACTCTAGCCCATAGATTTGGGAAAGAGCTTGAAGCGTGACATTCTCTCCCACCCAATCTAGTGACGTTCTTATTGTGCCGCTACTGATAATCTTGAACCTTGTTCTCAAACTGCCAGAAGGTGATCTTGAGTTCCCACCTTATTTTACTATCGGGCAAGCCCTTCCACTTGACGAAATACTCATGACTCAGTGGATAATTTTATCTTCGAGCAATTCGATCATCAATGATGATCTTCGCTTCCTTGTCAAAAGTTGTTTTTACGCCCAAAGGTTGCCGCTTTGGTTTGCTACACTTAGGGTCATCCGCATCTCCATAGTAAGGTTTTAGATGACTTGTATGGAAAATCAGATATAGTCTAAGCCTTGAGGGCAATTCTACTTTGTATGACACATTGCTCACTCGCTTGGTAATGGGAAATGGCTCCTCATACTTCCAAACCAACTCTTTATGTAGCAGATGTGTGGATTTATGTTGTTGAAGCAGACTTCACTAGCATCAAGTCTACATGTCGTCTCTTTTCGTCAGCCCACTTCTTCATCCGCTTTGTTGAGGTATGCTCGTGCAATATCCGTCTGTTCATGCCACGACTTAGCGATCTTTTATGTTATTGGAGAGCGCCTTTTGTACCTTGAAACAAGTGTATGGGGCGTGAGAGGTTGCTGTCTAGTAGCTAACTCTAACAAGCTACAATTGGTAGACTCGCTTCGCTGCAAATTGTAGAAAAACTGCACCACATTGAGTAATTGCGCCCAATCATGCTGTGTGACGCTCACAAAGTGCTGCAAGTATAGCTCCAACAAGGTGTTCACTTGCTCAGTTTGTCTATCGGTTTGGGGTGAAAGCTTGTCGAGAAGTGAAGTGCCAAGCCCATGAGCTTGAATAGCTCATTCCAAAATCTCCTAGTAAAGCGAGGGTTACGGTCATTGATGATCGACCCTGGTAGGCCCTAATACTTGACCACATACTTAAAGAAAAGCCTTGCGATCTCCTTTACAGAACAATCTTTTGGAGTGGGAATGAAAGCTACATACTTGGAGAACCAATCTACCACCACAATGACAGTTCCTATCCCGTTAGATTTCAGCAATGCAACTATAAAATCCGTAGAGATGCCCTCTCATGGTCTCTTCGGAATGGGTAACGGCTTCAACAAGTCTACTGGACTTTGATGTTTGCTCTTGTTTTGTTGATACACAAGACAAGTTCACACAAATTGCTCCACATCATTCGTCATTTATGGCCAATAGTATGTCACTTCAAGCAATGCCCTCGTCCGCTTTTTGCCCGGATGGTTGGCCCACTTAGTTTCATAGCATTCTTTAATGAGGTTCCATCGCAAGTTCCCCTACATTGGTACATAAACCCGTCACCCCTTGGTGTAGAGAAACCCATCTTCTACCTAAAATCGCTTGGTTTTTCTGGCTTGTGCTAACTCCATGAAATGCTTAATTAGCGGATCATGTTGCATACCTCCCATGATGAGGATGAGAATCTCCCCTTGGAGCTTACTAATAGTTGCAAACTCAGCCTTCCGACTTAGAGCATTCGTAACCACATTGCTCTTGCCTGGTTTTTACTCCAACTCAAAATCAAACTCTGCTAGAAAATCTTGCCACCTTGCTTGTTTCTGGCTGAGCTTTTTCTGATTTTAAAAGTAACTTGTGGCTAAATTATCCCTTCGCACCACAAATTTTGATTTAAGCAAGTAATGTCACCAAGTGTTAGTGCATGAACAACCGCCGTCATTTTCTTCTCTTACATCGTATAACGTCACTCCATGTCGTTGAGCTTTAACTCTTTTATCCTCTTGCGGACATCATACAATATATTCTCTTGATAGAATTATGGCTTGAGCTCTTGTTGCAATGTGCTCCAAGTGTCGATGGTAAACAATCCCTTTTGAATTTCCGCATGCTTCTTATGCCACCAAGAAAGTGCATGATTGGAAAAATAGAGGGTTGTGGTGCTTTCATGTTCATTCCGCAAACCGATTGCCTCAAAATATCACTTCATTTGCCAAAAGTAGTCGTTTAACTTCTTGGCGTTCCGCTTTCCGCCATACGCCATGGATTTAGGAGCTTCAACTCTTGACGCATGAACAGCCCTATGAGAGGAGCCAATTCCGCTAGCTACCGCTCATTTGCAAAGGCTAATGTCGCCTTTTGCATCCTTTAAGTCATTATGCAACAAGTCCAACTGTTGCTGCATGGTCTCCAAAATCCCCAGAATTTTGGCCTCGAATGCTTCTTACCTTTAACACTGCTTCTCCTCGGTGGAATGGGTGGAACCGTGGATGAGCTCCCACAGCTCTTCACCTTCAGCGACCAACTCGCTCTTAAGGTTTTTCACCGTTTGTTCCAAACTGTCAAGCCGATCCCTTGTGTCAGCGAACCCTTCTGTCACTTTTCCCACAGTGGTGGTGAGTTCGTTGATAGCATCTTGAGACTTGCTTTACGCTCTAGTCCGCTTCCCATCAACATGATTGGATTCTCTACCATGAGTCTCCTCGCTTTGTGTCATGATGATCTTCTCTTTTTTCTTTGAAATCTTCGCTCTAATACTAACTGTCATAGATCGAATTTCTCCGTGTGACCTTAGATGAACAGTTTGGAATAATTGCCGCTAAGTCAGCCTTACTTCACAAAAACTCCAAAACACTGAAAACACAAAGAAAGAGATGAAGAAAGAGCACGAAAGCTTTAGAGAGCGTTTAGCATAAAAATGCTTGAATGTTTTGGCCAAATGAGACATCTCTATTCATACTTAAATATATGTACAATGAATGACCGATATTAAACTCATAGAATCTCATCCGACGGCCTAGAATGAGAGGTTTAAATGTAATCCTTAATTTTTTCTTATATAGTTGATTCTATGCTTCATAATTGTTTTCTTCTAGTTTTGTTGTCTCTAAGGCTCAAATTTGGAAGATCAAATGATAAAGATTACATTTAAACATATGTACAATGAATGACCGAAATTAAATTTTTAGAAACTCATTTGACAACTTAGAATAGAAGTTTAAATATAATCCCTAAAATTAAAAAATTTTCCCTTACATACTTGATTCTATGCTTCATAGCTGTTTTCTTCTAGTTTTGTTGTCTCTAAGGCTCATATTTGGAAGATCAAATGATAGCGGATCCATCATTGTAAAAAATCTATTATTGATTCAATCATGATTCGAAAGAGATAAGGGAGGGAATATCCCCAATTGGAACTCTAATTTACGATGCTGCATTATTACCCATGCGTACATATATGATAATAGTATTTATTATTTGAAGTGTATTATTATTAACTATGTTTCTATTCGTCAATGTTAATGCAAGTGTTTTAATTGATTGTTTACAATACAACAATGGTCATTTTTTAATTCGATTATCATATATTTTGGATTTAATATATTATGAATATGCTAGTGTGTGTATTTCTATATGTTAAATCAAATGAAAGTTAATTTAATTCATCTAATTAGTATTTTATTGTTACATTACTTTATATATATAATTTAAATATATAAAAATTGTGTTCCTAATATTATTCTTTTATTTTTATATTTAGTTATGACACAACTCATATTTCTGGATCTAAATTGGACTAAATTCTGTCCTCACATCTTATTTATATTTAATTGAGAGAATTTTCATGCTATTTTTAAGTAAGATAAGAGAAAAAAAAAAGAAATGTTAATTTCAACCTAATTTTTTAAATTTTTATTTTGGTAATAATAATTTTTTATATTAAAATATTATTATAATTAAAGAATATGTACAACATTTGTCATTTACTTAACTATAAATCAAGTTGATGATTTACACAACTTGGTCTAAAAATGTTTTTACAATTGAAATAATATCATCACTTAACTATAAAAATATAAGTGACAGATTGAGCAGCGAACTCTGCCTCTAAACAAAAAAACACTTTTACTCTTAAGTGGAGAAAGCGTTGCTACAAGAGCTCTGCCTAAATTCTGATTAATCTCTTCTTTTTTTGAATGAACTATTCCTGCATAGGGTATTGAAAGTGGGGTTGCATTTTTCTTTTTTAAATATCTTAAAATTTAACTAAATTCAAACGTGGCGTCAATTAATTGGACCAGGTTGCCATGAGAGCCATTTGACAACGTTGAAAAGAAAAGCCAAATTAGAAAAATATAAAAAATAAAAAAAAAGGAAAATCATATTGTGTTTGCTCTCTGGGAATTTGCTTTTGGTTTTCATTAAATCAACGAAGCAAAATTAACGAGAATCAATCAATCAATGGCGACTCAGTTGCTGAGACGAGTCCTCGTAAGCCGATCGAGTCAGATCCTCTCAGCCACCAACCCTAACCCTAACTTAGCTTTGCCTATTGCCAGAGCCTTCTCTTCTGACCCCACTCCGATCCGAGCTACTCTCTTTCCCGGAGACGGAATCGGCCCCGAGATCGCCGAGTCCGTTAAAGAGGTCTTTTCAGTTTCTTTTCGCTTCAAAAATGGCTCTTTTATATGTTTTCTGCCAAACAAACGTAGCCAGCCTTATGGCAAATTACGTGGTTATTGACTGATATGCTATCTCATGCAGATGAAAATTTGTGTCCAGCTTATAACATAATTGTGACTATAAAGTATATTAAGCAACTTTTGTGGAGCATTCAGTTAACTTAATTATTATACCAAATTTTTGTAGGGCCTGTCGTTTTGCTGTTGAAGGTTGATGTTTTTCTTTGCAATTTGAATGGAGAGTGATGTATAGAAAAAAAAAGATTTGTATAATTAGCAGCACAAATGTTTATTACTCAATCAAAGTAAGTTGACTTATTGCTGGGAAAAAAACTGAAATTGAAGTTTTGGACTTAAAATATTTTGTTGATTAGAATATAAGTTTTGGAGCAAGTTTCTGCTGTTCAAAGTTAAGGTTTTTGTAGATATTCATCTTAGGATTAAGAGGTAAAAGATGAGCTTTTTTCTTCTTTTGTCAATGGGAATATGTTGTTCCATTTTTGTGTTGAAAATTTTTGATTTTCTTTTATATATTCTTTTTCTATATAATCATAAGCTGTTTTTCCATTTTTTTGCATTCTGTTTTGAATACTGTTTTGTTCTCTGTTTATCATTTTTATTAGTTTAACTTCATGTTATGGCTGATTCTAGTTGGAAAGTTTCTAGTGTTTGTATTAATATTATTTTACTAGATTTAATTGAGATTTATGCTGGTTTTTTTTTTTTTTTCATATTTGTGCCAATGCAGGTATTTAGAACAGCTGGAGTGCCAATTGAATGGGAAGAGCATTATGTTGGGACTGAAATAGATCCAAGAACTCAAAGTTTTCTGACATGGGAAAGTTTAGAATCAGTGCGGCGAAATAGGGTAGGTTTGAAAGGGCCTATGGCAACCCCGATTGGAAAAGGTCATCGTTCTTTGAATCTCACTCTGAGGAAGGAACTTAATTTGTATGCCAATGTTAGGCCTTGCTACAGCCTCCCAGGCTATAAAACTCGGTATGA
>JAXCLQ010000003.1:4876592-4895109 GCA_035584115.1 Cedrela odorata
CGATACACAAAGCAAATATTATGCAGAAAACTGATGGTCTTTTTCTTAAGGTCTTCCATTTTTAAATGTTCAATTATAGACTACGTGATTGTTCTACTTGATTGTGTATCTTAGAATCCATGTTTGAATTCTGGTTTAACTTTTACTTGCAGTGTTGTCGCGAGGTTGCAGAGAAGTACCCTGAGATAAATTATGAGGAAGTTGTTATTGACAATTGCTGCATGATGGTATTAGAGCATTTTGTTAATACTTGTCTCCTGTTTTTGGGCAAAATATTAATGACAAAATTAAGGGGTTAAAACTGACTATTATATTGGCATGAACAGCTTGTGAAGAATCCAGCGCTATTTGATGTATTGGTGATGCCTAATCTTTATGGCGACATTATCAGTGATCTATGTGCTGGGTTGATTGGTGGTTTGGGCTTAACACCAAGGTAAGTACAATCCTTATATTCTCTAATAGCACATGTCTACATCATTTAACAGGCTATAATTTCCTGGTGCAGTTGCAATATTGGTGAGGGAGGAATTGCTCTTGCTGAAGCTGTACATGGTTCAGCTCCTGATATTGCTGGAAAGGTTAGCCTTGAAACCTGCTATTTAAATTTTCCATATGCTTAATGATATCAATCCTGTATAATCATTTTCTTGCTATTTAACATTTCCATATGCAAAGTGGTGTACTTTTGGAGTGGGTGGTTTTTTGGGTGTGAAAACAGATTTTTGGGTGATGTTGGCTGTTACTGTATACCTTTGCTCCCTTTCCCTATAATTTTTGCCTTTTTGTGGATATCTGGTCCACTATACACTTGTAATACTTTAACATTATTCCAAAATAATAAAATAAAATAAAAAAATAAAATAAAAAAATAAAGTAAAATAAAATAAAATAAAATAAATGTTTCTTATTAAAAAAGAAGAAACTTTGCCAGATGCAAATGTCTGCCTTCTTGGTTCTATAGTTGCATCTATCTTCCCTCCTATTGTAAGAGAAGGTGGTGAAATCATCGACATAAAGTTATTCCATATATTGGCTCAAACTCGCTCAGGGTATGAACATAAAATTAGAATAAATTGGCACGAAATATTTTTACTGATCTTGGTCAATAACAAATTAGACATGCCAAAGCAACCTTAGAAATGATTCAATATAGTATTCTATTAAGTGTATTATTATTATGAACAAACCTGCTCATTAGAAGCAAATATAAATATACAGGTTGTTTAGTTTGAAGATGAATTTGGCCTTCAGGATTGAGTATTGGAAGGAGAGAACACATGAAAGCATTTGAAGGAAAACCAATGGCCATAAGTTGTAGGTTCTGGTGTCCTTTCAAGTACATAATAGAAGCCTGAATGGATTTGGGAACCCCCTCCTCTCCTTAGGTTAAAAGTCATTTTGACCTGTACTCTTGTTTGAGAATTGTGCCTTTACTAATTAAAAAATGGCTTGCAAGGAAGGTAATATTGAGATGAATGTGTTGCATTACTATTCGGTCTTTGAGAGCTCTGTATTAATTGTGTCCCCTCTGAAAACTTCTCTGGGTTGGTGAGCTTGGTGAGATCGGGACCTTTGGAATGTCTTTCCTTTTCTGTTGCTTATGTGACAATGAAGCACAACTTCCTTTAATATGGCACCATGTGCTTGCTTACTTATACTGTCTGTGATTTGACTTGACCTAGAATTTGGCAAATCCAACTGCATTGCTGTTGAGTTCTGTAACAATGTTGCGGCATTTGAACCTTCATGATAAGGCTGATAGGATCCAGGATGCTATCCTCAAGACAATTGCAGAGGGGAAGTATCGAACTGCTGATCTTGGTGGTTCTTCAACAACAACTGATTTTACAAAGGCTATTTGTGATCATCTTTAAAGATTTTTTTGAACATACAATCTGAGTTAATGTTCAAGAATTTTTATTTTTGAGCCTTGTCTTAAATGTTCTTTTCTTTCTTCAAAGTTTTGTGTTTTAAGGGGGGACCTTGATGATTATTTAGAACTTTGTCATGTTGAACTGCGCAGCCAGAGGGTGTATGGGCATCCTTGGAAAAAGGTAAATGTGGCATAATTTGTTGTTGAAATGCCGAAAATTTAACGGACAGATAAAGAGAAATTCATTCAGTGGTGGCTCTTGTGTATGTTTTTGATATTCTGATAAATGTTACCGTAACATGAAATAAAATATATTTTTTTTTCTAGTTGCAATTGTTTCCATCCGGATTTCCAATGGGTTATTGTATTGCAGATGCTTGATGGTCTAATAGTTGAGTTTTTTGTTCTAATTTATCTAGTTTATATTATGACATTTGGTTGACCTTTTGCATGGGATCTCATGTCAAAGCTTGAATTATTGAAAATGGAACTGTCCCACAATTTGTATGGGAGATGTGGAACCCTCAGGGGCTCGTTCCCTCCTAGAGGGGATTCTGCTGCCTGCCAGGAGGCGCCAACCAACTCCCATACAAATTGGTTGGCGAATTCGATGCCTTGTTTAGTTTATAATTATATATCTTGACATTTACTTTCAAATGTTGGCTCCAAAATGTTTGTTAAATCGAATGTCAATATTAATTACATCCTAAGAGTTGACTGGTAAAGAATTTTCATTGAAACAAACTAGTGGATAGATATATCATCTCTCCTAGCGCCATATTTTCGCTCATCTCATTTCACTGGGTGATAATAATTAAGAGTTTTAAGAATTTTAAAATTTAGTAGATTTATAGAGATAAAAAGTTATCATATCTCATTTATAGAGATAAATAATTATCAAATAAATAAATATATATATATATATATTATTCTCTTTTGTTATAATTATCAACTCAGTTTTAAAATTTGGAATAGATCCTCAAATGTTTATAATTAATAAAATGTTTTAATATTATATATATATATATTAGTACAAATCTACTGGTACGAATACAAATACGTAAAATTTTAAAATATTTTATTATTATTCATTAATTATTAATTTTAAAAGAGTAGATTTATTTAAATTTAATTTAATTTAATTTTTATCTATTTATTAATAAAAAAGAAGAAAAAGAAAAAAAAGAAAAAAAAAAGAAAAAAGCTGCTCATTCTCCTCGTACAACTAATAATAAAGCTGATCAATTTCTCAAATAAAAAATATATTTAGTCGGTAACGGTGTAGATTAGTTTACCCCGTCGGACAAGGATATGTATGCAAAATAAAAACAGACACAAAAACCTAAAGGGCGCGCCTAGCCTTCCACCTTATTCAAAGCAAAATCCGCCACTGACATCCATCAGTGTCATCTGTCGAGTGCGTCTTCCCCGACCTGCGACCCGCTGTCCCTCTAAAATTTCCAGTTTGTGATTTTGGCAGGTCCAGAATGGACTTTACGGAAGAATGGAAGTCACAGTTTCCAGTTGGCAAGCTATTTACACCGCCACTTCTCCTCTCAGGTCCATCATCAATGTCCAGATTAGGTCCACTCTTTTTCAATCCAAACCCACAAACCTTGACTCTTCTCTTTTCCTCTCACTCTCTTTGCCCTCCCTTTCTGTCTCCTACACCACGATTCTCACTCTCTAGATTTCTCTCCACTTCCTCTTTGCCTCTCTCCACTTCCTCCTCCATTGCTTCCCAATTCGAACCACAACACCATAATGACATTGTTTCAGATTTTACTTACAATCGTCTTCAGCTTCTTTATTTGCCAAATAAAAAAAGTGTTGTCGTCTTCTTCTCCACTGGTTATAACCATGATCAAATTGGGTTTGTAGTTCTTTCATTTAAAGACCCTGGTTTTGATACTCTGGCTAATGAAAACGAAATTTCTATAGCCAAGAATCGGTTCAATGGTCGGATATGCAAATTATTGGTTAATCAAGTTGAGAATATTTCGAGCTTTGAAGGTAATTCCTTGGTTATTATTGGTTACTTATTGGTTTGTACTATGTATTCTGTGCATTGGTTTTCTGTTGAAGTCAGTGAAGTTAGTGAGAAGCCTACTCTGAATTATTTAGGTTTTAAGTTATTTAAGAGTTGCTCTGTTGTTAATGCTTGCTGGAGCCAGCATTTGCCGGAGGAGAGCGTGGTTTTGCTACAAAGTGGGGCTTTGTTTATGTTTGATATGAATTCTCATTCTAAAACTCAGAAACGGAATATCTGTTTTAAAGGGAAGAGATTGAGAGTGTCGTGGAATGATGATTTGGGTTGTTCTCAGATTTGCAAATGGTTGGGTTGTGAGTTCAGTTGGCATCCTAGAATTTTGATTATTGCGCGAACTGATGCGGTTTTCTTGGTTGATTTTAGATGTGAGAACTATAATATTAGCTTGTTAGTGAAGATTGATATGCTGAGTTTGTATGCTCCAGTTTCAAGGGAGCAATTCATTGCATTTTGTAAAGCAGGTTCTGATGGTTTTAAATTTGTTTTGGCTTCTGATAGTTTGATGATTCTATGTGATGTGCGTAAGCCATTGATGCCGGTGTTGCAGTGGGCTCATGGTCTTCATAGACCGAGCTTTGTTGACTTGTTTAAACTATCTGATTTGAGGTCAAAATCAAGGAATGATATGTATGAATGGGCTAATGAATCGGGTTTTGGTATTATCTTGGGATCTTTTTGGTCTGGTGAATTTAGTCTTTTTTGTTATGGACCTTCTCCAAGTGGTGGGGAGACTTTTGCTTCAAAGTCTTCAAAAGTTTGTAAGTTTCTTTATGCTTGGGAGCTCCCTTCGGATTTATTATTGTCAGGGCGTGATTGTTGCTGCGGAAGTTGTCTTGTAAGACAAGGGTTTAGGAAAGATGCTCTTCCTAAATGGATTAATCAACAACATAAGAAAGACATGGTTTTAGGCTTTGGCATCCTAAATAGAGATATTTATGCACTTCATGACACAGATGAATTTGGCGGGTTTACTTTAGTTAGGCTCATGTCCTCAGGGAAGCTTGAAGCTCAAAGATATTGTGCATCATGGGATCTAGTGAAAAAAATAGAACTAACCCATGGAGATTCATTGTTGCCTTGTGAATATAAGTCATGCTTTATGGTTGATCATGATTTCAAGTTTATCAAAAGATACAAGTATTTTAATTTTGACTATCTTTATAGGCATCTGAGTGGGAATCTGACTGAAGTCTTGCATTCCAAATTGAAAAACATTATCAGTGGCTCACTAAGAAAAGGTTCATTTAGCATAGGCTATCATGAAATTTTATGCAAAATGTTGAGAGATTGTGGGTTCAGTCGTCTGAGAGCATCTCCTACTGTTTCTTTTGTTTTAAGTGACATAAGCCTGCCAACCAGTACTTGGGAGGTTTCTTTAAGGAGAATATGGACAGGTTTGCCGATGGAACTTTTACAGCTTGCCTTTTCCAATTACACTGAAGTTCTTGAAGTACTTTTTGACCAGAAGAAGGTATCTTTGGAGTTTTTAGCTGTTCCAGACTTACCCCAGTTGCCACCTTTTTTCTTAAGGAAGCCTTCATCTCGCAGCAATAAGTGGTCACAGAAAGTGCAACATAGTGATGCCATTATGGGTCCTGTTCTTCCTCTTTCTATTCTTGTTACGCTTCAAAAACTCCAGACTGGTCTTTACTCTGAAGATGAAGCAGACAGATTCTCACCAGTGGCAGAATTTGGCCTTTGCTGTCATTCAGTTAAGCAAGCGACAGGTAAAATTGCTGTATTGGATTCTACTTTTGGGTTTGACAATGACCATGCTGTCTCTCTTGCTGATGACAGAGATGAGATGTGGGTTGACTCTCAAAAACCAAAACCTTTTATTTTATACCGCCCTACTGCATTTGAGGATCATACATTGAGAAGCTGTGTTTATAAAGATGCAAGATTTGCCAATTTAATTTCCAAAGTGTCTGAGTGTGAGCCTTTTCATGAAAGCAAGGTGGATAATGTTGCTCCAGATATGTTTGACGATCTTTGCCCCATTGCTTTGAAGTATGGTGATCAGTTCATGGGCCATTTTCCTCTAGAGTTGAAAACTTACAATGTATTTAAGAGGCAATTCTCAAGATGGCAAAAAGGTTTCTCTCCATATCAAGATTTTTGCAGTCAGTTCAAGCTCAGATAGAAATTTGATTTAAGATATGAAATGGACGAACTGTGCGATGGAATGAAAAATTACATTTCTGAAGTCATTGTCCAGGTATAAGCCCTTCAATAATTTTCTGCACAGGGGTGGGATTATTAAATGTGTCACGATATTTCTCCTCTACTCAAGTCTCCGTTGCATGGATTTCAAGTAGCAAGGCCTCTTTCTTACTAGAGTGGTTCTATGTGAATAGGCTCAATGCCATATTGTACCTCAAAATTTATTCATCATGGTGTTAGTTTTTACATCTTCCTACTTCTCTTATAGAAAAATTAAATAAAAAGAAAAGAAAAAGAGAATGTATTCCTGCTTTTTGTGTAAGTTTTGATGACTTGGCATCATGTATTTATTTGTTGACCTCGGTCAGTTGCTTCAGAATTGAGGAATTTAATAATAGTAAGAATGGAGACTCTTTCTACATATGCACTGCCTTCCTGTTTTATGAATCTATATGTCTTTATATGCCTCCCACTTTTAATTTTATGCAGTTTTTATGTTATTTCTTAACATTTCTTCCTCTGTTGCCTCTCTTGTTTTTAGGTTGTCATATGATCCAAGCAGAGTTTGCTGCCCAAAAGTGGGAGGAATACCTGCAGAGATGGCTCTTCCAAACCAGATTTGTTTAATTAGAGAATGGATTGCTTCTTTCGGGTGTCTGTGTTTAAACTTGCACGATGTAGTAACTGAAATTTGTCGATGACTGAAGACTTATGATATTTCCTCTTATGCAGAGATGGGTTGAAATTATAGCACAGGCACTCCAAAGTTTTGATTTTCTGAAAGATCAAGATGTAATCAGAACTGTGCTTATTGTATTACAGGTATAGCCTTTCATTGCAATCACAACAGAGCATTTGAGCTTTCCATGAAATTATTATTTTATTTTTGTTTTCTATTGCTTCAAATGCTGCACGAATCTGATCCAAAGCCGAAGTGTTATTTATTATTTCTTAATTTCAGAATATAACTTAAGCATTCTAACTAATTGTCTTCGTTGAAATCTCAAATTGTTTCTACTGTAAATTTTGAAGTGACAGGCACCAAAATATAAAAAATAAAGGAGGAAAAAAAAAACTAATTATAAATGTTTTCTTTTTGTTGCTCCAATAGAATTTGTATTGTACATCCAAGAGGAAAGCAATATTCCTGAACTGTTCTTTCTTGACATAACAGAATATTGTCACAGGCACTCTATGTCGGCATTATCCTTTTCTTTCTGTGAATGAGTCTTCTTTCTATTTTAACACTATTCCTCTATCCTTTTCACGGGTGTTGCATCCATAATTGTGGTACATGAGCTTGTAGGACTGATTTAATTCAACTTTTTCAAGTGAAATTGTTATTTTTATCTTTTGGACTTCATGAGTTTCTGGTGTGATTTATTCAAGTCATTCATGCATTTCTGGCATGATTTATTCAAGTAATTTTGTATTTCCTTTTTCATTTTTCTGTTTCGCAGATAATTACAAGTTTTGCTAGTTCTCTTGGAACATTTTTTTTCCCAAATTTCTGTGATCTTTTTGTACATGCTAAAATCTGTACAAGTAAGCTTTGCATTACTATTATTTTCCAAAATGCAAGTGTTATGAGCAACCTTTTTTGGTAATTAAAGTTATTCATAATCTTTAATTTATGCAACAGAATGTACAATGAGCTTATAATGAATAGCATTCAAAAGGAGGGCCCTTTGCATCTAAAACATCATATGTGAAACTTCTATGGTAAGACCAGTTCCTCTTTTTTTTTTTTTCTGCCTTAGTTTAATGCTCAAAGATTCTTGTTTCTTGAATTTTGTAATCAACAGGCATGTTAAGAGAGAAACTCTGAAGTTCATTGAGACATTTCTAGACAAGGCTGAAGATCAACCACAGATCGGCAAACAGCTTTTGCTACCAATGATGGATCCCGTCCTTGGTGACTATTCTAGGAATGTGCCTGATGCTAGAGAGTCGAAAGTTTTGTTGCTTTTCGCTACAATAATAAAAAGTATCATATCTGTTTCTTATGTGATGTATTTTTATTGTTTTTTGTTTGGTGGTTACATTGCACTTTAAAATGATATGATTTTATAAGTAGAAGAATTTTTTCCACGGAGAGAAGAAGCCTCTTGGCTAACCCTCTCTCTCTTCTCACAGACATACACATGCACATACCCACAGCGCATTTGAAACCTACAAAACTAATGGCGCAGAGATTAGAGTTCCTTGGGTGCTTATTGCACCTTGATAAGTAACTAACGTTTTGAGGGCATTCTCAGACTCTCATTTGAGCTTAATGTTAGCTTATGCTAATTCTTAAATTGTAGATAAACCAATCATAATTTTAAATAGTTTTTAAAATATGTTTCAGTATTGCAATGCTTACAGTACTAAGAACAATGTAGTTGATGCAAAGCTGCTTTTGATGCTTTTTTGCAATATATGATGGGCTGCTGGTGCATGTTTATATGCTAATAGGCATTTATATCCTAACAAAGTTTGCTGTTATGAGATATTACTGTGCTGTTCTGGGTTTGTTTTCTGTTCTTAATTTAAGCCACATGGCTATATAATACTCATGCTGGTTGATATTTTTCACATTGCCTACTGGGTTCTACTCTGTACTACTTTGAATTTATATTGGACTACTGAGTGAAATGAGGACTTGATTTGCTTTGTACTATAGTGTCTACTTCACTTTTATCTTTTCTAATTTCGTGCTATTCTTGGATTGTTTTCCCCCCCTCTCTTGGAGGTATAAAAGTGCAAATGATAGATGTCGTGCCTCACATATTTGAAGCATTTTCCAGTGCACACTGAAGGTGAGGATGTAGGCTGTTACATTTGCGATCAATGATCTCTTTGTATTCTGCATGGTTGTTCAGCCCACAATTTATGGATTAATGGAGTCATGCATTAATTTTCCTGTCATGTAAACTCAGCTGCTGATAGAGCATTAATTTAACATCTAAAAACTGTCATGATTTATGTAGAATAAAAGAGCATCAATTTAATCTAAAAACTGTCACCCTCTCTCTCTCTTATAATTATGCAGGTGAGTATGTATGGGTGTGGGTAGGAACCCTCTTGTTGAGCACAGAGCTTGGTGTTGGCGAAAATATCTTGCTCTGCAGCTTCAATGCTGTAATCATCAGTAACACTTGGAATAACTTTCAAATGCAGATTCCTCTGGAAACATGGCTTTTGTTCATTAGCATTGAAGATGACATTTCGGTTAACTTTTGTGGTTGCTTTGTAGATGATAATTAAATATTTTGAAGATTATCCCCTGAGCATCGACTCAAGTTCTTTTCATTGCTTTGTGCCATTGCTACTGTCTGTTTTCCTGCATTGATTCAGTTGTCATGTCATGCTGGGGCTTGTCTTGGTGTTTGAATACGCAGCATGATTAAGTTGTATAAATTAGTAACTGTATAGATTATTCTTTATAAGCTTCAATGAACTTATTCCTTTTTTAATGTTTTATATTATCCTAATCAGCAACTAAAGCTAGTAATGGATTCAATCATATGGGCATTTCGGTATACAGAAAGGAATATTACTGAAACTGGGATAAATGTTTTTTTGGAGATGCTGAAGAACTTTCAGGTACCTTTTTCTTTGAATTGCGATCATGTGTACCATTGCTGGATGGATTAGTATTTTACCATGACAGCTGTTTAACTGTTTTTTGGTGGGTTAATTTGGCAGGTTTCCAAGTCTTGTAACTGTATCTAGAGGACATACTTTCTGACTGTAGATCAGAAAATATTTGCTGCCTTGACTGACACATTTGACAAAAACAACTTGCACACTCTAGTGCTACAGAACCTGTTTTGCTTGGTAAGGTATCATAATGCTTATCTCTTTTCATCCGAAATTTAAGATATACAGTTCATAGTAACTTACTTTCAGGTTGAGAGTGGTGTGTTGATGGAGCCTTTGTGGGATGTTACCACAATTGCTTATCCATATCCAAATAATGCAATGTTTATTCGTGAGTATTCCGTAAAACTTCTGGGCACATCTTTCCCCTACATCACTGCAACAGAGGCATCAAAGGTAAAGAATCTTTAATTATATATTTATTTTATAATAGGTTGGGTGTTGCTAACTTGAAGGGAACTTCTTTGCTGGTAACTCTATATGTGATTGGATTATTTGAGTCAAGAAATGATCTCTTTACATTTAAGAATCATAGACGTGACTTTCTTGTACAATCAAAAGAATATTCAGCTCAGGTGAAACTTGAAATTAGTTTATGTTTTGCTTGTGTGGTCTAACTAGCTTGGGATATGTGCTTTACATTCTAGCGTTTGGTCACTTTTGTCTTTGAATTCAACATGTTCTTGTCCTTATTAAGTATTTGGTCTAGTTTCTATCTATCAGAGGTGAGTATAATTCTTGTTTAACACATTTTCAGGACATCAAAGATTTGTATGTGGAAAGCTCAGTGTGAAAGAGTTGAGAAGTGACCTCTCTGCATTTCAGAATCACAATCATGACTTTCTTGTGCAATCAAAAGAATTTTCAGCTCAGGTAAAACTCAAAATTAGTGTATGTTGTGCTCTTACGGTCTAACTAGCTTGGGATATGCAGTGACAGAGCCATAAACCTAGATTTGTAGGGATAGGAATATTTTGTAAATTGACTTCTATTTTTCAATTAGATCACCATTGTTTTTCTAAGCACACTAACTAATCAAAACTATTTTTATATTATTTTACATGATAGATTGCAAATAAAAAAAGTACAATTTAAAATATTCACAAAAGATTGTTTGCAAGAAACTATAATAGTTTTCTTTTAAAAAGAGATAAAGAGTTTGAGTTTTAGAGAGTTGAATTTTGGAGTTTGAGGTTTAGAAGGAGATGGTTTGCAGAATAGACGATCTCAAAACTGGGCTTCGACCGCGGTGATGTGAGCTCAAAGGCCGGGCTTTGAGGACGCTTGTGTGCTCTGGAAACCAGGATTTCTAGTGCTCTTGTGCGCGCTTGAAAGCTGGCATTTGGTGGACGAGAGAGATGAGCCCATCTCATTTTCTGTGTTGCCGATTCAATGGAGTGAGCACTGAGAGTACTGTTGGTGACAAGGAATATATATTCTTGCATGGGTCTGCTGATAACGGGCTCCAAAAGATTCATAAGCATGCAATTGCATGGAAATGTGACCTTACAAATGTGATTCCTGAGATATCAGTGCTTTGAGGAAATTTATTGGACAATATCGATTACAGTGCATTGCATTGCGTATGCAAAGAGGAATCCAAAAGCTACTGGGAAATCTGTTTGGGATTCTTTGTCTAGGGTTTTTAAGTATATGGTTCTTTTTATTAATCAGGAGGGTTGAAGTGTTAGTGAAAAGAGAGAGAACTTTATTGGCTTTGTCATCAATTAGAACTATAGTATTCTTCTGTCACATGTATGCTTAAATGTAATGACAAATTTATGATACGAACAGTTTCTAGTTGCATTTTTTTAGGAGAAACTAAGGAAGAGGAGACTATTTGATGAGTTTCTGCTCTTGTGCTTTAGCTATTGTTGGTGCATTTCCCTCTACCATTTTTTTGGTTTTATTTTCATAGATTCTTATTGTTTGGTCAAGTGCACTGACTAATTTTTACAGATTGTTCAACCTACAACACTGTCTGGATTTATTGTTGATGATATGGTCAATGATGCTGGGGAAGACGAGTCCAATGAAGAGGATGAATTGTTTGATTCTGTTTGTGCATTTTGTGATAATGCTGGCGAACTTCTATGGTATGAGTTTTTGGTGGTTAATCTTACATTTATATACCATTGATACTTCAATTTATGACTTTTGTCTTGAAGATTAATTAATTTACTTAAATAGTTTTGAGGTTTGCTTGATTGTGGTCTTCATCATTAGCATCACATTGTATTGTTATCTTTGATGTTATTCTCGTCAAAATTATTAACATCACTTCCTATGAAAGAAAAAGGGAATCATTGATATTGTGATTGTCATCATAATAATTGTAAGCGCGACAGTATGTTTAAGCTTGTTAGGCAATTATATTTCTATTTGGATCATGCCACATTGAATTTTGTACATCATAGTTGTGGTGTGCAACCTGTTTTTGTAAAACATTTATTTTCTGTCAAAAGAATTAATATGATGATGAAATAAAAGTTTTTTCCATCAGAAACTGATGATGAATTTGAATCCCACAAGAATGAGTAGTTTGACATCTGAGCCATCCGAGGTGGCTTTTATGACCCTAGAGCACCCGAACCTTGATATCATACATACTCCTCCCATCAATTTCAAACCAAAATTAGAGAAAATTACACAATAATCATGACGTTGCACAATCGTGAAAAGACCAAGAAGCCTCCAACTGCAAACCTGCTGCGGCCCTTGTTGCCATCGTTTTTCGTCATTGTTCTCTCTGCTGACGATTTCGAGGGAGAGTTTTCGGCGTGCAAAAAACTTGTTTCAAATGAATTAATAAAAGGTTACACACATTAATTTGCCTGAAAATATTTCTGGGTTTTTGTGTTAATTTTAGATGCGTAGCTCGTGACTCCATTTTTGTTAAAAAAAAAAAAATGATCTTAGGTGTTAAGATATCTTAGTCATCATGCTACTAGTTCTAGTTTAGCTTCTTGATGCTGAGAATTTAGAGTTATATTCGTGTTACTTAACATTTTACTTTAATCCTGTGTAATGTTAGTTTTAGGTTTTTCATACATTGTTAATTTGGGTTATTCTTTTGTGTTGTAAATTTATTGTATGATGTCTATGCTGATATTTGAACAAGAAATATGCTTTATGATATAATGGAATTTGGAATACAGTAGGGATTTGTTTTGAAATATAAACTGGGTTGTCGTTGTGTAACAGGTATGACCTCAAGTTGAATGATGCAATTCTTGCTGATGAGAAGCATTTATCTATGTAAGGAATTTTGCATTTTATAGCTGACTTCTTCTTCTAATTAGAATATGGACTTTCCTTGTTGGAAGGACAAAACTTTGTTCTTTGAAAAGGCAGAAATGGATCATAATTATTAATTAATCTACCTAGGTTTGTTTGCAGTATGGTAGTTCTCGGTCTTAATTTTGTTCAATGTGGGTTCCATGAGTACCAATCTTTTAGATCTACTATTGGGCGGTTTTATCCCAATCAAATATGCATCTGTTGGTTGGATTTTTATATGCTAAAAAAATCATTCACTTTGCATTTGTGTATGATAGATAGCTATGTATTAGGGGCATTGATATTGATTGATAAATGTATGGCCCTGAGGAGTTTGACGTCCTTGTAAGCTCTTCAAGCTCAAATTGACATTTGTGGTTTGATATCTCTCATATGAAAATGTAATTTTTTAAAACAAATTTGGCTTTTGTTTCATGAGAAATTATTCAACCAAGATAATAGTTTATTAGAAGCCTCCCCACTATACTTAAACTTGAGTCACTACCAGGGTAATGCTTTGACAGTTTGGCCCGTGAGATAAGTTTGATGCAGGAGCATTTGGCAGTGCTTTACGGGGCTTAATTGGCCTGCGTCATCTTATGTCTATGAGGAATGTAGTTAATTAGTGCAGGCAGGATTGACTGAATAGTTCAAACAAGAGGCCTCTTGTGCCAAAACATTTCAAGTTACTCTAGGTGATGAACTTGAGCATGGTTTGAGGGGAGGGTGAAACAGTGGGAATGAGTGAAACAAAATATACGGGACTTAACAAATGTCAGAACTTGTTAGTGCTTACCCTGGTTTGAAATTATGAAAGTTAGATGGTGTTTTGACAATGAAAACCATGGAGAAGTGGAGCTGGGGATGGGAGAGCAAAATATCCTAAACTTAATTCATGACACTAAAATCTGAATACGGTTTGCCAATACCAACTATGTTTCTGTCTGAGATCTAGGGCAGATTTGACATCCATGAAATTTAAAATTTGACTCTATATTCTATAAGTAATATGTTGAGCCCTTTGGTACATTATTCTTTGTTGTTTATCTTGGAAATGTGCTCTCATCAGCTTATCATGGTCTTAAAAGTAGAAGCTAAAGTTGTTAGCATTTCTCATCCAAAGGGTCCTAAAATGTGAATTGACACCTTGTTAAATTTTTAAGGATTTCCATGTGTTACCTTGTCGGACATGCGAGTCCTTTCTTTCTGGCATCAAACATTTTCTGTTATATACTCTTTTTCCAGTCCTAGCTGAAATATGACATGGGTATTATCTCGGGTATGAAGAGATGGCTTCAAAGTACAATGTGGAGTACATTGCTGGAGGTAATGCATTTTGATAGTTTGCCATGCACTTTCAGGAGTACTTATCCGTTAAATGATGATCTATATGTGAATTTATTATGTGCAGGGGCTACTCAAAATTCAATCAGGATTGCACAGGTATTGTTGTGAATTCACTTTAATGTCACGGGAAGTACCAATTAGCTTTTATCTCACCGTTAATACAGTGATCTTTTCTTTTTTAGTGGATGCTTCAAATTCCTGGTGCAACAAGCTACATCGGTTGCATTGGAAAAGACAAGTTTGGCGAGGAGATGAAGAAACACTCGAAACTTGCTGGTGTTAACGTAAGTTTCTTCATTCATTTATCTTTGAATTATTTCTTAATATTTTTTTTCCTTCCTGAAATGCAATTTCTATAGTAGTGTTTTTTTTAATCTGAAATTTGAATAATTTTGAATAATTTGTTTATTTTTATATTCGTAACATCTTAATATAAATCTCTGAAAACTAATGATTTGACCTATAACATCCTTATAAATGATTAGATAATTCTACTTATTAATAAATAAATAAATAATTTACAAGGGCTTTTTTAATTACAGTTAGATAAACTCATTCAAATTTCAAACTTCAGCATTAAGTTAAAAATTTTAACTTAATTTTATTCAAACATAATTATCAAGTTTTTAGTGTTAAGTTGAAAACAAACGCCTTTAAAGCATCTGAATGATTGAAACGGAATTATCTTAGACTTCAAACGAAAAAACAAACATGCACTACATTTATTATGTGCATTTTTTACTGATAACATTTGCTCGCATGTTAACAATCAGGTTCACTATTATGAGGATGAGGCTACACCGACAGGAACTTGTGCCGTCTGTGTTGTGGGTGGTGAAAAGTTAGTTTGACATCAAGCTTCCTTTATAATTTCTTTTCAACACCTGTCTGTATACTATTTGTACATTGCTTTTTAGTTTTTCTTCCAGTTTTCTTATCAAACAAGGACCTTAAAATATTCAGCTACTGGACTAACAACATTTTGTGTTGGGTTCATTTATAGGTCACTAATTGCGAATTTGTCGGCTGCTAATTGCTACAAATCTGAGCATCTGAAAAAACCAGAAAATTGGGCATTAGGTAATCTACTGGTTGCCTGTTTACATTTCCATATTTTTTGTTTTACATATGTATTGTGTAGTTGTACATTCTTTAGACTTGTTTCTGAAATCTTTTTGGAGCAGTTGAGAAGGCAAAGTACTTTTATATTGCTGGGTTTTTTCTCACTGTATCCCCAGACTCCATACAACTTGTTGCTGAACATGCAGCTGCAAATAACAAGGTATAATGTGATATAAAATCCTAGTCTTGTACGCTGCTTATCATCGCTTATACGTAAAATATATCTGACTTATTTTCCAACTTCAGATCTTCATGATGAACCTTTCTGCTCCAGTTATCTGTGAGTTCTTCAAGGATGCAATGGAGAAAGTTTTGTCGTAAGTGTTTACCATCACTTTTTGCTATTTGAGGTGATATTCCTATTGAGTAGAACACAACATTGTTGGGTTCACGTATATGGATTGTCTTTGGAAACAAGACAGAAGCAAGGACCTTTGCAAAAGTTCAGGGCTGGGAGGTAACGGTTGCTTGCTATAAGAATTTTAAAATTTTGAATACATTTTTTTATTTTTTTATTGCAACCTGTTTGTGCTGTTTGTGTTGACCAGACAGATGATGTTGAGGAAGTAGCTCTGAAGCTTTCCCAGTGGCCCAAGGCATCAGAAGTACGCAAGAGGATTACTGTCATTACCCAGGGTGCAGATCCTGTGAAGAAGTTCCCTGTGATATTGTTGCCAAAAGAAAAACTCATTGATACCAATGGAGCAGGCATGGATTTTTCTGTTTTTCTTAAAGGGTTCTAAATGCTGAAGTAGACTAGTCTAGATAGACAGTCATGAATAGCTGCAAGACAAATTACATACAACAATACTCTTGGTAGCAGTATACAAGTTTTTCATTTTCAATCTTTTACAGGGGATGCATTTGTTGGAGGATTTCTATCACAGTTGGTCCAGGAGAAGCCCATCAAAGAATGTGTGAGAGCTGGCTGTAATGCATCAAATGTCATCATCCAAATGTCTGGCTGCTCATACCCAGAGAAGCCTGATTTTAACTAAGTGATGCCTGTTCTCCTCTGTCCCTGGCCGGTATTTAAATTTTGATTTTTCAGAACCCTGTCACTATTATTTGATTATTAGCTTACCATTATTGTGGCTGCATGCTAAAACGGCTCTGAAAACTGAGTTATCTGTTTACGGGATTTGATTCCAAAGTGTAAAAGGGGAAAATGGAAATCTAAAATATCCATCTTGGGGTAAGTGTTATTATTGGTGATGTCTTAGGATCTATATTATGTACTTCTTTTACTAATAAAAATATAGAAACTTTATTGAAAGGGTACAATATGCAACTCAGTTTTCTTTTGGCAATGCTAGCAAGCCAACAAAGTTTGGTCATTGGTGATTTTCTTTTTCAGCAAGTGGTCTATTACTCTATTTTATGTTAGAAGCAGTGGAGCTTGATTGTAATTTGCAGAAATAAAAATTTTCCTACTTATGATGGTCAAATTCAATTAAATGCCATTTGCTGATAGTTTAACTTCAAATCCCTAGGATGAAATGGTCTGATTTAGAGGCAGAACAATGAGCCCTTTTCAAATATTTGTCTTGATGGATCTGTGTTTTAACTGTTAAAGTCTTGCACTAAAACTTTGTTTGGAATTGTGATATTTCTGCTTTGTTTTGAAAGTAAAAGTAAGAAAAAGTAGTTGATAATGTCAATTTTTAGTAAAACTTATTTATTTTTTTAACTAATATTTAATATTTAATACTTTTATTCTAAAATAATTGTTGCTTAAAAATTGTCACATTTTAATTTTAATATTAAATAAAGTCTAAGATTTTGTTTGGGATTGTAGTGATTTCACTTGACTTTAAAAATAAAATTAGAAAAATATTTTGTAACATTAATTTCTAGTTGGCTAATCTTCTAATAAACAGAATATGATAAAAAAAAAAACCTCTTATAGCCAAATCAAAATAATTAAAATATAAAATATTGAGGTATGATTTGGATAATCTCTTAAGGGGTGATGATGTTGGGATCCAATTTTGTGGGATACAAATGTTCTGTTCTTAAACTATTTGTCAATTCAAGGTCAAGGATGAGATTTGGTAGTATTGAGTTGAAAATGAAAACGACTAAGGGTTGAGTAGCAAATTTCTGTTTCAGAAAACAACCTGGTTACCTCACTCGGTTATCAATTCATGAAGAATTCCTTTTTGAAACTTTGTTTCCTTTTTTGTTTGTTCATTTAAACAAGGACTAGTTACCAAATGATTGATTTGAATGTTCAAAATCGTCTTCTTGCCCTGGTTTGATTTATGGATCAAACAGGTATAAACTTATCTATTTAACTTTGGTTAACAATATTGAATATTATTGAGTTGGCGCTTGGCATTAGTCCAAAAAAATTAGTTTATTAGATGGTATTGTTTATTTATTTTTTATTCAACCATGAGACATAACTTTTTTACTTCCTTGCAAACATGACATTTGTTTCCCAACAAATTTATTTAATCATGAACTTATTTGATCCGTATTATTTATTCTCACGACATTTGTAATTATCATGAACTTATTTAATCTTTAATGCTTATTTTTATTACATTTGAAATACTCACATTTAACATGATATTTTTTTATTGGTGCACATAATACAGATTTTGGAGACACATATGTGAATGAGAACATAAAATCGCTCTAATATCTTGCAAACAAACCACTCTCCTTCAACTGAAAAAAAAAACTTTAAAGTGGTGTTAGAGAGTTGAAAACCAACTTATATTTTTAACGTGACGCAGTAGGTAATGTTACACACGTTTTAAGAAAGGAAAATTTTCAAAAATAATCTTAATCAATCTTAATTCAATCTTATTAAATAGTCCAATTTCAAATATTTTAGACAATTTTACCCCTAAAATCTTCCGAACCCTCAAATTTTAAAATCTTAAAACTCTAAACCTTAAATCCCAAATCCATAAACTCTAAATTGTAACTACAGAACCCGTGCAACAATATTATTATTATTTTTTTTATCTTTTAGTTTATTTTTATAATTTTAATTTCTTTATTTTTCTTAATTTACATAATTA
>JAXCLQ010000003.1:4895494-4906499 GCA_035584115.1 Cedrela odorata
GGGGGTAAAACTGTTCAAAACTCTTGAATTTGGACCATTTGATAAAATTGAATTAGGGTTAATCAAAATTATCGACTAGGTGTCAAATAGGATTATTTTTAAAAATTTTCCTTTTAAGAACACCCTTCATTTTTAGGAGGTAATTGAAAAATTAAGTGAGAATTTGCTTAGTTGTTCAAAAAAGAAATGAATTTACCCCCATAATAAAATAAAAAAATTATAACCTATTAAAATTCATCTACATATTTCATAAAAATATAATTTATGCATAAAAAAAATAAAAATGTTACAAATTCTTACTATATTATTATAAAGGTGGGTTTAAACTTTAAATCACAATGGACAAAAATAATTAAAAAAAAAAAAAATAAAATCTATGATCGGTCTTAGGATTGTAAGTTTATATTTGATTTATCTTGTATTCATAATAAACTTTCTGTTTAAAATTATTAATTGTGAATTGAAAAATTACTATCATGAATTCTAAAAGTAAGTCAGTTACATTAATTATTTCTTTCTCAAAATAATCCAAAATTGTAATTGTAATCTCCAGGCTTTGATTGATATATATATACCCGCAACAACAGCCTAAGATATATCCCGCGCGTCTCAAACACGTACATTCTCAACGCGTGACGTGAGCACCAATACTCCACTTTGGAGCTGACACGACCACCACCACCACCAACACTGCATCAAATTCTTAAAAATCATAGAAAACAAAATCACAGAAAAAACAAAATCCAAACCCAAAAAAACCAGCCTCGACACAACCGCAATGACCGATCCACCACGGCTGAACCGCCTCCGCACCACCAGTCTGCAATTAAAACAAACCACCGTAATCTACACTAACAATCTCTTCACGTTTCTCTTCCTTTCTCTCTTTTTGTTCTCTTTTCGTTCCCTCGTCGAGAGCGGTTCTCACCTTCTCACCTCCTTCATCGATCGTGACGCCTCTCTCAAGTCTCTTCTCTCTCGCATCGACTTGTCTGATCACCACTCTCCCTCCACGCGCCGCCAACACCTCCATCATCCCCGCCTTCATCGTCGCCGCCAGTTCTTTCATCTCACTCGCGTCGGTGCTCTGGACGACGATTTCTTCTCCGGAGACGACGAATTTGACCGCTCGATATACAATTCTTTTAACAGACCTCTCAATGGCACTCCGGTAATTTTCTCTCATTTCGATCCAAATTTAGGGTTTTCAAATCAAATCGTTGATAACGGAATCGAAATTTTAAAAATTGTCCACCCAGGTGTTGCGTTCAAAATGACTGGTAGTTTAGATAAATCTTCTGATGGAGGAGAATTAGATAGTGATTATGATGATAAGGAAGAAGAAAAGGCTAAAAATGGTCAAGAGCTGGAGAGCATTGTAGATTTCCAAATGTTTATAAAGGGATTAGAGCTGGGTGGCCGAGATGCGACGGCATTGTTTTTTCTTGTTAGTTTTTTATCTGCTGCTTATGGTTGGGTAATTCTTGGGTTTACTGCTATTTATTCGTGGGTTCTAGGGATTGTATTTGTCACTGTTTGTAATGATTTGATTGGGAGGTATAGTTCGTTAGTTGGTCTTGTGTGTGATGGATCGAGATTGGGGTTAAAAAGACTTACTGGGTTTATTTTAATGAGATGGGCAGTCAGAGATGCATTGACTCAGCTTCTAGGTTTGTGGTTTTTTGGTGAAATAGAGGATCAGTACTCTTTTTTTAAGCTCTTTGTGAGGTTAAAATTGATGCCATTTTCGATTATGTCGCCATGGATTCGGGGGTTCGAGAAGGAGGTTTCTGGGTTTTTGTTTACATGGGCATTGTTGGATACTTTGGTGGCATTTGTATTTTCTGTTGATGCTTGGATTGCAATTGTTGATTCAAGGAAAACTGGGAGAGAGATAATTAAAGAAGGTTGTTATTTGATAATGACGATGATGAATCAGGCTATACAAATTAAATGTTTGGAGGCTATACTTTGTGGGTCATTTACAAGATGGGCTTTGGGTCACGTGGTTGGGAAATCTTTTGCTGCAATGTTGCAGTCAGCTGCAGAGATTTACTTTATGGTGGCTTGGCTGATATTTTTCTTAGTTGCAAGGTGTAGGGAGGCTAGTCTTGAGGGAAGAAGGTTTGGACGGAGAGATTTGGAGGGTTTGGTTGGGAGAAATAGATGATATGCTTGATGATGTTGTGATTGTTTCATAAGCAGTTCTGGGCTTCAATTGTAACGCTAAAAGTAGCGGTAATCTTTTCAGTCTTTGTGTTGCTGTTACTGCAATTCAGCACTGCCACTTTTGGTAGTCTCCAGCAATGTGTTTTATGTACACTATGATGAGACAATATACTGCTTGTGTATATTTTCCGTGAGAAAGCTTCATGTGTATATTTTGTTGCAGTTATTGTATTGGATGCGTTGCAATACCTGTTCATGGATGATGATATAATTGAAAATGGTGTTGTTTTACCTTGCTTCAGATATTACTTACTCTGTCATGCAGCTGGTCATTTTAATCTTTTCAAATTTGGTTGATCAATAAATTACTGAAACACATCAACAGGATAGTTTTGACAGAATTAACAAAATGGAGCAGGGATATGACCCTGCTTACTATTATGAAAAAGTGTTTTTTTTTCCTCAAAATATATTTTCTCCTTAGATTGAATGCTTTTTGTAGATGCTTGTATTGTGCATGAGCTTTTTCACCAGCATATGTCTTGCTTGTTCTTTATGAGAAATTTTGTTCGATATGTTACTTTGGAAGTAAATGAATCTTTCAAGTGGGAATTCACGATAAGAAAACTTGAGAACAGGATTGTTCACAACTAATGTAGTTTGAAATAGAATAAGAATCTGAGCCAGGCAAGCTTAGGAATTTAGCCAATGTACCGTAATAGTTTGGTGAGTTTTAGAAAGAAGATGTACTTGGGAAAATCGCTACATAGGACATTAATGAGATTGCTGTGATGGTGATGGTGCACCAGTCAGCATGCAGTGAACATAGAGTGCTGAGGTCTATCCATTTTCTAGTCAGAGGGCTTATGAGCAGCAGAATGCCCAGTCTATATATAAAGAAATTCTCACTTCTGGCGTGGTTAATTTGAGGCTTTGGTAGACAGACCATTACTTTGCTTTTCAGTGTCTGGGGCACATGGGTGCATCGTATCAGTGCTGCAGCTTGATTTATCTGTGATTAGTGCTTCCACTCCTATCACTTCAATTCTTTTGCTTGCTAGGATATAACTTTTGTAATTAGTCTGATCAAACCTTCTGAGCAGGATTTCTAATGTTGAACACTTGCAATGTGGTTGTAACCCTTGAAGCATTGGTTTCTTTATTGGCGCTGTGTTTTATGTATTGAGTTGGGTTCTAGTAAACGAGGGATGAGCTTGTGCTGAAGTTTATGTCTAAATTTCTTGTCTCCTAGTTCTTAAGAGCCAAGCTTCTAACCTTCGATCAGATATTAGTTGTCATGATCACGCCCATCTTAAGTGGTGGAGACTACTTTAGTAGTCTTGGAATTGATATTTTGGGGTAGTATCGTATTAGAATTGTTGGTGATAGAAGGAAGGCTCCTGCTTAAATCAGATTCTCTTGTTTATTGCCTTCCCTTGTGAGAATCAACATTTAGGAAAATTTTAGAATGAGATAGTTTTTTGTGGAAATAATTCTCATTAATCGTAACATAAGTATAGATTTGTATAAATAGATGTAGAACAGAAGAATAGAAGAAAGAACCACAGAAGAAGAGAACAAAAGATAATAACTTCTAAGGAAATTAAATATTTTAGGATATTCACACATTTACAACTACAAAAGATACTAACTTTTAAGGAAACTAAATATTTTATGATATTCACACATTTACAACTGAGATTCTCTTAAAAAAATAGGAAAATTGACTAAATAGTTTTGAAAATTTCCAAAACTCCCCCTCAAGGTGCCTTGAAGATATCTTCCATAATCAACTTGCTAATGAAGTTTTCAAACTGTTTCTTTAACAGTCCCTTTGTCTGTATGTTTGCTACTTGATCAATTGTCAAGATACATGGTAGATAGATTACTCCCTCATCTATTTTCTCATTGATAAAATGCTTGTCTACCTCTACATGTTTAGTTCTATCATAAAGAATTGGATTGTGAGCAATAGTTATTGAAGCTTTATTGTCATAATATAGTTTCATAGGTAGTGAATGAGTAACCTTTAATTGTTCCAGCAATCTTTTAATCCATAATGCTTCACAAATTTCATGAGCAACAACCCTAAATTCTGCCTCTGCACTACTCTTTGCCATTATATTTTGTTTCTTGTTGTGTCATGTTGCTAGGTTTCCTCTAAAAAAAGTGTAACAGTCAGAAGCTGGTCTTTTATCAGTGATACTTCCAGCCCAATCTGCATTAGTGTATGTTTTAACTTGTAAATTTCCATGTCCTTCAAATAATAAACCTTTACCTGGAGTTCCTTTTAAATACCTTAGAATTCTGTACACAACATCAAAATGCTTGGGTCTTAGTGAGTGCATAAATTGACTTACCACGTTTGTTGCAAAGGCTATGTTAGGCCGTGTATGAGAGAGATAAAGAAGTTTTCCTACCAATCTTTGGTATTACTCTCCATTGATCACCTCTTCAGCCTTAGTTGGTTGGAGTTTTATGTTTGGCTCTATAGATGTTTTTGCTACTTTGCACCCTAATAGACCTGTTTCTCCAAGTAAATCAAGCACATATTTGCATTGGGAAATAAAAATTCCTTTTTTTAACCTTGCAAATTTCATAAAAAAAAAAAAATTTAAATTGCCTAAGTCTTTGATTTCAAATTCTTGAACAAGGATTTTCTTTAATCTTTCTAACTCGTTGCTATTATCACCTGTCTGAATTATATCATCAACATAAATAATAAGGATAGTCATTTTACCTTCACTTGTGTGTCTATAAAACATATTATTATCAGCTTGACCTTCGTTATAACCCTGACTCTTTATCACATTCCCAAAACGTTCTAACCAAGCTCTAGAGGATTGTTTGAGTCCATACAATGATTTCCTCAATTTACAAACTTTGCCTTTGCCACTTTTCCATTCAAATCCTGGTGGTAGATCCATAAAAACTTCTTCCTCTAAGTCTTCATTTAAGAAGGCATTCTTCACATTTAGTTGATATAAGGGCTAGTTAGAGTGAGCTGCTAAAGAAAGGAACACAGATTAAGATCATCATAGCTACATGAGCAAATGTTTTATAGTAGTCAATTCCATATGTTTGAGTGAACCTTTTTGCCACAAGTCTTGCTTTGTATTGGTGTATACTCCCATTAGTCTTAAATTTTACTGTAAATACTTATTTATAGCTAACAGTCTTCTTCCCCTTTGGTAGGTCACCAATTTCTCAAGTGCCATTAGCGATTAGTACATCCATCTCTTATTGAATAGCTAATCTCCATTTTGGGTGATTCAACGCATTTCGAATAGTTCTTGGAATAAATAAATGAGAAACATTTGAAGTAAAGGCCTTATGAGTATCGAAGAGTACATGATAGAATAGATAGTGGGAAATGAAATGTTTGTTATAGGTTTTAATTCATTTCCTAAGAGCGATAAACATGTCAAGATAAGAAGAATTGTCAAAATAAGGATTTGGAGGAGAAGTACATGAAGTATATGAAAGAGGACCAACGTGTGCAGGTGATGATTAGATGAAGAAAGAGCTCCATTGTTTTGATAATTTCTTCTTCTGGTATAAACACGAAACTTAGATTAGGGAATATTTGATAGTACTTCTTCCCATGTTTGTGAATTAGGTATGCTTTTTACAGGTAGACTATGATTTTTATTATTTTCGCCAATTAAAGTACTGGTTTCCTGACCCTTTAAAGAGTGGATGTCAATGTCAAGGAAAACATTTGGAAGAGGCTTAGAGGTTTGCCAGAACTTATTTTCAGTTTCATTTTTCTCTCCCTGAAGATAGTTATGGCAAAAAAAGGGATGATTTTCAATAAAATAACATCCATACTGATATTAATTTTTCTGGTCAGAGGGTTAAAACATTTGTACCCTTTTTTATTAAGAGTATAGCTAAAGAAAACACATTTTTTTGCCCTAAGATCAAGCTTGGATCGAAGATTGGTTCGTATATAAACAAAAATAGTGCATCCAAACATTTTTAGTGGCATGTCTGATGTTATTCAACAAGTAGAAAACATTTTTTTTAGGCACTCTAAAAAAGTGATGTATTTTAAAACTTGAGTAAGTATCCTATTAATGAGATAATAAACAGTTAAAATAACATCACTCCGTAAATATTTATGAACTTGCATTGAAAACATTAAGGCCCATGTAACCTCTACCAAGTGGCAAATTTTTTTTTTTCTCAACAATGCCATTTTGTTGTGGCGTGTCACGACAAATAAATTGATATTGAATACTATTTGTTGAAAGAAATATTCTTAACCATTTGTTAAAATATTCAATATCATTATCGGTTCTAAGTATATAGATTTTTGTTTGGAACTGGGTTTCAACCATATTATAAAAATCCTAAAATTTTTTTGCAACTTCAAATTTGTCACGCAACAAGTACATCCAACACAAACGTGTGTGATCATCAATAATATAATATACAATTTCTTACCAGAATTTTCATCGATTTCGAATATCGATACATTTGCCTTAATGTATTGATACTTTTGTTGAAGGTATCGATCTGATTCAGTATGTAATTATTTTTCAACTCTCTGTTCTGGCATGTATCGATACCTTTGATGAAGGTATCGATCTAGTTTATCTTGTAATTATTTTCAAACTCTCTATTTTGAAATGTATCGATACTTTTGAGGAAGGTATCGATTTGTTCAGTTTGTAATTTCTTCCCAAGTTTCTGACTTGTAAGGTATCGATACCTTTATCCATAGGTATCGATTCGTTCATTAGGTATCAACCTATAACCTTAATGTATCAATACTTCCATTCCAAATATCGATATCTTTATACTCAGAATAAATTTTAACATTTTCTTATTTATTTCCTAGCACCTAGCGATACCGTCGAATACTTTAGCGTAATTTAATATTTCGAAACCCATTATATATGATAAATCCAAATTATTCATTTCATGAGCTAATTTAAATCTACTTAAACCTCGTTAATGTGCCAATTATTCTTGTACAATATAAATGGGATAATGAATGTTATGAAATGACTATGAATGTTATGAAATGACTATCTTACCCTTATGTCCGAAGAACAAAGTTTATATTATGAGACCTTGTTATGAGCCAAATTTCAAGTCCAAACTATATTATTAGGGTTTTCAAATTAAAAACCCTAATTTTTAGGAGTATGATGTATTTAAAAGTGTTATAATCCTTAGCCAAGGGGAGGCACGAAAATACATCTTATTAATATGAGTTAAGCTTTTCTTTTAAGTTATTTACATAAACTTAAGATTTAGAACTTATCAAGAGTGATCTTGTAGCGTTCTCTTTTAAAATACCGGTGGTTAGTTGTTTAATTGCGAGTTTTGGGTTAACGATTAACTTACTAACATTGGTTTGGTTATTCGGGATTCTATCCATCTTTTTTGGATTTTCAAAGTGTCATTCTTTGGAGATTTGCACAGATTTGGTATCAGAGCTTAGGTTCTAACCATGTTTTATCAATTTATCTTTTGTCTTCTTATTTTCAGTATTTAGTTTTAGGATTTTTGGTTATTTTCTCATTTAAGTGACTTACGGCTATTTCTTAGGGAGGGGAGCCAATTTTTTCTTGTTTATTATAATAAAAAAAAATGAAATTCATTATTAAAAAAAAGAAGAAGTTGATTTAGGGTTTTTGGCAAGTAAAAGAAACTAGTTGGTTTTCTTGCTAGTTTATTCTTATTTGGGCTAGTTAAATTGTTTAGCCTTGTTGGTATTGATTTAGATATAATATGGGATAATTTTTCCCTTGGAATTAAATATGAAGTTATGATAAATTTGTGTTGGGTTTAGTACTTAAGAACCTCTAACTTGGGTTTTATGGCTTAATTAGACACCTTTGGGTAATTTGGACTAAAATTCCATTCCTTGTGCTTAATTTCTTATTTATTTTTGAATTTGTTTCTTTGTTGTCCGCCTTCGTTTTTTGGTTTGTTTCCTTGTTTTAATTCGTTTAATTTATCCAATTCACCTTGTTTCTAATTGCCTTTGTAATTCTAATTCAATTTTGTTTGCTTTTTAGTGTCAATTAGAGTTTTATTACTTTTTTAGTAATTATTCTTTGATTTCTTGTTGTCAAAACTTCATTCACTTGTTCTTAGGGCTTAGATTCGTATTCTTGCATTCTTAGTTTGGTTTCTACGTCAATTTCTTTCTGTTGAGAATTATTTTAATTAACTTATGGTATTCATTAGATTGAAAGTGCAAGATTGCCACTTCAACTAGTTTATTTAAAAAACTATCGAAAGAAGCTTGAGTGGTAAAAGATAAGAGTGTGTGAGCTTATTAGAGGGTAAAAGCCTTATATTTTGTGTGAATCACAAGTAACCAGAGTGGCATTATTTTGTGTTTACACACGTGAGGGAGTGATTGTGAGTTTTTTTTTTAATTAATTAACATAATGCCTCACAGTGGATCTGAAATGAATAAAAAAAAAACAAGAGCTTACCATAAAAGCAATGCAACACAAATAGAAAAATTATACGAATTTTGGAAAACTTACAAGTAGACATGGCAAAGGTGAAGCAGGTAAATTTAGGAGTGAACCTAGCACACGTAAGACTAATAGGTGGGTTCATGAACCACCTTTGGGTTCTGATAGTGAGTTTGAAGTAGAAGAGTAGTTTGATAAAGACTTAATAGTTAGTAGAGGTAAGTACAGGCAAAGAGGAGACAAGATTGATGAGAGACATAGGAAGAATTATTGGGGTAGACATGGTAGGGAATGGGATGGTGTGGATCGTAATCTGGGTAGTATTAAGATAAAAATACTACCATTTCAGGATAAGAACGACCCAGAGTTTATACATAGAGTGGGAACGGAAGATATAATTAGTTTTTGATTGTCATAGTTATTCGGAAGAGAAGAAGGTTAAGTTAGCTGCAGTAGAGTTTGCTGATTATGCATTAGTTTGGTGGGATCAATTGTTGTTAAGGGTGAGGAGAAATGGGGAGTGTCCAATAGAACTTAGGATGAGATGAAGACCATTATGAGAAAGAAGTTTGTGTCTAGTCATTATTATAGGAACTTATATTATAGGTTACAAACTCTTACATAGAGTAGTAGGAGTATCGAGGATTATTTTAAAGAGATAGAGACTGCTATGATTAGGGCAGATGTAGTTGAGGATAGGGAGGTTACTATGGCTAGATTTATTAATGGGCTTAATAGAGATATAGCTAATGTAGTAGAGCTCTAGTACTATGTAGAGATAAATAACATGGTCTATAAGGTTATAAAGTTAGAAAGGCAGCTTAAACGAAAGGGAGTAACTAGACTTAGTACAAGGATGGGTTCGGGTTCCACATCTTGGAAACCAAATTGATCTTCTAAGGATAATAAACTAGTTATTATAACTAGAGACGAGGATGTGAAGCAGAATGGCTAAGTAGTGGGTCAATCGAAGGATAAAGGTAATGATGTAGATCAAACAAGAAGAAATAGAGACATTAAGCGCTTTAGATGTCTGGGTAAGGGTTATGTTACTTTGCAATGTCCTAATTTGAAAGATTCAGGAGAAGTAGAGGATGAAAACGATTGTAGTGATAAGATGCTTACATTAAAAGATGCTAATGATGTAGAGTATGCCATAAGTGGCAAGGCCTTAGTAATTAGGCGTACACTAAACACTCAGGTTAAGAATGAGGAGGTGAGTGTGTGCAGAGAGATAACATTTTTCACATTAAGTGTCACGTTCATGATAGAGTATGTAGTTTGATTATAGATAGTGGTAGTTGTGTGAACGTTGCTAATAAACTTTTTGTTGATAAGTTAAACCTGCACAATGTTAGACATCCTAAACCTTATAAGTTATAGTGGTTGAATGATTGTGGTGAGGTCAAGGTCAATAGATAGATGATAATGGCATTTTCAATAGGAAAGTATAAGGATGAGGTGTTATGTGATGTATTACTTATGCACACAGGGCACTTGTTATTAGGTAGACCTTAGTAGTTTGATAGGCGTGCCATTCATGATGGGTATCGTAATAGGTACTCATTTAAGAAAGAAGGTGGGAATATTAAATTAGTACCAATAACACCTAAGTAGGTTTATGAGGAGCAATATAGGATGCAGCGGTTCTTTGAAGAATCTAGGTTTAATGAGACCAAGTGTGGGGTATTCCTAAGACTGATGGAAAATTCGAGAGTAAAGGAAAATTGGATAAAAAGTTGAGTGTATATGCGAAGTGTAAGGGCTTCACGCATTTGCTTGTCCAGGATCAACTAGTAAGCCTATGGCCGCAAATCGGAAGGCATTGTTGTGGCTTGGGAATATTCATTGTATGTATTATTTAGGGGTATGACAATTGAGACATGGAGTTTGTCTCCTTATGCCATACTTGTAATGTCTCAAAACCCTTTTTAAAGAGGGATGCCTAGTTGCCTCAGAAGGGTTTTGTCCATCAGCACTTTGGGGGTATTGCTTTGTACTTCTCCGCCCTTTGATAGATAGAAATATGTTGCTTACATGAATCATTTAAGCTTGGTTATATTGTTCTGATATGTAATGATGCTTGTGTATTCAATGTTTGTACACTTATTGATGGCTTGTACGCTTGTGTGTATTTTATTAATAAATCATCGGATTGTATTAGATTACGATAATGGCTTGTTTCCGCTTATTTTCTACTGTTGATATATTTTTGTAGACAACTAATCCGCTTGAGTTTGTTAGGTGAAAACTTATTTAGGCTAACTTGTTAGTTAGAATGCGCTAGTAAGTGCTGTATGGGTGTGAATCTTGACTAAGAGAAAGTCGGCCCGTGACATTTGGTATCAGAGCTCAAGGTTGTGGTGATAGTGTCTACAAAAAACTATCTC
>JAXCLQ010000003.1:4914135-5070661 GCA_035584115.1 Cedrela odorata
CGATACACAAAGCAAATATTATGCAGAAAACTGATGGTCTTTTTCTTAAGGTCTTCCATTTTTAAATGTTCAATTATGGACTACTTAATTGTGTATCTTTGAATATGTGTTTGAATTCTGATTTTACTTGCAGTGTTGTCGCGAGGTTGCGGAGAAGTACCCTGAGATAAATTATGAGGAAGTTGTTATTGACAATTGCTGCATGATGGTATTAGAGCATTTCCTTAATACTTGTCTCCCATTTTTTGGTAAAATAATACTCTCAATGCATAATGAGAACTGCACGATGGATTTTTAAGAAAAGTTTTAAAGTATTGATGACAAAATTAAGGGGTTAAAACTTGGCTATTTTTATTGGCATGAACAGCTTGTGAAGAATCCTGCGCTATTTGATGTATTGGTGATGCCTAATCTTTATGGTGACATTATCAGTGATCTATGTGCTGGGTTGATTGGTGGTTTGGGCTTAACACCAAGGTAAGTATGGTCCTTATACTTTCCAATGGAATATGTCTACATCATTTAACAGTCTATAATTTCCTGGTGCAGTTGCAATATTGGTGAGGGAGGAATTGCCCTTGCTGAAGCTGTACATGGTTCAGCTCCTGATATTGCAGGAAAGGTTAGCCTTGATACCCTGCTTAATGATATCAATCTTGCATAATTATTTTCTGCTATTTAACTTTTCCATATGCATAATGGTGTACTGTTGGAGTAGGTGGTTTTTTTGGGGGTGAAAACAGATTTTTGGGTGATGTTGGCTGTTTCTGCATACCTTTGCTCCCATTCCCTGTAATTTTTACCTTTTTGTGGATACCCAGTTCACTATACACTTGTAATACTTTAAAATTATTCTAAATAATAATAATAATAATAAATAAAATAAAGTTTCATATTTGAAAAAGAAAAAACTTTGCCAGATGCATATAGACACCTTCTTGGTTCTATAGCTGCATCTATCTTCCCTATACTGTCAGAGAAGGATGTGAAATCATCAACATGAAGTTATTCAATCTGTTGGCTCGACCTCACTTAGGGTATGAGCATATAATTAGAATAAATTGGTGTGAAATATTTTTAATAATCTTGATCAATAATAAATTAGAAATGCCAAAGCAACCTCCAACTTGATTCAATATAGTAATTTTATTAAATGTATTGTTATTGTGAACAAACCTGCTTGTTAGAAGCCAATATAAACAGATGGGTTGTTTAGATTTTAAGATGAATCTGGCCTTCAAGATTGAGTATGGGAAGGAGATAACACATGAAAGCTTTTGAAGGAATACTGATGGCCATAAGTTATAGGTGCTGGTGTATCCTTTCAAGGACATAACGGAAGCCTGAATGGATTTGTGAACCACCTCCTCTCCCTAGTTAAAATTCATTTTGACCAGTGCTCTTGCTTGATAATTGTGCATTTTCTAATTAAAAAATGATCATGCATGTAAGGTAATATTGAGATGAATGTGTTGCATTACTGTTCTGTCTGAGAGGTCTGTATTCATTGTCTCTCCTCTGAAAAATTCTCTGGGTGGGTTAACTTGGTGAGATGAGGACCTTTGAAAATGTCTTTCATTTTCTGTTGATTGTGACAATGAAGCACAACTGCCTATCATATGGTACCATGTGCTTGCTTACTTATACTTTCTGTGATTTGACTTGACCTAGAATTTGGCAAATCCAACTGCATTGCTGTTGAGTGCTGTAACAATGTTGCACCATTTGGACCTTCATGATAAGGCTGATAGGATGCAGGATGCCATCCTCAAAACAATTGCGGAGGGGAAGTATCGAACTGCTGATCTTGGCGGTTCGTCAACAACAACTGATTTTACGAAGGCTATTTGTGATCATATTTAAAGATTTTTTTTCCGGCATAGAATTTGAGTTAATGCTCAAGCTTTTTCTTTTTTTTTTGAGTCACGTCTCAAATGTCTTTTCTTTCTTCAAAGTTTTGTGTTTTAAGGGGGAATAAGACCCATCACCTAGATGATTATTTAGTAATTTGTCATTTTTCACTGTTCAGCCCGAGGGTATATGGGCATCCTCGGAAAAGGTAAATATGGCATAATTTATTTGCTTGCTGTCCCGTGAAATGCCAAAAATTATTCGGCGGTGGGTGTTGTGTATGATATTCAGATAATTTGTTACTAGAACATGAAAAAAGCATCATGACATGGGTGTTTTTTTCGCGTTGCCATTGTTTTCATCAGGATTAGGAGTGTGCAAAATCAGTTTGAAGTGAATTCTAAATAGTTGAGTTTTTAAATTTTAAAATTAAAATTTATTCTATTTAAAGAGATTTTTTTTTCGATTTCAGTTTAAAAATAAAGTATCATGTTTATTAATTATTTTAATTTTTTAAAAAATAAAATTAATAAAATTAAATTATAAAAGTATTGAATATATGACAAAAAAAAAGAAAGTTATTAAAGTGAATTAATATATAATAAATTATTAAAAAATATTGTATTATTATTTGAGTTAATATCATAAATTATTAAAAAGAGAAATTAATTTTTTTTATGATAGTATAATATATATTTAATAATATTATACTATATGTATATTTATTTATTATAATTATTAATTTGTTTGACAATTTTAAAATAAATATATACACATCACAATTTAAATTATTATACAAATAATATTATAAATTAAGTTAAATAAAATATTATAAACATATTAATTAATTTTTTCAACGTAACTTAACAAATAAAAAATATTTTTTTTAATAAATTATCTAACTTTATATATGTTGTTCAATGATTAAGAGTTTATATTTATATATAAGATAGAATTTAATTCATTTGATTTGAAAAATAATTTTTTATTTTTAAGTCGAATCGGTTCTTCGATTAGTTTCATTTTTACAATTTTTAAAATTCAAACTTACCTGAAAAAGAAGAATTTTTAATTTTTTGAACTCAGATCTAATTCAGAATTAGTTTTTTTGATTTGATTATTAGCGATTTTAAATTAAACTAGAATCATTGTGCACCCTAATTTGAATTTCAAATAAAGTTATTGTATTTATGATGTTTGATTGTCTAATAGTGAAATTTTGTTCTAACTTTTAAAGTTTAAACGATTGCATATAGTTGACCTTTTGCATGAGATCTCTTATCATAGTTTGAATTATTGAAAATGGAACTGTCGGCAATCCTTGCCGTTTTGGACGAAGTGCAGGTGGAGAGATGTATAACAAGTTGTAATAATAGTCTCTCTTTTAAGACCTTTTTAGAAGGAGGATAACAATTTAGGAATATAATACTATTTATATGTTGTATTTATTGTAATCATTCACATTATTAGCAGTTTGAATTTAATCGAATTATTGGGTCTTCATTTTTATTAGAGAATAAATAATTGATACATCTTCGATCTTTGCCCAAAAGACACATTAGTCTTGCTAGATCTATAAATATTCATGCAAACTCACTTTTGTTTAAAAGTTTTCTTTTGTTATAATTCTCTTTTAATTATAATTATTTAAGAGTTAAATATATTATATTATTATTTTTTGTTTAAATTTATAAATTAAACAAACAAACATAATTTATGAAATTCTTTTAAAATCAATAAAATAATATGTATATTGATCAAATTTTAAAATTATAGACTTGTCTAAGATATTTTCTATTAGGAATGTAGTTTAGGATGTAAATAAAGTTCAATAGGTTATGAGCCTAAAATAAAATACTATGAAGAATGAAAGAAAGGCTTGAGTCAGTTTGATTCAAGAAATATTTAGAGGGTAATAAGAACCTCAGATATAGTGAGGGTCGGGATTTCTTGTGGTCAAATAAAATACCTCGGATCTAGAACCAATTCCGAAACCCCTCGTCTATAAAGGTCTCGAGTACAATACTGCAAAGGTTTCAGGTATATAATGCAATTTAAGCTCACCTCAGGTGAATAAAGAAGTCTTAAGTAAAGACTTCTAAGACTTTTTGGCAATTGCGTGTCAACAGAGGATTCATCATCTTTCTAATTCTTTTCTGGATTATTCTATAATAAAGATCTTTACCTTAATAGATGTATTTTGCAAGTAGAACTTATTTCATAATAAGGATCCATAGTCTGATAGATGTATTCTGCAAGTAGAACTTATTCCATAATAAGAATTCATTGCCTAGTAGATGTATTTCGCAAGAAGAGTTTAAGATTTTGCAAAATCTAGAAAGCTAATGCTTAAAAAGCAGAATCTCCGCAATTCTTGGAGTCAAAATACGACTGAAGTTGTTATTTCTAGATTTTGTTGAATTTTACTTAATTTGATAGACTTAAAACAACCTATAAAAGGAGGTTAACGACAACTAGATATGCAGGGTGATGATTATTAAGAAACAACCCTAAAGCATACATACAATTTGTCATAGTCTTTCTCTTTTAGCTTTCTCTCTCACATCGAAAAGTAAAATCTTGACTTAAGCATCAGAGGATTTTCACCGGACCACCAACTTTTACCCCTATAGGTTTCGTTGTGGTTGTAAGTTGAATATTCAATCAAGAAGAGGAGATTGGTGCTGGTGCACTGAATCCAAAGAATAATTTTTGCTATATCAATATCTGGCGCTGTCTGTGGGGATCTGAATAAAAAGTCAGAAGTAGTTGCAGTTAAAAAGAAAATTATGGCAACTACACAAGCTTATGCAACTAGAAACCGAACAATAGTGAGAGAAAATTTCTATGATAATCCTTTTAAGGAGATAGTGGTGGTTAACAAAAATGATGATTCTCGACCGCCACCATTAGAAGACGCAAATCACGGTTCAAAGGCTTCATCCCCACATCAAAATTCCTCAAACCTAGGAGTTACAGAAACTGCATGGTTGGTTAAACGATTGGCTGATAATGAAAAATAGCATGCAGAAAAAGACAGGCGAATCCACATGTTGGCTGAGAAATTTGTGAATATAAAAAGAATGCTTCAAACCGGTTCTCTCGAGCTGGGAACATTTATACTAGCAGAAGCCTTGAAAAGCAGCGTTCCAAGTGCTTTGAATACTAGGAATTACAAAACCAATCTCCAGCAAAATACCACCAAAATGAGATACACATCTGCAGAGAAAGGAAAAAGGAAAAGTTTTCAACTATCCACATGGAGAGTTGCAAGAGAAAAACATTGCTTTCAAGTTTATCAGTGAACCTGGACTAGAATCACAATATTTCCTAGATGATTCGACAATCATTCACAAGCAATGATAAGATAACATGAGAAAGTTCCTTAATTGGAAACTACGAAAGGAGAGAGAAGGTTCTTAAAGAAACCCATCTCGAAGGGGAAAATCTAAGGAATGCAATAGCAAGGTTGACAATTTGGAAGCTTGCGTCAGAAAGTTGGTGGAGGAATTAGAGGACTAAAAGAGACTAAGACAAAGAAGGGATGATAAGCCAACACATCGTTTGAGATTACATTTTAAATCCCTTTTTTAAAAAAAAATCTTAAGTATTTTTTTCCCAAGAAATTCATGAAGCCTCAGATAAACTCTTTTACGAGAAAAACAGACCCATCCCTACATATAAATTTTTTCAGGGAGATGATGCCAATCCAAGAGCTTGATGAGTTCTAGAAGTTCAAGAAGCCTCGGATAAACCCTTTTACGAGAACAACTATATGAAATGTTCATTAATAAGATCAGAGGGGCAACAATTAACCATAAAACCCCTAGTTTGTTGTTGCTCATAAAGCAAGAGGAAGAATAAAGTCTCAAGAACTTCCTCAGGAGATACAATGACAAAGTAATGAAGTTAGGGGCTTATCGTCACTTTCTAGCATTGGAAGGTCTCAGGAAAAGCTTACAAAATAACTAGGAGAAAGTTGTTGGATGAGATTGAAATTAAAGATCAGGTTATCCTCAAGTTAAAAGAAGAAAAGGCACTAGGATTATCATTCTGCAACGAGGTATGAAATCAGAGGACGGACTTGAGAAGAAGATGAGATGACAAGAGAAATTTCTGAGATGCCCATTGAAAGGGAGGACAAATACCTGACCAAAGGAAAATAGGTAGTAAGGAGGACGATTTCCCCATGAAGAGACAGCGTTCGCCAAGAAGACCTAACGCAAGAAGAGTAGCCCAAGTTCAAGAGGAGAGGATTTTCACTTTTTTGAACACAACTCTCTTAAAAATTTTACAAGAAATTAAAAGAATGAGAACCATACTGATGGAACATTACCCTATAAAAATCAAGCTGAACGGGAACGAGAAGAACAAGTTCTGTGAATTTCACCAGAGTACTGGAAACTTGATAGATGAGTGTTTTGACCTCAGGAATCAGGTCGTGTACTGATTCAAAATAACTATTTACCAGATTTTGTGGCAAATAGTGAAAAAGGGCTTGACATCCTTACACAAAAGAAAGAATATAAAGATCAGACTATAGTAATCTTTGACGGAGCCACATTAGCGTGAAATTCCAACTGGGTAAAAAAGAATTATTCAAAATACTCGTTGTCAAACTCTACCTTGGACATTTACGTTATGAATGTGAGAGTTGAGAAAAAGCAAAGAATTTCATTGGTACTAATTATGTTCACAGATAAAGATGAGGTAGGGGTATATTACTCGCATGATGATGCTCTGGTGATAACATTAATAATAAGAATGACTCAAGTCAGCAAATAACATTAATAATAAGAGAACTTGACCGACATCATCTTCAAAGAAACCTTAGACTCCCTAGGGATTGAAGATTTGAGGTTGAGGCCCGCCGAAATCGCTCTTTATGGCTTCAGTGAATCAGGCATTTACTTATTAATAGTAGTATAGTTACCTATCACTATGAAATAAAAGCCATACCAAAAGACTACGATGGTTGAATTTTAAGTAGTCAATCTCAAAATGCCCTACACCATAATTCCCGAAAAGCCATTCCTATGACTACAAAGGCAGTGAAAAGTATTAATTACCTGAAGTTAAAATTCAAAGTAGGAGAAAGAATTGACATTATCATAGGAAGTCAAAAGGAAGCACGATCATGCTTCGCAACCACCTTAAAATGCTCACACTACCTATCAAAATGACTTTGGGGAGAAATCCTTGAAATTAGCAATGAGAATTTGCACCATGAACAAGTAATGAAAATTTTAAACAAGGAAACCAAGTAAGGTGATGAACCATTAGCGTTAGGGCTAGCTGAAGAACTTGAATCTGTCATTTTTAACTAAGAAATGCCCTATAAAATAGTCAAGATTGGTTTTCATCTTCTTGAGGAGCAGAAGACAATACTCAAGGATATTCTGGGACAACATATGAATGTGTTCACATGGAAACGTGAAGACATGCCAGGGACTGATACTCAAGTAATTTCCCATTGGCTTGCAATTGACCCCCAACACAAGCTTGTAAAACAAAAAAGCGACTGTTTAACACCAAGTGAAGAGAATCAGTTCACACCAATGTGGAAAAGTTGTTGAAGGGCAACTTTATTAAAGAAGTGCACTACCCAAAATGGGTGTCAAATGTGGGAAGCACATTACGCTCTCCCATCATTACTAACTCCGGTTCACCCGGTCTTCTAAATATAACTTATTTAGTAAAATAATCAACTAAAACTCGATGCCAAGATAACCAATCCATTCCATTCCTAGGATGACATCAAAATCTTGTATTCTTAGAGGGGTTAATCAGCTTCCAATTCTACCCCATTTACAATATTCACACAGTCTCTAAAGACAGTATTCCTTAACAATTTCTGCTTCAAAGGGGTATAAACTATTAATTATTGTTTTAAGGCGACAATTCTCTATTGGCATAAGATGCGAATGAAAGGCTAACAAATGTTCTATTGGAACCTAGATCAATAAGGATGTATGCATCTTGATTGAATATGGTTACTGTACATGTTACCACTTCAGTATTAATTTGAGCATGTTTTTGATTGAGGGCAAAGACAAGTCTAAACTTTGCCTTGATTACTTTGAGAACTTGATGGTGTTGTGGAAGAACTACCCACTAGCTAGAACTGCAGATTGACCCATTAACTGTTGATGTGACGGGTAGACAGGATTTTGACTAGCTGCAGGTTAATTATCGGTTCCCATTTGGATTAAACTGGGGCAATATTTCTTCACATGCCCCAGTCGTCTATAGTGAAAACACATATGAGACATTCTACACGGACCATTGTGGTAATTCTTGCAATTTTTACATCTATCCTTCCACTGCCTCTGTCCAAAGCTCTGTGTTGACCCTTGAGCTGATAATGCAAACCGAGATGACTTTTGACTTTGTGGGGAAAATGGAGAATTAATGGTAGGACTAGTAGCTGAGGCACTACTAGAAGAGCTACTATTGTGACTCTTTTTAGATGGTTACCCTACTTATATACTAAGATCTTTTCTCTTCTAGAACATGCCTCGAGACTTTTTTTTCCTTACTAGCTTTTCCACCCTTAGAACCAAATGAATCATTTCCTTGTAGCTCTAATTCCTAGTCAACGACATCCTTTCTCTAATTTCAAAGTTTAATCCCTCCTCAAATTTGGCATACATAAGCCATCTTCGTTTCCAAATTCAGGTACAAATTTCACAAACTCTCTTAACTGAGTTTCATATTCTGTCGCTATTTTCTTCATCTGTTTCAGCCTTAAGAGTTCTTGCTTCTTCTAATTACAATGGAAATGATTGTAGTATTGATCCTTGAACTCCTACTTGAACTCAGTCCAAGTCAAAAGTGATGTCGACTTTGCTTGAGTATTTTCCCACCATGTAGTTGCACTATTCTCTAATAGCCATGTAACTACCTTTAATTTAATATAATCCTCTAATCCATATCCTCCAAGTCTTTCTTTACCTTCTTTAACCATCTATTGGTTAATGTTGCATCTGTCGTGCCACTAAATGGCACGCTTCCAAGTTGCATGATCTCTTTTATAAGTTTGAAGAGTTTTGGAGCTGGTCTAGATGGGTCAGCTGCTGGTGAAGCTATAGTAATCCGTAAATACGGGTAAGGATAAAGGTATGAATAGGGATACAGTGTCGGCCTTGGTGGCCTTTCTATCTAAAAAGACCTTTGTGCGTTCCAATATGCCATAAAGGCTACCTAAGCCTCTGGGGTTATCGAATGAGGTATTTCTACTCCTAATTATGGATATTAAGATGGAGGCACTTGCGGTTCCTCAATTTCTGGCAGTGGTACAAATGATGAAACATCTTGTTTCGAATTGTGAACAATCTCTTTTCGTGATCTACCCTTTCTTCTACTAGATCGTGACGACATTATTTACTGCAAAAAGAGTTCACAAGTTCAAAGCATATATATATATATATATATATATTGGTGATGATCAATCCTTAAAACTCGACTCACTCATTGTCCCTTAGTATTTTTCAAATTTTGATAAAAAAATTAGGCAAAACAGTTTCAAGATAAGTTTAAACACATTTTCACAAATGTTTTTCGAAACCGAGCTTTGATACCAATCTAATTGTCATGCCTCTACCTATGGGATTCACATGTGACAATCGTCACAAACCCTTGAAATATGTCCTAAGTCCATGAACATGTTTCTTAGGTCTATAAGGCTGCTTAGGTACATATCTCATGTATATTTATTTATATAATCTTATCTCTCCGAGACATTTTCAAATCATATCACATATAAAAATATACTTAATTTAAAATACATACATGGTATGTATCAAATTATATTATTTTTTATTCATAATTACATACATATATAAAATTCTCAAAACATACCCAGGAAACTATAATAAATAAATAGGTGAGTCAAAGATGAAAATAACATCTGAAGACATTACACCCTTAATCGATTACCACCACCCATGCAATACTCTTTCCTATCCTCGATTTTTTAAAATTGAGAGGTGAGAGGGTAAGTATACTGGAGTATACTCTATGAGTGGATTAAAAAATATATTTTAAGAAAATCGATTTTAAGTACACGTAAAACAATTTGTTTTAATGAAAATATGTTTTGTTATTCGAAAATCATTGGGCTGACTCCCTTTTCTGGTGATTACTTTGGTCATGGTAAATCCGAGATCGTTACTGAGTTTTATGCACAAAAAATAATACTCATTTAATAAAATAATTCTTTTTAATATTAAGAATGTATGCTGATTTTTGACACTGCCCCACCTCTGACGTTGGCCTCGAATAGTCACGTGGTGATACTTATAACTATCCTTAATAATCCTGTAAATGGGCAACACCATAACATCTACCTATATAACTGCTTCACATGTGGCGCATTCACCTAGGCAGCCTCTTAATAAGTCCGTTCCTAGGTTACTTTGTTATAACTACAGTCATAAACAAACTTGATATTCCCGGCCATATCACTACACAATCAATGTATAAATCAAAAAACATAATCATTTTCAACAACATTATAAAGCTTACATTGTCAATATCAAATTTGGTCTCATGGCTAAACACATATTTATTCAATCCACATGCCATTTATATTTATTGCAATACAACAATAATATTAATAAAACTACTTCTTAGTTCGTAAAACAGTAAATTTTATAAAGCAGTTTTAAGGGAATAAAAAGCATATAAAAATTTACTCACAATAAAGAGAGAGTCATCATTTCTATTACTAATCTTCGCACTATCTAGGTTCCACTTGCGGATTATAGGTGCTTAATATCACACATGCATAATATAATGAATTTTAAGATTCTGAATAATTAACAAATATGCATTAAATGCAATGTTCATGAAAAACATGTCTAGAACTCCTTAATTTGACACATTTCACTTCACAGCTTAACTAACGATGGCCATTTGTTTGATTTCTAACAACAAAATCCCATGGCTATAATTATTCCAAATTTGCATTTTTCGCCTAAGAAGAATATACATATTCTAAATAACATTCAACGCATATTTGTCATTATATGGTTCTAATGAGCGCAAATTAACACAACTATATTTTTTATGCGACAATTAACGTAAATTTTCGACTGAACAATAATCTTCGATTTTAATATGTTCTCAAATCTTGAAATCAAACCTATAACAAGTTATTAAACTTATCAGTACTCCGTAGAAACTCTTAAAAATCTCGAATCATCGCTTAATCGGAAAAGTCCCAAATTTGGTTTGAAACCCAAATATCGTCCTTACTATTTCTTGTATTTTCTAGCCCAAAATTGGTACCAATGTGAAGAGGAAAGGATGGATGATCATTTCGTAGCAGAAATTTGATGAAAAATAAGAGGAATTTGAGAAATCAAAGAGAAATAAAGATGGGAGAGAGAGATGGGTTTTTAGAGAGAGAGAGTTTTTGTGTTTTAGAAAGAGGAGAAGAATGAGAACTATTGGGGGCAATGGATATATATAGAAAATAGGTAAAATGACCAAAATGCCTTTAAAATCTTTGAAAATTTTAGGAAATTTTTGAAAATACCCAGGTTTCACAATGAATTGGTTGCTCATTTTCCCCCATCACATATACTACTAGTCGACCGCTTCCTCCAACCGATCGACCACTTCCTTTTTAGCTCTAGCCAAGCTATTGTCGGTCAACTAGTTCTTCAATTCGGTTGATCTTTTCCTATCTCCCTTTTGCCGATCGACTGGTTTCTCTTGATCCTACTCACTAACCGGCTAGCGAGACTGCCAAATATGTCAGCGTAGGGCAATAAACTGATTCTCATTACATGATGAATCTAAATCACTAATTTTTCTCATATTACGAGTTAACCTAAGCTCGACTAAGCCTCGTTAATATGTCAAATTAACTACCAACCATTCATGTGTGAAAATAAATATCATTAAATGACTATTTTACCTATATGTTCAACGAACATGGATTCGAAGCTAATCTACAAAAGATCAAGGCCATATGGGATCTTAAGTCTTCATCCACTCTTAAGGAGCTATAAAGTTTAACTAGGCAATTAGCAGCATTAAGCAGGTTCGTATCTAAGGCAACTAATAAGTGCTTTTCTTTCTTTCAGATCATAAAAAGGGAAAAAGATCGAATGGATTGAAGAATGCGAGAACAGCTTCCAGAAGCTAAAATAATACTTTGCATCGCCACCACACCTAACAAGCCCTATAATTGGAGATGTGTTATATCTTTACTTGGTAGTAAATAGCCATTCTATGTGCACAGTCTTAGTAAAAGAGAATTCAGAAAAGATCCACCATCTCATCTACTACACCAGCAAAGCGCTGTTAGATACTAAGTTAAGATAATCTCCACCTGAGAAACTGACACTTGCACTAGTAGTGACAACAATGAAACTGCGACCATATTTCTAAGCTCATCAAGTGGTAGTACTGAAAAATCAGTCCCTAAGGCAAATTCTACACCGACCTGATTTATAAGGTTAGCTAGTGAAAATGGTCAATCGAGTTAAGCAAGTATGACATCAGCTACAAACCCAGGAAGGCAATAATGGGATAAGCTTTAGCTGACTTTGTGGCTGAAAGATCGATATCTGAACATCTCTTCATCCATCAAATTACGGAACACCTTGTGGATCAAAAATAAGGAAATATACTAATCCCAAACATGGCCGAGCCGATTTAGAGCCTTTTTATTGATGAAGCTTCGAATGCCTATAAGGGATGAGCTATGATTGTCCATGTGAGCCCAGACGGAATTGAGGTAATGTATTCCTTAAAATTCTTCTTTAAGGTCACTAACAATAAGGCGAAGTACAAAGCTTTGATTGCAGTGATCAATTTAGCCCAGGCTTTAGGGATTACAAGCTTGGACATTTATTATGACTCCCAACTAATAGCTAACCAAATTGACTGACAGTTCCAGGTCTAAAAAAACAACATGCAAGCTTACCCTAAAAAAGCTAAGCAACTTTTGGGCACTCTAAGAATGGTTACGATAAAGCAAATCCTGAGGGCAGAGAACTCCAGGGCAGACATTTTGGTAAAATTAACCTCTACCTTTAAAGGGAATACTCCAGTCTCGACTCTAATTGAAGTACTGGAGCATAAGAGCACTAATACTAGCAACCACTGACTCTCCGTAGCACATATTGACTTTCACCATAATTGGATGAAGGAGATAAAACCCTACATCCAAGAAGGAAAGCTTCTGAATAACAAGAATAAAGTTAGAAGAATTAAAAACAAGTCGACAAGATATACTGTTATTAATGAAAAACTGTACAAACGGGTTTACAACATTTCATATCTCAAATGCCTTAAATCTGAAAAGGCAGGGCAAATTCTTAAAGAAATCTACTATGGAGTATGTGGTGGATAAGAGGAAGCCCGTTCAATGACACATAAAGTTCTAAGGCAAGGATATTATTGCCCAACACTTTCACAAGATGTGGGTTAGATAGTGAAAATTTTTCACAAATGTCAAGTATATGACAATATTCCAAGGCAACCTTTTGAGAAGAGGATATCCTTAATGAACCTCTAGCCATTCTTCCAATGAGGATTAGGTCTTATTGGCCTCATGCCACCCGCCCGAGGTAATACAAAATATGTCATAGTAACTATTGATTATTTACTAAATGGGTTGAAGCTGAGCCTTTAGTCGTCATCACTGAAAAGAAACTCAAGGCGTTCATCAAGCAAAATGTGATTTATCAGTTCAGAATACCTTAAGTGCTGATCGTAGACAACGGGAAGCAGTTTGATAATTCAAGCTTTAGGGAATTTTTTGAAGATTTCTCAATTGACCTTAGGTTTGTGATACATGCTAATCCAAAAGCCAATGGATAAGTGTAATCTGTGAACAAATTGATCAAGAAGGCACTCAAGAAGAAGCTCAAGGAGCACAAGGGTGTATGGATTGAATAGAAGCTACGAACAAATGGTTCTTGGATGACTAAATCCTACATTCATCTCAGGATAATACTATCCATAACTCAAATAAGCCTAAAGCACAACCTCAGGCCGTATAAGGGCAAAATGGTACCTGAATGATTAAACTCTCACATTCACCTTTGGAGTAATATGATCTACAACTCGAATAAATAATACGGTTCATGTTCAAAGATGTCTCCTTTAAGATGTGAAAAATTAGGAGGCTAATTGCACAAGTATTATATTCTCAACTTATGTCAGATTTCTCTTTGAAGCATTATCAATTTTTACAGTAGTAAAGTTATGTAAATCAAACCAAGTACTAAGTGCTAAAGAGTGGAGAAGTCGTAAAGCAACATAAAGATTCATGCGAATTAGAAAGTGTTGAATTCATATAAATCAACAGTATTTTATTAATAATTATACAAAGTTCATTACATTGCTTCTATATACATAAAAGAGAGAGAGAGAGAGAGAGAGAGAAGAAAAAAGACTAAGTGTTCACTTCAATAGGTCGGGCGGGCTAGCGGGTTGGTCAAATCCAAGGGAGCAGTATTCAAGTTAACATAAATGGCTTCAGTCTGCTCACAAGGAGTGGCTTTGGTTGGCTCAGCAGAAGGTACCTCAATTCGCTCAATGAGAGGAAACAAAAACGATTTTCAGATTGGGATGTGCATTCTTTTCAGGTATGAGGTCAGCTGAAGAGTCCTCATCAGGGCGTGGAGACTCACGTCCCAAAGCTTTATATAACTAGTTTAAGTTTAAATTTGGATATCAGCTTTAGAATGTTTCGCAAGTCAGGTATATAACACAATTTGAGTTTACCTCAAGGAAATGAAGAAGTCTCAAGTAAAGACTTCTAAGACCTTGTAACAGTTGTGTGTCAACAGAAGATTCATCATTTTTTCAATTCATTTTCGGATTATTCTATAATAAGGACCCTTAGTCTGGTAGATGTATTATGTAAGTAGAGTTTATTTCATAATAAGGATCCATAGTCTGGTAAATGTTTTTTGCAAGTATTGTTTATTTAATAATAATCCATTGCCTAGTTCATTTATTCTGCAAAAAGGGCTCAAAATTCCGTAAAATTCGAAAAGCCAATTCTTAAAAAGTAGAATCTTCATGATTCCTAGAGTCAGAATAAGACTGAAATTATTATTTCCAGATTTCGTTAAATTCTATTCAATTTGAGAGAATTAAAATAACATATAAAATAAGGTTAATGACAACCAGGTACGCATGATGATAATTGTTATGAAACAACCCAAGAGCATACATATTATATGTCATAGTATTTCTTCTTTAGTTTTCTCTCTCACATTACAAAATAAAATAATGATTTAAGTATTGGAGGGTTTTCGCCGAACAATCGACTTTTATCCTTATAAGTTTCGTTGTAGTTGCAAGTTGAATATTCAATCAAGAAGAGAATATTGGTGCTCATGCAGTGAATTCAAAAAAAAAGTTTTACTACATCAATATTTTCAATATATTTTATATCTCTTAAAGTAAAATTTGAAACATAAAATAAAAAATTTAAAACATACAACATAATTTTTTAAAAATATGAAACATAAAGATTAAAATGGTAAACATAAAATTTTAAATATATGACATAAAGAATTTAAAATACAAATATAAAAATAAGAGTTAAAAAAATTTGAACATATTTTGCGAGCAATAATTTAATCATATATTGCATGTCAGATGTTTGACTTCCCATCAATAATCCAAAATAAGTAGGAAAACGGACATATATATAATTTTACAATTGAATTTGATGCCTTCTTCAGTGTATTAATTACTATATATATCTTGACCGTTACTTCCAAAAGATGGCCCCAAAGCACAATGTGCCTCCAAAATGTTTGTTAAATCCAAAGAATTTTCATCGAAACAAGTTGAGAATACAACTTCACTCCAACGCCATTTTAATATTTAACAAGAGTATCAGAATATGAAAATTCAACAAATTATAAAATAGAGTTATCGTATCTCATTTTTGTAAAAAATAAATATAAAGTAATTAGAATGAATAATGTGGTATTAATAATTATTAAGACGACAGAAAAACTAACATGAAAACGAAATGCTCAGATTGAATGTTGAATACCTTGTCACAAGTTGGTTTTTACTTTCGACTTCACCAACCAAAATAGTGGGGAAGCAAGTTCTGAATACTGCCTGCCTACAATACTGCATTTTCTCGGCTGACGAGACCAAATGCCAAATTGGGTTGGTGAGAAAGAGACGCATATCTTCTCATATATGAACATGGGAAAAACCTATGCAGATTTAAACATCAACTTACAACGCTCCTTATTTTGCTCTCTCCCTTTTGTTTCTTCACTTCTCCTACTCTCAGTCACAAATGGCGTACGAGCAAATTCTACTGGGCATGGGCAATCCCCTCTTGGATATCTCTGCCGTTGTGGACGATGACTTCTTGAATAAGTGCGTCTTATTCTTTCTGTTTCAGATCTTGATTTACTATTTATTCTTTTTACTCTGGTGGGTGTTTGTAGATATGTTTCAAATGAATTAATTAAAGGTTACACAAATTAATTTACCTCAAAATATTTGTGGGTTGTGCGTTAATTTTAGCTGCGTAGCACATAGTTCCATGTTTGTGTAAAAAAAAAAAAGAATGGATCTTGGGTGTTAAGTTATCTTAGTCATCATGCTACTAGTTTAGCTTCTTGATATTGAGAATTTAGAGTTATATTCGTGTTACTTAACATTTTACTTTAATCCTGTGCAATGTTAGTTTAGAATTTTCATATTTTGTTAATTAGGGTTATTCTTTGTATTGTAAATTTGCTGTATGATGTCTATGCTGATATTTGAATGAGAAATATGCTTTATGATATAATGGGATTTGGAATGTAGTAGGGATTTGTTTTCAAATATAAATTGGGTTGTTGTTTTTGTTGTGTAACAGGTATGACCTCAAGTTGAACGATGCAATTCTTGCTGACGAGAAGCATTTATCTATGTAAGGAATTTTGCTTTATTATAGCTGACTTCTTCTAGTTCGATTATGAACTTTCGTCTTTGGAAGGACAAAACTTTGTTCTTTGAAAAGGCAAATGGATCGTAATTAACCTATCTGGGTTTGTTCATTGTGGTAGTTCTCGGTCTTAATTTTGTTCAATTTGGGTTCCATGAGTACTGATCTTTTAGATCTACTATTGGGCAGTTTTACCGTGATCAAATATGCATTTGTTGGTTGGATGTTTATATGCTAAAAAATTCATTCACTTTGCATTTTTGTAAGATAGATAGCTACAAATTAGGGGCACTGATGTTGATTGATAAATTTATGGCCCTGAGGAGTTTGATGTCCTTGTAAACTCATCAAGTTCAAACTGACATTTGTGGTTTGACATATCTCATAAATGTAATTTTTCTACAGAAATTTAGCTTAATATTTTGTTTCATGAAAAATTATTCAACCAAGAGAATAGCTTATTATAAGTCTCCCGACTATGCTTAAACTTGATGAGCTTACTAGGACTTCAAACTTCTACACAAATTTAGCTTAATATTTTGCTTCATGAGAAATTATTCAACCCAGAGAATAGCTTATTGTAAGTCTCCCGACTATGCTTAAACTTGAGTTATTACCAGGGGTAATGCTTTGACAGTTTGGCCCTTGAGATAACTCTGATGCAGGAGCATTTGGCAATGCTTTATGGGGCTTAATTGGCCTGCATCGTCTTATGTCTATGAGGAATGTACTTAATTAGTGCAATCATGATTGACTGAATAGTTCTAACAAGTATCCTGTTTTTCCAAAACATTTCAAGTTACTCTAGGTGATGAGCTTGAGCATGATTTGGGGGGAAGGTGAAACAGCTGGAATAAGTAAAACAAAATATACTGAGGCTTAACAAATGCCAGAACTTGTTAGTGCTTACCCTGGTTTAGAATTATGAAAGTTAGATGGTGTTTTGACAATGAAAAACCATGGAGAAGTGGAGTTGGGGAGGGGATGGGAGAGCAAAATATCCTAAACTTGAATTCATAACACTAAAATCTGAATATGGTTTGCCAATACCAACTATGTTTCTGTCTGAGATCTAGGACTGGTTTGACATCGATGAAATTTAAAATGTGATTCTATATTCTATAAATAATATGTTGATCCGTTAGGGTACATTATTCTTTCCTGTTTATCTTGGAAATGTGCTCTCACCAGCTTATCATGGTCTTGACTGAAGAAGCTAAAGTTGTTAGCATCTCAGCTTGTCCAAAGGGTCCTAAAATGTGAATTCACACCTTGTAAAATTTTTAAGGATTTCCATGATATCTTGTCAGACATACGAGTCCTCTCTTCTTTCTGGCATCAAACATTTTCTGTTATATATTATTTTTCCTAAATGAAATATAGACCAATCTTACATGGGTATTGTCTCAGGTATGAAGAGATGGCTTCAAAGTACAATGTGGAGTACATTGCTGGAGGTAACACATTTTGATAGTATGCTATATATGCACTTTCATTAGTACCTGTCCGTTTAATGATGATGTATTTGTGAATTTATTAAGTGCAGGGGCTACTCAAAACTCAATCAGGGTTTCACAGGTATTGTTGTGAATTCACTTTATTGTCACGGGAGAAACCAGTTAGATTTTATCTCACTGTTAATGGAGTGATCTTTTTTATTTTTAGTGGATGCTTCAAATTCCTGGTGCAACAAGCTACATCGGTTGCATTGGAAAAGACAAGTTTGGCGAGGAGATGAAGAAACACTCAAAACTTGCCGGTGTCAATGTAAGTTTCTTCATTCATTTATCTCTGAATTATTTCTTAAAACTTTTTTTTTTGGTTTTAAAATGCAATTTTTATGGCAGTGTTTGTTTTTTATTTGAAATCTGAATAATTTTTAATGATATGTTTGTTTTTTATTCATAACTTCTTAATATAAATCTCAGAAAACAAGTGATTTGACCTATGATATCCTTGTAAATGATTAGATAAATTCTATGTATTAACAAATAAATAAAATTTATAAGGGTATTTTTAAAATATAATTAAATAAACTCATTTAAATTTCAGACTTCAGTGTTAGCTTAAATTATTCAAACATAATTATCAAGTTTTTAGTATTAATTTGAAAACAGCCTTTAAAATATCTGAATGACTGAAACTGAATTATAATCAGATTTCAGACGAAAAAACAATCATGCTCTACATTTATTATGCATTGAAAGCTAACGGCATTTATGCTGATAATTTGCTTGCATGTTAACAATAAGGTTCACTATTATGAAGCTGAGGCTGCACCAACAGGAACTTGTGCTGTCTGTGTTGTGGGTGGTGAAAGGTTAGTTTGACATCAAGCTTCCTTCATAATTTCTTTTCAACATCTGTCAGTATACTATTGTACTTTAGTTTTTCTACCAGTTTTCTTAACAAACAGGATCTTGGAATATTCAGCTACTGCACTAACAATATTTTGTGTGGGTTCATTTATAGGTCACTAATTGCGAATTTGTCGGCTGCTAATTGCTACAAATCTGAGCATCTGAAAAAACCAGAAAATTGGGCATTAGGTAATCTACTGGTTGCCTGTTTACATTTCCATATTTTTTGTTTTACATATGTATTGTGTAGTTGTACATTCTTTAGACTTGTTTCTGAAATCTTTTTGGAGCAGTTGAGAAGGCAAAGTACTTTTATATTGCTGGGTTTTTTCTCACTGTATCCCCAGACTCCATACAACTTGTTGCTGAACATGCAGCTGCAAATAACAAAGTATATTATGTGATATAAAATCCTACTCTTGCACGCTGCTTATCGTCGATTATGCATAAAATATATCTGAAGTATTTTTCATCTGTAGATCTTCATGATGAACCTTTCTGCTCCATTTATCTGTGAGTTCTTCAAGGATTCACTGGAGAAATTTTTGCCGTAAGTTTTTACTTCACCTTTTGCTATTGAGGTGATATATTCCTTTTGAGTAAAACATCGCGTTTTTGGGTTCAGGTATATGGATTACGTCTTTGGAAATGAGACAGAAGCAAGGACCTTTGCAAAAGTTCAGGGCTGGGAGGTAACGGTTGCTTCCTATCAGAATTATAAAATTTTGAATAAGTTTTTTAGATTGTAACCTGTTTGTGCTGTTTGCATTGACCAGACTGATGATGTTGAGGAAATAGCTCTGAAGCTTTCCCAGTGGCCCAAAGCGTCAGAAGCATGCAAGAGGATTACTGTTATTACCCAGGGTGCAGATCCTGTGGTTGTTGCCGAGGATGGGAAGGTGAAGAAGTTCCCTGTGATATTATTGCCAAAAGAAAAACTTGTTGATACCAACGGAGCAGGTATGGATTTTTCTGCTTTTCTTAAAAGGTTCTAAATGCTGAAGTAGGCTAGTTTAGATAGACAGTCATACATAGCTGCAAGACAAATTACATACACCAATACACTTGGTAACAGTATACAAGTTTTTCATTTTCAATCTTTTACAGGGGATGCATTTGTTGGAGGATTTCTATCACAGTTGGTTCAGGAGAAGCCCATTGAAGAATGTGTGAGAGCTGGCTGTTATGCATCAAATGTTATTATCCAAAGGTCTGGCTGCACATACCCAGAGAAGCCTGATTTTAACTAAAGTAATGCTTGTTTTCCTCAGTCCCTAGCAGTATTTTAAAATTTGAATTTTCAGAACCCCGTCACTGTTATTTGATTATTAGCTTACCATTATTGAGGCTGTGTGCTAAAATTGCCCAGAAAAGTAAGTTATCTGTTAACGGGATTTCATTCCAAAGCGTAAAAGAGGAAAATGGAATCCTGAAATATCCATCTGGTGTTAAGTGTTATAATTGCTGATGTCTTAGGATCTATGTATGTTATGTACTTTTCATAATAAAAAAATAGAAATTTTATTGAAAGGGTACCATACTTTTGGCATTGAGCCCTTTTGACATGTGTCTTGATGGATCTCTGTTTTAACTGTTAGTCTACTCTTACACTTTGTTTGGGACTGTGGGTTTTGAAGGAAAGCTAAAAAAAAATGTTTAATAATTCATTTTTAAATTAAATCATTTCACAGCAAATGCAGTTCAATATCAAATAATAAAACTTAAATAAGTTAGCTTTTTCAGATTGTTGGAAAACATCTGTGACGGGTGTTTGGCAGCTGAGGACAATAAGCAGACGGTATCATCTAGTCGCCTAATCTTCTAATTAACAGAATCTGAGAAAATTTTCTTGTAGCAAAATCAAAATCAAGGAAGCACACCGCGATGGTTGCATTAGTGATTAGCAAATTAAAATAATAAAAGTATTTAGACATGATTTGGATAGTTTCCAAGTGGTGATCATGTTGGGACCCAATTTTGTGGGATGTAAGTATTGTGCTCTTAAAACTATCTTAACAATAGGGATATGATTTTTGTAGTTTGCATTTGAAAATGTAAATAGCTAAGGGTTGTGTTCAATGTGTTGCAATTTTCTGTTTCAGAAAACAACATGGTTACCTGAAATTGTCAACTAACGAAGATATCCACTTTCAAACTTTGTGTCAGGGACTAAACAAACTTGGATTATTCATTTTCAATAATTTTATCCTAAATTATTCTTGTATATTTTGCTTTTTCTTAAGCGAGCGAGAAATGTGTTATTATTGTAAGAATTGTTCGGCTATTTAATAACTTGAGATAAATAAATATTATTTTCAATCTTGTGCTAATTTGGAGTTGTGATTTTATTCGAATTAAATCAGATTAAAGAGGCTTTAGATCTCTCAAGGTATCAAAGGACTAGTTGCCAATTGATTGATTTGAGTGTTCAAAATCATCTGCTTGCTCTAGTCTGGTTTATGGATCAACTACGTTAAATTTATCTATTTGGTTTTGGTCCAGCAATATTAAAATAGGAAAAAAGACATAAACATTCTTAAAGTTTAGTCTTATTAATTTTAAAAATATTCATAAACACCCAATCCATTAGTTTATTCAATAAATTTGGACGAAAATAAGGATAGTATAATACATTTAATTCTTAAAATGATTATAATTAAGAGAGTAATAATAATTATATTTAAAAAAATAAATAAATAATAATAATAATAATAATAATAATAATAATATGAAAGAATAGAGGTATGCATGAATAATTATTTTAAATAAGTGGGACTAAGATGTTCTTTTGACACTTTAAAAAAATGAAAACAGAAAGAAAATTTAAAAACGTTTAATGAATTTAAGAAAATAGAATTTTGTAGTGATCTAAATAAGACAGACAACCTAAGTTACAATATGTTTGTAATTGTAATATTTAACAATGTGCATGGTTTTATATCATTGATCTAAGTTAAGTTATATTGTGTAATCATCATCGATACTTGACCAATTCATACTTTCGTTTTGTGACGAGTTGTATCTATCATTTTTATGGCTAAAATTCTATGGTGAATGTCTTTTTTAGCCTATCTTCAAACTAATTTTTAATTATATTTATGGTGCTATTGCAATCTTTTCAAACTCTTAATTTATTTATTTTTTCTTTATTTACAAATTTCAACCATAATTTAAATTATATAAAAAGATAAAATGCACATATAATTATAATTACATATATATATATATATATATTACTTTTTATTAAACACTCTCTCATATATAGAGTTGTACATTTTATCCCGAGACACCGTTTTTTCACTCTCCCAACCACATTTACAAATTTCATTCCCATTTTTTAAAAAAAAAAAATCAATTTTTTTCAAATAAAAAATATTTTTAATTTTTTATTATTTAAAAATTTAATTATATTATATTTATAATAAAATATTATTTTATTTAAAATTTTTATTAAAATATATAAATAAAAAATAAAAAAACGAAAAAAAAAGAAATTGAAGTTGGGGAAATGGAAAATTGGAGTTGGGTATGAGTTCCTCTATCTCATTTTTCTCCAAATGAGGACGAAGGAAGTTAGGAGAAGTGAGGATGGAGACGAGAAACTTACACCCATTCCATTTTTTTAAATGTGCAACCCGTTGTATATCATACATGTAATTTACTACTTTTAGTAACTTTAAAATTTTACTTATTGTAAACTTATTTTTTAAAATATATTTCTTCAACAAATTTAAAAGATTATTTATCATACATCTTAATTATACCATAGAAGATTGGGCGAAGATTACAAATGCTTAATAAAAATGCTGCAATAATACTTTAATAAAATAAAAAAAAAATTAAGAAGTACAATATTTCTATCTGAAAGAATAAAGATATAGAAGTAAACTTTTTTTTTTTTTCGGTAAGCATTAAGATACATTCTTGTTGGAGAAAAATAACTGTTGTATATTTATGGGATTAGAAAATTTAGAGGAAAAAAATGTATTTTAATTTAGAGTTTGTGAGAAATAAAAATATTAAGAATAATGAGTTGAATGAAGAAAGGAAGAGAGACATAATGGAGATCATTTTTTGAATTAAATAATATTGAAAATAAAAAAATAATTTTTTTTTTTATAATTTTAGAGGGGTTACAATTGCTATAACATCACATGTTTATTTGTATTTCAATTTTATAAGAATAATATTATTGTAATGGGACAGGAGCCCCTTAAAATTATATTAATTTTTTTTTAAAATTTTAAGTTTTTAGATTAAAAACCTGTCGGGATGAGGATTAAATAAAATAAATACTAAAGATAATATCTCTTAATATTATTTTTCCACTTTTCTTATTTACAGTCCAATTCTTATAAATATATATATATATATATATATATATATATATACTTCCTCTGCCGTCTCTTCTCTCTCCCGTTGGTTAATTAAGAACTTATCATTTCTCTTCCATTGACTAACTAAAGATTTATAATTTAATTCATTATATATATATATATATATATATATTCTTATACTTAGCATGTATATAGTAAACCATTTGCTAAAAACTGAACTTGGTCTTCTCATCCTCCTTGGTTGAAATCCCATTAGTTGTAACCACATATGCATCTAATTTACTAAAATAATCACCTTCATATATTTTTTTATTAAATAAATAAAAAAATTAAATTTAGATAAAAATTCCTTCCATTCTTAAAAAAATTAAATAAATTTTACTTTTTTATTTTGAATGGACCCTCAAACTTATGGAATTAATGAATAATAGTAAAATATTTCAAAGTCTTACTTATTCATACTTGTGGGTTTGGTTTGTCTGAATACTAATATACAAGTTATTGAACTATTTTATAATTATTTTTTAATTATAACTATTTAGAGATTTATTCAAAATTTTAAAAGTTGAGTTTCTATATATCAATTTCCCTCACAATTTCATATCTCAGTTTCATCCTACTAATTTGTGATTGAAATTGTGATTTGAAAATTTTAAACGGTCTAAAATTATAAAAATATCGAATAGACCTTCACACTTGCAGTTAACAAATACTGGCTAAAAAATTTAAAATTGAATATAAAAATCCCATTCAAAATATGTAAAAAAATAAAGTTATTGTACTAATACGCAAGACATTAAAATAATTTATTATTATTCATTAATGTCTTAAATATTAGGATTTATTCATAATTTTTAAAATTTAGAGTCCATTTGAAAATTGAAAATTTTAAATTTTCGGGTTGTAATAGAAGCTGAGTGCAATTGTCATAGAAACTGAGTTTGTTAAATTTTATTAAGTTAAAAGGACATTTTGATTTAAAACTAATTTTTTAAAATTTATTTAGTAAAAAAATTATGATGATGATTATTTACTCGTAAATTAATTTATGAAATATATTATTTTGAGAAATTTGCCCATGCGAAAAGCCTTAAAGTCTGAAAATCTATTATTTTCTGAATTAAACATAAAAGCTGGCTCGTTGGAAAAGCTTACTTTGGTTTCCTCTTAACTTTTGTTGTTTTTCGTAGACCGCACTCATTTCAACACGGAGCACTTAAGCCTACAACTAGCATAACTTTGAAGTTTGTTTTTTCATTTATTCATTGGCCAATTCCTTTTCTGGTTTTCTATTGTGTTGCTTTTTGTATTTTCTACCGCATGAAAAACGCCTCTTTTGTTGGTGTGGGTGAATTTTCTTGCATTAACAACCTTCATTTTTTTTTTTTTTATCTTCTTATAATTATTTATCTAATTGTATTGTGCAACGTTAATTTACATATAGCTGAATTTGAATAAATAGTTTGTATATCTAACACTAGTGTTTTAGTAATTTTTAAATAAATTTTATAAGCTTAAGTTTGCACTAGTGGTTTGGTAATTTTTAAATAAATTTATAATCTTAAGTTTTGCACATACATAAGGTAGGTTGATGGTCATATATATATATATATTAGGCAAGAATTATTAAGAAGATAATGTTTTTCAAGTTTTATTTTAATTTTTATCAAATTGGATAATAAGATAAAATAATTATTTATTTTAAAAATTCTAAAATTTATTATTTAAATATAAAAAAAATCATATTCCAGAGTAAAAAGTTAAAACATTATACATAAAAATTAATAATTTTAATGTAAAATTTAAATTTTTATTGTAAATTTTAAAACTTAAAATATCAATAAAAAAATTAAAAATAAAACTTCTAAAAAAAAATTGTATCTAACAATATATGGTAGTTTACAACCTAGTAAAAATAAAATTCGACTCCTTAGAAAAATAAAAACAAAATAAACAAAATAATCTAAATTGTAATCTCCGAGCTTTGATATCTTACCAAATTTGGCAAGTAGTCCCTACAGTCCACTTCCCGCGCGTCCAAAACATGTGCTTCTCCAACGCGTGATCATCTATTCCCCGTTCTCACCCGGGTTCACACCACCATCATCACTAACCATCAATCGAACTCCTCAAAAGCATAGTAAACAAAATCACAGAAAGAAAAAAAAAATAAAAATAAACAGCCTCTCAGCAACCGCGATGACCGATCCACCGCTGCTGATCCGCCTCCGCACAACTAGTCAGCAATTGAAAAAAACAATCGTAATCTACACTAACAATCTCTTCACATTTCTCTTCCTTTCCCTCTTTTTGTTCTCATTTCGTTCCCTCGTCGAGAACGGCTCTCACCTCCTTAATTCATTCATCGATCGCGACGCCTCTCTCAAGTCTCTCCTTTCTCGCATCGACTTATCTGATCACCACTCCCTGTCCACGGACAGCCAATACCTCCATCACCCCCGCCTTCATCGTCGCCGCCAGTTCCTTCATCTCTCGCGCGTCGGTGCTTTGGACGATGATTTCTACTCCGGAGACGATGAATTTGACCGCTTGCTATCCAATTCTTTTAAAAGACATCTCAATGGCACTCCGGTAATTCTTTCTCATTTCGATCCAAGTTTAGGGTTTTCAAGTCAAATCGTTGATAACGGAATCGAAATTTTAAAAATTGTTCACTCAGGTGTTGCGTTCAAAACGACTGGTAGTTTAGATAAATCTTCTGATGGAGGAGTGTTAGACAGTGATTATGATGATAATGAAGAAGAAAAGGGTAAAAATGGTCAAGAGCTGGAGAGCATTGTAGATTTACAAATGTTTATAAAGGGATTGGAGCTGGGTGGCCGTGATACGGCGGCATTGTTTTTCCTTGTCAGCTTTTTATCTGCTGCTTATGGTTGGGTAATTCTTGGGTTTACTGCAATTTACTCATGGGTTCTAGGGATTGTATTTGTCACTGTTTGTAATGATTTGATTGGGAGGTTTAGTTCACTAGTTGGTCTTGTGTGGGAAGGATCGAGATTGGGGTTAAACAGACTTACTGGGTTTATTTTAATGAGATGGGCTGTCAGAGATGCATTGACTCAGCTTCTAGGCTTGTGGTTCTTTGGTGAAATTGAGGATCAGTACTCGTTTTTTAAGCTCTTTGTGAGGTTAAAATTGATGCCATTTTCAATTATGTCGCTTTGGATTCGGGGCTTCGAGAAAGAGGTTTCTGGGTTTTTGTTTACCTGGGTTTTGTTGGATACTTTGGTGACATTTGTATTTTCTGTTGATGCATGGATTGCAATTGTGGATTCAAGGAAAACGGGGAGAGAGATAATTAAAGAAGGTTGTTATTTGATAATGATGATGATGAATCAGGCTATACAAATTAAATGTTTAGAGGCCATACTTTGTGGGTCATTTACAAGATGGGCTTTGGGTCATGTGGTTGGGAAATCTTTTGCTGCAATGTTACAGTCAGCTGCAGAGATTTATTTTATGGTGGCGTGGCTGATATTTTTCTTAGTTGCAAGGTGTCGGGAGGCTAGTCTGGAGGGAAGAAGGTTTGGGCAGGGAAATTTGGAGGGTTTGGTTGAGAGAAATAGATGATATGCTTGATGATGGTGTGACAGCTTCATATGCAGTTGTGGGCTTCAATTGTAACGCTAAAAGTAGCAGCAATCTTCAGTCTTTTCATGTTGCTGTTTTGCAGTTCCAGCAATTCAGCGCTGCCACTTTTGGTATCGTCTCCAGCGATGGGTTGTATGTACTCTATGACGAGACAATATATACTCGTGTATATTTTCCATGAGAAAGCTTCATGTGTATATTTTGGTGCAATTATTTTATTGGATGCATTGCAATACATGTTCATGGATGATGATATAATTGAAAATAGTATTGATTTGCCTTGCTTCAGATATTACTTATTCTGTCATGCTTCTTTATTTATTTATTTATTTTAATTTTTCTCTTTTCAAATTTAGTTGATCAATAAATTACTGAAATACATCAACAGCATAGTTTTGACAGAAATATCAACAAAGTGGAGCAGGGATATGACTGCTTGCTTACTATTATGCAAAATATATATTTTTTCTCCTTAGATTGCATACTTTTTGTATATGCTTTGATGGTATATGAGCTTTTTCACTAGCATATATCTTGCTTGCTCTTTAAAAGGAATTATGTTCGATTTGTTACGTTGGAAGTAAATGATTTTCTTTTTTTTTTTTTAAGTGGGAATCCACAATAAGAAAACTTGAGAACAGGATTGATAACAACTTCTATAGTTTGAAATAGAATAAGAATCTGAGCCAGGGAAGTTTAGGAAGTTAGCTAATGTACTGTGATAGTTTGGTGAGTTTAGGGAAGAAGATGTACATGGGAAAGCTGCTACCTAGGATGTTTATGAGATTGCTGTGATGGTGATGGTGCATCAGTCTGTATGCAGTGAACACTCTGTAAGCAAGTATGAGAGTGCAACATCATGGAGTGCTGAGGTCTCCCCACTAGGGCTTATGGGCAACAGAATGCGTGTCTATATTAAAAGAAATTTTCTCACCTCTGGCGTGGCTAATTTGAGGCTTTGGTAGACAACCATTACTTCGCTTTTCAGTTTCTGGGCTTACAGATGTTATGGGTGCATTGTATCAGTGCTGCAGCTTGATTTATCTGTGATTTTTGCTTCCACCCTTGTCCCTTCAATTCTTTTGCCTGATAGGATTTAAACTTTCGTAACAAGTCTGATCAAACCTTCTTAGCAGATGTGGTTGTAACCCTTGAACCATTGGCTACTTTATTGGTTCTGTTTTTTTTTTTTTTTATTTATTAGTTGGGTTCTAGCAAATGAGGAACGGGCTTTTGCTGAAGTATTTGTCTAAATTTTGTCTTCTAGTTCTTATGAGCCAAGCTTCTTGGACCTCCGTTCAGATATTAGTTGTCATGATCACTCCCATCTTAAGTGGAGACTGGCTTAGTAGCCTTGGAATTGGTATCTTGGGAGAGTATAAGATTAGAATTGTCGGTGATAGAAGGAAGGCTCTTACTTAAATCTGATTCTCTTGGTTATTGCCTTCCCTTATGAGAATCAACATGTAGGACAATTCGCTTCTGGTGGTTGCATTAGGGAACGACTGGTGATGGCCAGTGTCAACTGTCTACTCTGTAGCCTACTCTGGCTTTCAAAGTTCATCGGCCTTTTTGGGGACTATACGAGTTTAAGTTTAGGGATTTTGTCAATGTTTGTATGTTTTGGTATGTACACAAGCTAATGGTCTTCATAAGGTGGCTGTAAGTCTCGCTCATTACGCGCTTATGGATTCATATGCAGTAAGGCGTATGAATATTGTGGCTCTGTTGTCTCTGATAAAATTCTAATAAGCTTACTATAATGTTTCAAGTGCTACTCTAAACAACTAGTATCAAGATTATAGTGCATAAAAAGTCTTGTTCTCAGATTCTACGAAAGTCAATGAATTGTTTGATAATTTTTTGGATCTCCAAATACTTGGTGAGTCAACATAAATGATGTGAGGGTAAACTTATTGTTGTCTACGAATAGATTTTTGTATACATTCAGTTGTGTTTTATAGGTATTGATAAGCAATGAAAATGAACATAGCTGAATCCATGAGCAAATCTATCCCATTTTAATTAGGCTTCAGATTAAGCTCTTCCCTCAATAACCTCAAATTACAAAAGCTACAGAGGCACTCTGAAATCCTCCCAATTGCAAGCTTCTGTTCTAAATTTTGTGAAGACCTGTATATTTTCTCTGCTGTGATCAGCGCAGGAGACTCGGAATTCATTCTGTTCTTGGTGTTTTCAGTTCACTGTTCTTTCTCTTATAATAAACCTTTTCCTTGCGGGGCATGATTCTGGCATTGGGATGGACAATCTGGACTTTAACATAGAAAGCAATAACGATATGTAACCGAACTGCTGCATTATGTTTTTACTTCTGTAATTTATTTATTCTAAATCCAAATAATCAGATGTCGGCAACTCAGCAGTTGGCCCTGAACTGCCCTTTAATTTATACCTTCAAGCAGTTCCGTTTCATTATTTGCCTACAAGTAGGTAGTTTCAGGCAAATTGAAAACTGTATTTCTTGTTATTTTTTGAATTGAGAACGTCAGAAGTCAGTGAATCGCTAGAATTTTTTTATGAGAAAAACAACAAAATGTTTACGAATTAAATTACACTTAAAATTATGAGGCAGAGAAAAAAAATTATGTTACAAAATTCTACATAGTATACGACAATTTTATGATTATGGCTACATATTGGCAACTCAAACCACCGCAGCATGAATCAATTGAATTCTCAGAAGGTCAGGGTTGTTTGTAGAAGATGAATACTGAGTGCTAAAGACACAGAAAGATTCTTCGATCCTCTACAGAAGAGCTGGCACAACGAACAACGTCAAGGAAAGTGCTTTCTTCACAAGGAATGCAGAGTTTTGAGTTGGTGGAGAAATCATATAAATCTCGAGCTTGATCCAGAAGTGCTTTGAAAAGTGGGTGTTTGAGCAAAGTGATTTTGATCACGTAACGATGGTAATTCTCTCCTACATACACTACTAAATGACCTTTTGGTACATCTCTTGGAATTGAGTTGTCTTCTCTCTGCATGGAAGGCCAAAAGGCCCACTGGTAACAGTTCTCACAAACTACCCTACTCCCCATCTTCCTCCATTTGTTCATACATGAATTAAAAAACTTCCTCTTCGCCATTTTCATCTGTAAAAGCTTGATAGACAGACAAAGAGAGAAAGAGAAATAATTCTCAACTACTTGAGAAGATTGAGAGTTTTGAAACTTGTAGTAGAAGAAGTGAATTAGAGAAGTTTATATAATAGTAAGAAAGAGCCACAATATAGGAAGCATTAAATGGTTGACATGACAGGTTGGTAAGAGGTGAAGCTTCAATATATACTGAGTAGTAAGCAGTGGTGATATTTATTTATAATATATATATAACTCAATAAATAAATAATTATCATGTAAGTTGCTGCTGCCGTGCTGTATTGCATTGCATCTTGATACGAAACTGTACGAACATTCATCTAGTCGTGCATCTATCATTAATAAAGTTATATAAAATTATCAGTTTCAAAAAAAAAAAAAATTATATAAAATTATCACTAGCGCATGCTTATTTGCAGTCGCATGTACCCTATAACCTTTTTAAGTCTTTATTTGTAATTTATAATATATTTTTTCGATTTATTATATTTAAAAAACTTTAAAATATATATATATATATATAACGAAAATTTTAAAAACTAGAACGAAAATTGAGAATTGTATTGTGAGAGAATATTATATGTGTGTATAAAGTTGCAGAGGAAACAAAGTCTGTATTTTCTGATCTTGAGAAAAGGATGGTGGTGGATTAGTGATCTTTCGAAGTTCTCGAAGTAAAGACCCCACAAGTTAAGAGTATGGAAACAAGATAAGATATGAAAGAAAGAGGGATGGGATAAGCTTCTTGGGCAAAGTGCGATCCCACTTATTTCTAACTTGTACTTATGGATATTGTTTAATATTTCTCACTTTGCTGCTGCGATATAACAATTTGAGTACGAAATACGAATGACTGTATTTTTTAACATGCAAAATAAGTTAAGGTGTAAATTTCTGCACGTGAAAATGATTGGTCATATTAATATATAATTAGAATGATATATGAAGCAGGAAAATGGAGATTAAGTTGCCAAAAATTGATGGGGTATGTTTTGATGCTGACTTGTTGCTGAGCCGGATATCTCATTTGGTGAATGGTAAATGAGCGATGAGTTGAGCAATCACTTTCATGTAATCCTTCACTATCTTTGTTGATACAAGCACCAATTTGTTTCCTTTATCTAATTGGGCTCACCTTTATTACAATATTATTTTGTCTTAAACCCTGATTTGTATGACAGAAAGTGAGCTAAAATCCCGTATAATCCTCTTGATTTAACACCCATTTTACTGTCGAACTTTCCTACAGTTAGCAGCAGATGGATTCGAGACAAGTTTTGCGTATCTCTGAACTCTGAATCACCATGCATGCAGGTGATGGGCTATCTATGCACAGAAAAATGGATAGAGAGAAAGAACTATCTTCAGGATCATCAAGAATGGAAGTCATGTACATTTTGAATCCTGTAGAAATCATTCAAACCTCAACTCTGATTCATCTTTGAAAACATTCCATTAATTTACCAACCAAACAAATGGGTTTTATTTTAGGTTTCCATATACAAAGTTCCTTATACTAACCAAGTAATAGAGGATTAAAATAATATTTCAAACTCTCTCTTTATAATATAAATAAGGTAGTAATAGTTTTCAGTTTTTTCTGCTGGCTATGAATATAAAATATAAGAGAAGACAGTGGCAGCAGCTGCTAGCAGCTACAGTAGGGTTTGGAAGTTTTGGGTGACGAGTAAGAGTAAATAAATGCAATATATGTATATATAGTAGACAGGAATTGAATTGATAGTGAAATATGGGGGAAAGTGTTTTGGTTTTGTGATATGTTGAACTTATTTGCTCAGAGAGATGATTAAAAGCCAGCAAAGATTCATCCCCTGAAGACAATATAATGTGCTGTACTAGTACTGGGTTTTGGATGGAGAAAAAGAGAGAACCTCAAATGTACACATCATATTAGTAAAATTGCCAACAGTTTTGCAGACAGGGAGAGAGATGATAGTTAATATTTCTGGACTATTATTTTAGATTTGGAAATTGCGTTAGGTTCAGTTGTATCCTCCTTCCTTCTTTCCCACCTCTTACTGTTGACATTGTATGAAACTCCATATTTCCTGGTCTCTACTGATAAAAATGATAATCTTATACTAGTACTTAATCAACATCACACTCCGAGTCCGAAACAAGTATATATATCCTCCTCATTACATTTCCGAGAAGGTGACTAAACCCTTTTTATTTAACCCAAAACGTGGAATTTCATTATTTTGTTCTCATTGGTACTATTTCGAAAAGGACACATGGATTCTGTGAATATAACAAATTTGTTTGACAGTTTCACGTTCAATGTTTCAGAAATTTCATATTTTTATCAGTAGTTATTCTATGAGGAATCTCTTTTGTAGCTTGGTTGTCACAATTAATCCTCACTATTTATCGCATAAATCTAAAAATTTAGGATTTGATGATTTCATCAATAATAGATCTAAACTAACAAAATTTACTAATGAACGAGGATTTAGAGTGTAGTTGCAATTATTAATGTTCTTTGCCCTAGTATTTGCTCAGGTTTATGACATGTTATGATCCATGACATGATAAAAACTTATTCATTGATGATTTCATACCCAAGATACATAGTTTTGATGTTATAATAATATGAATTGATCAACATCACACCATCAAATAAATTACTCAAACATGATATCATGACTCACACTGTAAATAATTTTGTTCACAAGTTAATAAACTCTTGACTTGACTTATACAATATTCTAAAAAACTATGTTAGCAGTAGGCAACATTGAAGTATTGTTGTTTCCAAAAGAGTACAAGAAAAAAGGTGATGATAGGGGTGGAAGTGGTGAGTAGTTTATCAGAAGCTGGGACGACGTGGCGTGCACATGAGGTTGGGCCGGAACACTCAAAAACCCTACTGCATGCAATGAGAGGGCCTGTCCCATCTGGGGCTCACCTGTAAGTGTGTGTGAAAGCGTGTTGACCCTAATTGAGAGACACAACAAGAGCAAACAGCTATGTTTGGTGACACCTCAAATATTAAGCTTACTCTTCGTTCATTCATTTATTGATTCGTCTGTGGCTAAGCTCAGCCTCAGCCCACCGGCCACCGTGGTGCTTAATTTGATCTCGAATGATTGTTAGACTCTCTTTCTGAGTTTCAGGCCAGGCTGGACCCTTCATGCACGTGTAATCTTTGGTTGTTATTAGCTGTCAATCCCGCTACAATTTTTTTTTTTTTTTTTTCTGTTTTTTAATATTATTGCCCTAACCAACTCCCCATGGGTGTCATCGCCTCTTATTAATTCCTTCCCATGCTTCCTCTTCGGAAGCACTACTTTTCTTTTACTACTTTACTCTTTTCTCCTTTATGTCTTGACTCTTGAATAAATATTAACATATATAAGAGGAAGTCTTCTCTTTGATTTAATTTAATTTTTTTTTTAATCATTTTAGGTTCTAAAGATATAAAAACGATTTCTTGTAAGTATTTGCATTTTTTAAAGATAAAGGAAGAGAAATTATAAACACAATCTTTTTCAATCATATATATATATATATATATATATATATATATATATATGATCTCATTTTTCTCATATCTATTATTCACCTTTTCCAAGTGTACAAATCACACGAGTAAATCCTCTTTAATTTTATAGGCATATATATATACAACCATAATGATAAGATAATGAATCACAAAATCAAAGAATTTATCGTGGAAGATTGAAAATTGTTAGTGGTGAGATGAGAAATTACATTAAATGTGATGGAAATCCACATCCAATCTATTATTTTTCTAACAATTAATTATTTTTTGGGCAAAAAATATTTTAATTTTTTTTTTATTGATGTAAGTACACTAATTAAACAACTCCATATTTTTTTTGTTTTTCTACACCCCCTTCCCATAAAAAGTTTTTTTTTTTTAGTTCTATTATATATATATATATATATATTAAAAAAATGCAAATATCTAATAAGGAATGACAAGTATTTATACTAAGAACCAATTTAATAATATTGTGACTTTTAAATAATCATTAGTAAGTAATCGTATTAAAAAAATAATAAATTTATAAAGAATAATATATTTAGTGAAAAATATTCTCGCGACCTTTATTATTATTATGTATTGGTCCAATTTTTTTACTTTCCGCCTAAAGTTTTCAAAATATCCCATTACTCCTCTAACTTTTACTTTTCTTAATTATTAAAGTTGTTGTTTTTTGTTTTCAAACTTTTATGATATATTTATTACCCTTAGATGATTAACTGATCAATTTTCTTGATAATAAAAGTTTACGTATTTATGAAAATAAAATCTAAAGCTAGTAAATTTACAAAAAGAAAAACAATAATAATAAAAAATCATTCTTTTTGAATGAACAAAAAAATAAATTACAAAACATTATCTTCTTCTCTAAAATCATATTCATATGACAAACCCAAGCATTTGAGTAGCATTTTGTCATAAATTATTTTTATTACAGAGAAAATATATGATCAAAATGGGCATAATGTTGAACATAAATTACTTTCACATAAGCCTTTGTCTTTATCCATTCATCCATTCGTCTATCTATCTCTCTCTCTCTCTCTCTCTCTCTCTCTCTCTCTCTCTATCTATATATACATTAATTTTTTTTTTTTAAAAATTTCACAAAATGTTTTGTCAAACGATTTGTGAGATTGACGAATTTATACACGCTCATTTTACCCTAATGTTGGCTCCACCCCACCTATTTTCTAAATAGCCCGGTCCTCAACTTAAAAGAGTAAAATGGAGACAAACTTTCAACGTTTAGCATTCTTGTTCGATTTGGGCTTGTGAACAAAATTACCAAACAGGCGCAGCCCAGCCCAACTCATTTTTTCCCTTATTGGTTTATCAAATTCAATTGCATTTTGGATCATTAGTTTATAAACGAACACCACAGGCTTGCACAATATGTATAAATTAGAAACGACGGATCGTTTGATGATAAAGCAATTATATGACTTGTCGTTCATTAATCTATATCATGACAGACGAGTCATTTTCTTTCAAAACATACTTAGAAGATTAGAAAATGTATTTTAACAAGCAGACATTATGTACCGTATTTATTATGTACAATATCTAATTTTATTTTATATAAATGACACAGGTTAAAAAGTTAAAATAGTAGAAAATATTTTCATTCTATTCATATTAAATTAAGTTGAATTGATCAAATAGTTAAATTATTTATTATTTTAATTTATTATATAGCATTTTTTTTTCCTTTGGACTACAAGGGATACTGTTCTAAACACAAAATAACAATAATAACAAAAAATTCAGTAAGAGTTAATTGCAAGTAGAACGAATAATATTTCGGTTTCAATTTAAAATCGGCTTAGATTTAGAGGTGGAACTCTGATTTCAAACTTAGGTGGTATGTTTATTGTGTTCTTGTTGTATACGAGAAGACGGAATCCAATTGAGTTTCTTTGTTGTATTGCAGATTATATTGTATTGGTTCTGAAATCTTGTTTTTTATAGCATTGATCTACGTTAACTAAATTTATCACTACAATATCCTGAAGAAGATATTTTGTCGATTTATTTTCACTCGTTTTGTAAACAATTATTTTTCTGCTCTATTTGCATAGAAGTAGAGGAGGATTGTAAGTAAGAAAGATAGTTCCTAACGGCAGTAGTTGGCATGAGTTTGTGAAAAGTTATTCATTCTCTACTATTGTATACTTCTTGATTTCCAAATATAATAAGGATTTTAAGTTTTCTTCGTCTTAAATTTGATTTGACGGCTTACAAGATTGACCATCCATGCAATGCCGAAGGATAAAAAAGAAAGTTACGGGATGGTTTAAGATCACTCGTGTTTATTCGTTCAGGGTCAGTTAATAAATTAATTGTCGTAAGTTAGGGAGGTATTAATATAACTTAAAATTGTTACTTTAGTTACAACTTTAGGAGTATGATAGCTGAGACCTATGTTATGTATTCTTCTATCACACCTATAATGTCTTAAAATCTTATTTAGGGGATGGCTAGGTGCCTCATAAAGGTTTGGACTATCAGTACTCCGAGGGTATAGTTATGTACTCTTCCGTCCTTAAATTAATAAAATAAGTTGCTTGCATTAATTGTTCGATCTTATTTATCAAATGTGTTGTGATGCTTGTTTGTTCAATGCTTGTTTGCTCATTGATGGCTTGTACGTTGCTTGCTTGCTTGTTGCGTATTTTATCGATGTAGCCTCAAATTGTATGACGATATAATATGTGCTTGTTTATTATTATTTCTTACTATTAGTTTACATTTGTAGACAACTAGCTTACTTGTATTTGTTGCGTGTAGACTTGTTTAGGCTGGCTTACTAGTTTAATGCTATAGTGAGTGCTGTACGAATCCAATTTTCGACTAAGAGAAAATCGGCCCATAACATTTGGTATCAGAGCACACGGTCGCAATAATGATGTCTACAAAAGTTAGAACCTCTAAAATAGCCCGATTACATGCTCTCGAAAGAGTGGGTAGAGTTAGAGGAGCGTCAACAAGCCTTAGAGGCGGCATAGAAAAGAGTAGGCTTACTCGATGTAGAGGACGTGAGACGAACTATAAAAATATTAAAGTCCTTGGGTTCTCGGGTAAGCGTACTAGAATTGAAAGCTGCCAGCTTTAGTATTAAGTCGTCTGGTGGGGGACGTCTCGAAGAGTTGGAAACACAACTTGCAGATGTGCAAGCGACTATATTCAAGATTGAGGAGTGTCGCGGTGCAGTGGGTGTATTGCGAGAACAAATGAAAGAAGTGGACACAAGGACAAACCTCACTGCTTATGCCCTTGTAACTTAGCCGGGAGCAGCCCCAAGCCTCGAATATAGCTGACTGAAGGTACTAGAATCGAAACACTATAGGGGGCCCGAGATGCTAGAGAGCTCGAGAACTTTTTATTTGATATTGAACAATAATTTCAAGTTGTAAGGGTAGATTCCGAAGACGTCAAGGTGACCATGGCGTTCATGTACTTGTCGGGGGATGCCAAGTTGTGGTGGAGAACAAAATATCAAGAGATCCAAGATGGACGGTGCACAATTGACAACTGGGAAGACCTGAAACGGGAGTTGAAAAACCAATTCCTCCTTGAAAATGTGGCGTATTTTGTTTGGAGGCAACTACGTGTGATGTGAACCTCTAAAGAATGACGCTTTGAAAACCCAAAAAAGGTGGATAGAACTCCAAATAGTCAAACTAAGGAAGAAAAGTTAACCGTTGACTCAAAACTCGCAATTAATCAACTAACTAATAGTATTCTGAAAGAGAACACCACAAGATCACTCTTGATAAGTTCTAACAATCAAGTTTATGAAAAAAACACTTGAAAGAAAAGCTTAACTCTAAATTAAAAAGATGTATTTTTATGCCTCCCATTTGGCCAATGGTTATAACACCATTAAATACATCATACTCTTAAAAACTAGGGTTTTTAATTTAATAACCCTTATGATTTAGTTTGGGATTAAAATTTTGCACATAACAAGGTTTCATAAAGTATTACAAATCATATAAAATTCGGATCCAAAAGCCCATGAACAAAAAATAACCAAAATATCCCTAAACTAGAATAAGATAATAGGTCAATAAATAGTGACAAATTTGACCAATGTGTAATGGGGCCTATTAAGGGCTTAGACTCTCTTCCTTTGATGCTTGAATGAGATTGTACTATCCATAGTCTTTAACTGAGCCCAACAGTGCAAGTGAAGTAACGAATTGGGCCTCTTGCGCCATTATGTTCTAAATAAGTTTATTTAATGCCTTTTTGATTTTTTTAGATCTGGATCTAGTTATTGGGCCTTGAGGAACATGTAAAGGATCACGAACAACTTAATCACGAGTATCCAATGGTAGGCTTGATCCGTTATCATTCTCTCCCTCGTAGAAAGGATTCATCCTCGAATCAGAACCCACATCGAAAGGAAAAAGATCAGTAACATTAAAAGTAGCACTCACATTGTACTCACCTGGCAAGTCGATTTTGTAGGCATTGTTATTCACTTTTGCAATCACTTGGAATGACCCATCTCCTTTAGCATCAAGTTTAGACTTCCTCTGAGTAGAAAACCTCTCTTTACGCATATGCATCCACACCTAATCTCTTGGTTCAAATGTAACATGCTTATGCCCTCTATAGGCTTGGGTGGCAACTTGTGCATTTCGCTTCTCTATGTGTTGCTTAGTTTGCTTATGCATCTTTTTAACCATTTTGGCATTTCTCTTCCCATCTAAACTAGAACACTCATTAACAAGTAAAGTAAGAAAATCCAAAGGCATTAGTGGATTAAAACCATATACAAGCTCAAATGGAAAAAATCCGATAGATGAATGCACACTCCTATTATATGCAAACTCAACAAATGACAAACAATCTCCCCAAGTTTTCAAATTCTTTTTAATGATAGCACGTAATAGTATGGTCAAAGTTCTATTAACTACCTTAGTTTGACCACCAGTCTGTGCATGACAAGAGGTGGAAAACAACAGTTTATTACCTAATTTACCCCACAAGACATGCCAAAAATAGCTAAGGAACTGAACATCACGATCACTAACTATGCTTCTAAGGACACCATGCAAATGCACTACCTACCTAAAGAACAAGTTAGCAACATTCGTGGCGTCATTTGTCTTATAACACGGAATGAAATGTGTCATTTTGCTAAACCTATCCACAACCACGAAAATAAAATTCCTGCCCTTCCTAGTCCTAGGCAAACCTAACATAAAATCCATGGAAACATCTACTTAAGGTTTACTAGGTACAGGTAAAGACATATACAGACCGTGAGGTTTAACCTTATACTTGGCTCTCCTACACATAATATACCTAGAACAAATCTTTTCTATTTCTTCATATTAGGCCAAAAGAAATGTTCTTTGAGAATTTCCAATGTCTTTGCTACCTCAAAATGTCTTATAAAACCACCCTCGTGTGACTCAATTACAAGCTTCTCACGCCCAGAACAATTGGGAACACACAACCTATTGTCTCTAATCAAGTATCCCTCATGCTTGTAAAATCTACCAAATACAATTTTCTCACATGCTTCATACACAGTGCCAAAATCAATATCATCCACATACATATCTTTTATAAACTCAAAACCAAACAATTTAACACTAAGTGAAGAAATAAACACATACCTGCATGATAATGCATCAGCAACCACATTATCTTTACCTTACTTATACTTATTCACATATGAAAATGTCTTGATGAACTCTAGCCACCTTGCATGTCTACGACTCAGCTTGCCTTGCACCTTCAAGTGCTTTAAGGACTCATAATTAATATGAATCACAAACTCCTTTGGCCATAGGTAATGCTGTCATGTCTTCAAAGAGCACACCAATGCATACAGCTCTTTATCATAGGTGGAATAGTTTAATAGCGCTCCGTTTAACTTCTCACTAAATAATGCTATTGAGCATTTTTCCTTTATTTTATTGACAGCTCTGCAATCAACGTACATCCTCCACGTCCCATCCTTTTTAGGCATGAGTAGTATAGGAATTGTACAAGGTGACATCTTCTCTTTGATCAAATCTTTCACTAGCAACTCCTCTACCTGCCTCTACAACTCTTTTGTCTCCTTAAGATTGGCTTTGTAAGCTGGTTGGTTAGGAATAACTGCTCTAGGCACAAAGTCGATTTGGTGCTCAATCTCTCGAATTAGTGGCAACTCACTTGGCATTTCCTTAAGGAATATGTCATCGAAATCTTGCAAAAGGGAAACGACATAACTAGGCACAGAAGGGTTAAGATCATCAGTGCTCAAATAAGCTTCTTTGTATACTGGTACAATCAGAGACCTCTTTTCATAAAAAGCTTCCTTAACCTCCCTATGCTTTGCATACATACTCAACTTCTTATCCAATTTCTTTTTGCTTTCAGATTTTCCATCACTCTTAGGAATACCCCCACTCTCGGTCTCACTGGACCTAGATTTCTCAAGGGACCACTGTATCCTAAGTTGCTTTTCATAAACTTGCTTCGGTGTCATTGGTGCTAATGTAATATTTCTACCGTCTTTCTTAAAGTAGTATCTATTACTATACCCATCATAATTGACACGTTTATCAAACTGCCAAGGTCTACCTAATAACAAATACCCTGCGTGTATAGATACTACGTTACATAACACCTCATCCTTATACTTTGCTATTGAAAATGCCACTATCACTTGCCTATTAACCTTGATCTCACCACAATCATTTAACTATTGTAACTTATAAGGTTTAGGATGTCTAACAGTAGCAGGCTTAACTTATTAATAAAAAGTTTATTAGCAATGTTCACACAACTACTACCATCTATAATTAAGCTACATACTTTATCCTGAACGTGACACTTAGTGTGAAATATGTTATCTTTTTGCACACACTCATCCTCTTCATCCTTAACCTAAGTGTTTAGGGTATACCTAATCACTAAGACCTTGCCATCTACGACATATTCTATATCACTAGCATCCTTTAATGCAGCATCTCATCATTACGATTACTCTCATCCTCTTCAGTCTCTATTTCTCTTGAATATTTTAAAACCATGACCCTCTTGTTAGGACACTGCAAAACAACATGACCCCTACCCAAACACCTAAAGTACTTAATGTCTTTATTTTTTCTTGTCTGGTTTATATCTTTACCGTTATCCTTCTATTAAATCCCTACTTAGCCCTTCTACTTCACTTCATCGTCTCTAGTTCTAGTAACTAGTTTATTATCCTTAAAAGCCCAATTTGGTTTCCAAGATGTGGAACCTGAACCCATCCTAGTACTAAACCTAGCTATTCCTTTTTGCTTAAGATGTCTTTCTACCTTTATAGCTTTATGGACCATGTCCTCTATCTCTACATAGTGCTAGAGCTCTACAACATTAGTTATATCTCTATTAAGCCCATTAAGAAACCTAGCCATAGTAGCCTTCCTATCCTCAACTACATCTGCCCTAATCATGGCAATCTCTATCTCCTTAACATAATCCTCGATACTTCTGCTACCTTGAGTAAGAGTCTGTAACCTATAATGTTAGTTTCTATAATAATGACTAGGCACAAACTTTTTTCTCATAATGGTCTTCATCTTATCCCAAGTGTCTATTGGATGCTCCTTGTTCCTCCTCCTGCTCAACAGTAGTTGGTCCCATCAAACTAAGGCATAATCAGTAAACTCTACTGCAGCTAACTTAACCTTTTTCTATTCTGAATAATTATGACAATCAAAAATTAATTCTACCTCTTGCTCTCACTCTATGTACAACTCTGGGTCATTCTTACCCTGAAATGATGGTATCTTTATCTTAATGCTACTTAGATTACAGTCTACACCATCTCGATCCCTACCATGTCTATCCCAATGATTCCTCCTATGTCTCTTATTAATCCTATCTTCTCTTTGCCCATTCCTACCTCCACTAACTAGTGAGTCCTTATCAAACTTCTCCTCTATTTCAAACTCACTATCAGAACTCAAAGGTGGCTTAGGAACCCGTTTATTAGTCTTACATGTACTAGCTCACTCTTAGATTTACCCTACTTCACCTCTGCCATGTCTACTTGTAAATTTTCCAAAATTTGCATGAATTTTTCCATTTGTTGTTGCATTGCTTTTATGGTAAACTCTTGTTTATTTTTATCCACTTTAGATCCATTGTGAGATATTATGTTAATTAATTAAAGAACCTCACAATCACTCCCTCACATATGTACACTCGAAATAATGTCACTCTGATCACTCGTGTTTCACATAAAATATAAGACTTTTACCCTCTAATGAGCTCACACACTCTTGCCTTTTACCATTCAAACTTCTTTCGATAGGTCTTTAAATAAACTAGTTCAAGTGGCAATCTTACGCTTTCAATCCAACGAATATCGCAAGTTAATCAAAATAATTCTCAACAAAATAAAATTGACTTAGAAACAAAACTAAGAATTCAAGAATTCAAATCTATGCCCTAAGAACAAGTAAACAAAATTTTTGGCAACAAGAAATCAAAGAATAATTGCTAAAAGAATAATGAAACCCTAACTGACACTAGGAAACAAACAAAATCGAATTAGAATTACAAAGGCAATTAGAAACAAGGTGAATTAGACAAATAAAACGAATTAAATAAGGAAACAAACCAAAAGAAGAACATAGACAACAAAGAAATAAATACGAAGTAAACAAGAAATTAAACCCAAAGAATGAAATTTTAGCCCAAATTGCCCAAAGGTGTCTAACTAAGCCTTAAAACTAAAGTTAGAGCTTCTTAAGTGCTAAGCTCAACCCAAATTTATCCTAACTTCAGATCTAATCCTAAGGAAAAAAAATTGTCTCAAATTATATCCAAATCAAATAGTTTAACTAGCCTCAATAAGGATAAACTAGTTAGAAAGTCCAATTAGTTTTCTTTACTTGCCGAAAACCCTAAATCAACTTCTTTTTTTTTTTTTTACTAATAAACAAGAAAGAAAAAAAAAATGGGTTCCCCTATCTAAGAAATAGCCACAAGTCGCCCAAAAAAGAAAATAACCAAAATCCTTAAACTAAAGATTGAAAATTTAAGAAGACAAATGATAAAAAGATAAAATCTGGTTGGAACCTAAGCTCTGATACCAAATCTGATGTGAATCTTCAAAGAACGATGCTTTGAAAATCCGAAAAAGATGGATAGAACCCTAAATAGCCAAACCAAGGAAGAAAAGTTAACCGTTGACCCGAAACTCTCAATTAAGCAACTAACCAACAATATTCTGAAAGAGAATGCCACAAGATCACTCTTGATAAGTTCTAACAATCAATTTTATGAAAAGAACTTGAAAGAAAAGCTTAATCCTCAATTAAAAAGATGTATTTTCGTGCCCCTCCCTTTGGCCAAGGGTTATAACACCCTTAAGTACATCATACTCATAAAAACTAAGGTTTTTAATTTGATAACCCTAATGATATAGTTTGGGCTTGAAATTTGGCTCATAACAAAGTCTCATAAATTACTAAAAGTCATATAAAATTCAGATCTAAAAGCCCATGAATAAAAAATGACCAAAATACTCTTAAGCTAGAATAAGATAATAGGTCAACTTGATCACGAGCATCCAATGGTGGGCTTGTTCCGTCATCAACTTGGGTTGACCCAAACTAAGACAGTTCGCGAATATATGAAGAAATTCTCAGGTTTGATGTTAGATATTTGAGATATGTCCAAGCAAGTTTAATTATTCTACTTTATTGAAGGCCTTTAACCTTGGGCTCGAAATGAGCTTTAGCGACAAAGGATGAAAGATCTCTCATCTGCATAAGTAGTTGCTGAACGACTATCAGATTATCTACATGATAGTCCCCAATCAAAAAGAACCGCTACTTATGTCAGGAGGGAATGGTAATTGGTACAAGAAGCCCAAAATTGTAGACTTAACAAAGGTGGGGGAGCAACCAAGAGGGCAGAACCGAATTACCCTAAAAGCTAGCATTTTTCAATAGTGGGAAAGCATGTAAGAGGTCATTTGGATGTTGGCTATGTAATGGCCCGTATAGAGCTTCAGAGTGCTCAAAAAAGATAAGACTAAGTGCTATAACAATTGAAAATCAACCGCAAGAAGCACTTACGGATGATCAGAAGATTGAAGAAACTGATTACATGATGATACTGAGGATGTTGAATGCTCTAAATAAGCAATCTGAAAGGCAAAAAGGTCGTGGGAAAGGGCCTTCTGTTCGTTAATGCCCTAATCAATGAGATTATGGTAAAAAGTATTATGGTGAACACAGGGGTCACTCATAACTTTATTTTTGCTTCAAAAACAAAATGCCTTAGGTTAAAGCTCGAGGAGGATGTTGGCCACATGAAGGTAGTCAACTCTAAAGCCTTCTCCACGAGTAGATTGGCAAAGTAAGTGCAGATGAAGATCAGCACTTTGGAAGGTCATGTGAACCTTATAGCCGTGTAGATGGATGATTTTGATGTCATCTTGGGAATGAACTTCGTGTTTGAGAAGGGCGTAATTTCAGTTCCATTTGCCGGTAGACTGTTAATCATGAGGGAAAGGCTCGCAATGGTGTCGGCCAAGGTCAAGTAACCAACAGAGGCAAAACTCTTATCCGCCCTTCAATTCAAGAAAGGGATTAAGAAAAGAGAACCCTCTTTCATTGCTATTTCGACCTCAGTGGAGGAAAGGGAAGGAGAGTCGATCCCATTAAAGATTGCGGATGTGTTTAGGGAATTTGTCGAGGTAATGTCGAATCAACTGCCTAAAACCTTGCCACCAAGGAGAGCAATTGATCATCAGATTGACTTCGTGCCCAGGGCGAAACCATCTTCGCATGTCCTTTACATAATGGCCCCACCCTAACTAACCGAGCTTCAAAAATAAATAGATGAATTGTTTGAGGCCGGCTTCATCAGACTGTCGAAAGCACTGTTTGGAGTCCCGGTGTTGTTCTAGAAGAAGCAAGATAGGAGCCCATGGTTGTGTATCAACTATAGAGCTTTAAACAAACTGAAGATCTGTAATACCTATCCTATTCCACTGATAGTAAATTTGTTTGATCAATTAAGCTCGACAAGATACTTCATAACACTAGATTTGCGGTCTTACCATCAAATGAGGAATGCCAAGGGGGATGAGCCTAAAACCACGTACGTCACCTGGTATGAATCGTGTAAGTTTCTAGTGATGTTGTTCTAGTTAACAAACACTTCTATGACTTTCTGTACATTGATGAATGATGTATTCCACAAATATTTGGACAAGTTTGTGGTGGTTTATAATAAAATCTTATAAGAGCACAAGTAACATTTGGCTGGGATACTGTTGAAGTTGAAAGATAACAAACTCTTTGTGAAGAAAGAGAAGTGTTCGTTTTTCCAAACGCGCATCAAATTTCTTGGCTATATGATAGAGCAATGTTACATATGGATGGATTTAGAGAAGGTGAGGGCTATTTAAGACTGGAAGATACCAACAAGCGTAAAAGAATTACGATCCTTCCTTGGATTGGCTAACTATTATTGGCGGTTCGTAAAGGAATACTTAAAGAAAACTGCACCGTTAACCGAGCTATTAAGAATGGTGTAACGTAGAAATGGTCTAAGTAGTATAGAAGAGCCTTTGACAGCTTGAAGGAAGCAATGGTGAGAGATCCGGTTCTTACCCATTCGGATATAACCAAGCCATTTGAGGTGTAGATTGATGCATCTGACTTCGCATTAGAGGGAATTTTATTACAGGAGAGCCACCCAATAGCTTATTTGAGTCGAAAGTTATTAGAACCGGAGAGGAGGGCCACCCGATAGCTTATTTGAGTCAAAAGTTATTAGAACCGGAGCGGAGGTACACTGCTCAAGAAAAAGAACTCTTAGCTGTGTTACACTGTTTGCAGGTATGGATGCATTATCTACTAGGATCTAAGTTTGTGTGTGAAGATAGACAATACAGTTGTTAGCCACTTCCTTACGCAACTAAAGTTGATCCCGAAATAGGCTCGATAGTAGGAGTTCTTTGTTGAATTTAACTTTCACTTCAAACACAAAGTCAGAAACTTGAATAAAGTGGCAGATGCTCTGAGTCGCAAGTCAGAACTCGCGAGTTTGAAGAGGATGGCGACCATGTCAACTACCACGGTTTTGGTACTACTCTAGGAGCGCATTAGGGAGAGCTTGGAGAAGAAGAAACCAACTGAGAGAAAACCGAAGAATTGGAGCTATTTCAGCAGAAAATTGAAAACTTCAAGACAGTACGATCATCAAGGATGTCGATATATTAGGTGGGGGAGGATGTAAGGGCCACTCGCATTTACTTATCTAGGGCTAGCTAATAAGCCCATGGTTGCAAGTTGGGGAAGCACTAGTGTGGCTTGGAATTATCACTTTATTTACAACTTTAGGGGTGTGACAACTGAGACATATGTTATATCTCTTCTTGCCATACTTGCAATGTCTCAAAACCCTCTTTAAGAATGGATGACTAAGTGCCTTATAAGGGCCTTGACCATCAGCACTCCGAGGGCATAGCTGTGTACTCCTTCGCCCTTGGATTAATGAAATGAGTTACTTGCATTAATTGTTTGATCTTATTTATCCGATGTGTTGCGATACTTGTTTGTTCAATATTTGTTTACTTATTGATTGCTTGTATGTTGTTTGCTTGCTTGTTGAGTATTTTATCGATGTAATCTTGAATTGTATTGCGATATAATATCTGCTTGTTTTCTATTATTTCCTACTATTGGTTTATACTTGTAGACAACTAACCTACTTATACTTACTGCATACAAACTTATTTAGGCTAATTTACTAGTTCAACACTCTAATGCTTGCCATACAAATTCCTAATATTAATCGTTAGTAAGTAAATTTGAAAAAGGTTTGAGAAATGTTGTATTTTTATTCTTATAATTGATTTGATGGCCTTGAGATATTCATGCAATGCAATTTCGAAGGACCCAAGAAAGTCGAGCAGAATTCAAAATTTGAAAATAAAATATATTATTTGTAGTAGTTTTCAAATAAGTGAAGAATTGTTCAGTAAAATGAACTAATAAATTTTTATTAAAGCAAATTGTTTTTGGACTTCGCTCGCTAAATATATATATTATATACAAAAGGCCGTAAGTATTTGTGATCAAGTTTTTAATTAAAAATTTAAAATGATTTTTTTCAAAAGGCCGTAATCAGTTTCATAAGTCATTATTCTACTCTACATAGATTCAATGTTGAAGTCTAATTTTAAACTTAAGCAATATACTGATTATCTTCTTGTTTTGTAGCATTTATTTACGTAGACTAAATTTATCACTGCTATACTGTGAAGGTATTTTGACGATTTATTTTCACTTGTTTTGAAATAGATTATTTTTGTTAAACTATTTGCATAATTATTGAGGATTCCACAATTTTTTTTAAAGAAAGTTAGGGTATGACTTCTATTATGTTTCTATATTCATAGTTCCTAATAATGGTAGTTGTTGGCGAGTGGATTTAATTTTTTTTTTTTAAAAAAAAAGATAAAAGAAATGTTTGGTTTTGTGATGATTAACATGAGTTTGTGGAAAGTTATTCAACCTTTGCTATATACTTTTTAGTTTTCAATTGTGGAAAGAATTTAATTTTCTTCTTATATTTTATTTGATTGTTTTTGAGATTGACAATTCATTCAAATTTAAAGGATTCAAGAAAGACAAGCAAAATTCAAAATTTCAGTATAAATTGAATAATGAAGAGTGTTTTCAAATAAGAGAAGAATTTTTTAGTTAAATAAATTAATGAATATTTTTAAAATAAATTTATTTTAGACTCAATTAGATGTGTTATATGCACAAGCCTATAAGTGTTCCTTGCCAAGTTTTAGTTAAAAGTTTAAAATGAGTTCTTAAGAAGTCCAAAGTGATTAAAATTGTATTTTAGAAAAGTCCAAGCCTAACTTGCTGATTTTATTCCGTTCAATATTACCATCTTATTCGGTTAAGTTAGATACTAACATTTTATGAAATATATATATATATATATATATATGAAACAAAATTTTCATTCTAGTTCGATACAATGAAATCTAAATTTCATGCATTTAATTTTATTAATGGGTTTGATTTTGAATTTTTTTTTTAAAACTAGTCACGTTTATAAATTAATTTATTAAAATAGATACTATCGTAATTTATTTACTAAATAAACCAAAATATTTGTTTTTGAACAAAAATGTTCAATTTTTTATTTTGAATGGACCTCTAACTTTTGAAATTAACAAATAATAACAATTTTTTTTTAATTTTGTATATTCATACTTGTTGATTTAGCTTGTTTTGGTATCAATATGCAACATTATTTATTTATTTATTTATTAATTTCAAACGTTTGGAGTCCATTTAAAATTTTTACTTTCGTTTTTATAATTAATGAATAATTATTAAATTGTTTAAAATTATGCATATTAGTCTCTAATTAAAAAAAAATTATTGTACCAATATAAACAACTTTAAAATAATTTGTTATTATTTGATAATTACATAAATATAGCGATTCATTCAAAAATTTTATTTTCTTTTCCATTTTCGGCCATCAAACAAAACTTTAAAATAATTTATTATTATTTGATAATTACATAAAGAGAATTTTTTTAAAAAATAACTTTATTTTATACCCTCTTTACATTTATGAACAACCGTAAATCATTCTTACCAAACAAACAAATTTTACATAATTTGGACAATTTTACCCTCATAACCACTTAAAACTTGAATAAAAAATTCAAATAACAAACTTCCTTTCACCTTGTAAAAATAATTCATTCTCTCATATTTTCAGTGTTCACACTTTCAATATTTTAATAATTCGTGCATCGGTGAAAAATTCGGATATTTCAACGATAAATATAAACATAAAAATGAGTTTTTGTGCTTTAATTTTGGATGATTTTTGGTTGATTTTAATATAAATATGTGCATGAAATTTATTATGGTTAATGTTAGAATTTATTTGAGTTGTATATAATATTAATTGTTAAATTTTGTTTGTTAAAACACAGAAAAAAGCAAAAAAAAAAAAAAAAAAAAAAACAAATCAGTTACAATGAAAATTTTGAATTGGAAGGTCATTAGTCGGAAAATTGTACTAAAATGGAAGTTCGTGCACTTAGTCTGAGCCCTGAAAACCATTTATTTTTTGAAATTTCTATTATTAATTTAACATTTGTATTAAGTAAAATTTTTTATTAATTATTTTTTTTTGAATTTGTATTAAGTAATTTTTTTTAATTTGTATTAATTTAAAATTTGTATTAAAGAATTTTTTATTAATTATTTTTTTATTAATTTGTAGTAATTTAAAATTTACATGAAGTAAATTTTTTATTAATTTTTTTTGAATTTGCATTAATTTAAATTTTGCATTAAGTAATTTTTTTTAATTTTTTTGAATTTGTATTAATTTAAAATTTTTCTTAAACAAAAACAAAATTGTCAGTAAATTTAAATAAATATAAATTATTTTGTTGCTTTTTAAGTATGGTTGAGGTTGTGCCAGTTGGTGTTCGTCATGAATGATCATGGGTTAGAACATCATACAGTTTCGAGAAATATCGTGGTGGAAGGGTCTGACTCCTATCTGTTTCAAAAAACATAAAGTTCTAACAATTCTTAAGCGTGATATATGACTACATTTAGATTGATTAAGCATAATTCATTATCTATATTAGAACGAGTTTTAAAGACAGTGAGATCGGGGTCGTTATATATTTGAATATCATTGATGACTATGATGTATATACTTTTGTGAGCAGTATTGTGGTTACAAAGTCTAGACATCTCAATTTGTTGTACGTCACTGCAGAGTAGATAGTTGTTAATGATCAGTATTATTCACTGATTCACGTAAATGCTATAGAGCTTTCACCAAGATATTATGAATATCCTATAATTCACAGAGGATACTCTCCGTGTCGATACAATGAGGACTCTGTACATGATTATTTTGATAATCAACTATATATGGAAGGGGAAGGTGCTGACAATACAATCAGGGCCTTTGGTAGGAATTATTGTGACAAGGATACCGATGCAACGACAAACTTGAGGCATAGATAAGTCAGAGAAGCAGATCTATAGGGTGTCAAGAGAATATGTCGAGCTTATCAATTTCTAGTTGTTTGCCTCCAATTCCACCGTCGATTTCTCAGTTAGATGCATTATTTAGTTTTTCTTCCAATGCTATATGTGTTGGCCATATTTTTCATTGGAAGAAAGAGTTACGAGATATATTAGTTATGATGGTATTGAGGAACTATTTTTAATTTAAGGTTACCAATTCCACATTAGACCGGTTTGAGGCAAAATGTGTGGTTGACAAATGTAAATGGCGAATTCGAGCAACTAAATGGCGAATATTAGTTTGTTAAATGAATTGAAACATTTCGTACCTATCAAAGTGACTAGCTATAGCCATGTCAATGCCAAGTAAACAATTGATTTATCAATGAATATGTGATAGACAAGTTTCAGGATCGTAGCAAGATTTACACTGCAATAAACATCCGAGATGACATAGATCGAGAGTTTAGAGTGGTTGGGTTCTACAGCAAGGCCTGGCTAGCCATGGAAAAAACATGTGCATTGGTGTGCAGGGATCTATTTAAGTCGTTTAAATTACTCTTACATTTTTACCATGTTTTAGAAGATAGAAACTCAGGTACAATAACGCATATAGAAACAGACGAGGATGACCATTTTTTGTACTTCTTTATGTCGCTTAGATGTATTTGTACGTGATTTTCTTTTATCAATTCATCCTGTGATTGTTATTAATGGTACTTTTTTAAAAGGTACATATCGTGGGATCATGTTTGTTGTAATTGCTCTTAATGAAATTGACTAGATTTATCTTGTTGTATTTAGAGTGAGGGACTCTGAAAATGATGCATTATGGGAGTAGTTCTTAGTGCAACTACGAGATGTATTTGGACTAGTGTCCGATTTGGTGTTTGTGTTGGATCAACATGATAACATACTTAAGGGAGTAATGAAAGTCTTTCCCGACTTATACCATAGTTTTTATTCCTACCATATTGAAAGAAACCTCAAATTAAAATACAAGCTGAAAAACTGTAAGAAAGATACTTTTCTTATGAGATATTATATTGCTGTTAAAGCATATGTGTTCAACGAGTTTGAAAAACACATGAACAAATTGAGGTCGATACACCCTGATGTTACGAACTATTTAAAAATAATGAAGGGTTTCATAGGTGGGTCAAATCTCATTTTCCAGTTCGAAGGTACAACATAATGACTACTAACATTGCAGAGAGTATGAATGCATTACTGAAAGGTACACATACTCTTTTATTTATGGCCTTAGTGGATTGGATATGGTCGGTGTTTCAGCATTTGTTTTACAAATGGAGAGAAGAAGCTGCAAAATTTGATGAAGCCACCCTAATTGAAGCCACAACTGATAAAGTTAAAGAAGAGGATTACACATCTCTTAAACTTTCAGCCCTTCTCATTTCTAGTTTCAAGTTTAAAGTAAAAGGTATAGAAGAAAATGTTATGGTCGATCTGAACACAAAGGCATGTCAATGTAGGCGCTTTGACTTGCAACAATTGTTGTTTGCCCATGCATTAACTGCTATTAGATATGTTAGAGGCCTATATGAGGATTTTTGTTCAATGTACTATAAGAATGACACACTTGTGATAGCATATGTTAGGAGATTCATTCAGTTGAAGATTAAAGTTTCTAGGACGTTTTCTAGGAGATATAGTTCATTGTTGTCAAACCGCCAATAGACCGCATTCCAACCAGTGGACCGAAAAATCATTACATCCCATCTACAAGAGAGGAGGTGGTCATTCAAAGATGTTCCCGCTGTAGGCAACGCGGACACAATCGCACAACACACAAAAATCTAATGTACCATGACTAAACTGAGTGTTTATGCACTGTTTTACTTGTCAAATGTTTATTTGCTATACTTTTCGTATTTCGTCTTGTATTTGATATCTTTTATTTGTATCCTAAAAATTGTATTTCCTATATTATGTTGTACTTAGTGATTATGTAATGCTTAAGTGTATCAATTTAAATTGAAATTTATTGTAAAAGTGTTGAACTATTTTGGTGTTATTTACAAACATTGCTTCAGTGTAAATTTAATTTATATATATTAAAGTTTACTTAATTAATTAATATTAGTGTTTAAATTTTGTTGGAAATAAGTATTATATTGAGTATTATTCACTAAATTGATTAAGAATTAAGAAATATAAAAGAAAAAGTTAAACAAAATTAATGATTAAAATTGAGAAAATTTAAGTAACAAACGTCAATATAACCATCCTTCATATAAATCGAGTGTCATCTTTATCCTAAAAAATGACTCATGATCGAATGTAAAATTCCACTGTCATCATAACATAAGGTACTCGATAAATTTGTATGTAAATGTGCCACAGTCAGCGTTGCCTATTGTCTAACGGGGCACCTCAGACATCTTTAAATATTTAAATAGTTTACCTGTATCAAACCATTCCGACCTGACATCATATACCCCATATGTGCGCACATATAAGGTAACAATATGTATAATGACTTTAGTACCTCGTCCATCTCCCTGTCAAAATATCTCAACGGTACAGGTCATACACGGATATGTGTCAAGCACGCGAGTCAATGGAACATACAACCCAATGGTCACCGCACACTAAGGCAGGAATAAAAACGTAGTCAACGACGCTCCAAGATCTTTTCACCTTATCTGAGTTGCCTCTTACGTGTTATTTTATATCCAAACCTGGTGGAAAAGTGCCTAACTGCAGTGCCCTATAACACATTTCTCGCCATATATAAAGCAATTTGGTTTACATAATTACTATGTTAAAGTTGAGATGAAAACTCAAAATTTATCGCCATTTGGCAATGCAACACAACTTTACAATATAATAGATACATATAAATGAGATAAAGTAATGGTCCAATCATGTGATAGTATATGGGGACATGCCTATTATCGGAGTGCGATCAAATAAAACACTCATTGATGAGCTGACAAAACAATAACATTTTATTTAGATGTTAAAAACATCATTGTAATAAATTAATATGTTGAACACTTACAATATCCTCTAGCTGCGCATCCAGATAAGAAATACCACGAAGCCACTACTATGTTAATGTCACTGAACGAGTCTCTATATAGACATTTGATACTTCCAACCACTACAGGTACTGAGTGTACAACTCATCGAGATATGCCACTATAATATTGATAATCAAGTTTGCTAGATATTGGGGCAAGGGCTTGATGGAAGAGACTTTACTACTTCTCTTCACAAGATTAGTGTAAGGACTGTTGCCATATAGACCTTTCTTGTATACCTGACAGAACCAACTCTCCTGTTGAACTGGTGTGGGTCTGTGCTGGATGTCAACATGTGCATCACCTGTAACACATAATGGATCCTCTGCTTGCAATACAACATTAGTTACAAACTAAAAAATAAATAATTTCATATATTCACATAAACCAATACCACTGCAACTTATTCAATTTCACTATGATTACTTGAACATATGAGTCAGTTGGTGACCACTGTGGTTGAGTGGACAACTATAATAATGAGGGAAGATCTATAATCATCTCATCAACCTAATTTTTGACTCGGTTGATATTCTCCCTACACTCCTGCCTAAAAGCATGCTCGTCATAAGGTTGAAAATGTGGCGTCGGTATAGGCGTATAATGCTGTGGCAATGCAAGTGTGGCGTCGGTATAGGCGTATAATGTTGTGGCAATGCAAGTGAATAATACATCAGCGGTGCAGGCATATAATGCAGCAAAAAGGGCATATTGTACGTTGGTGGTGCATCCTACAACAAGTCCTCATATGTATGTTAGACACCAATGCAATCCTATAAACCCTGTTCTTTGAACATAAGGGTAAAATAGTCATTATGATGACATTCATTTTCATATATGCATTATTAATAGTTAGTTGACACAGTATCTAGGTTTAGGTGAATTTAAATAAGTTTAATGAATTTGATGTTATGATTTGAAATTTAACATAAGTAGGATTTCATAATATTACTTTAAGCTGCAATATAGGTAGATCCCCTTGGAAGAAAAATAAAGAAAAAAGAAAAAAAATAATAGAATTTAGTTTCAATTTAAAATTTTGTGAGAATCGTGAGTTAAGCCAAGAGATCAATATATGGAATGGAAGTATCGATACTTAAGGAATGCAGGTCAATACTTGATGACCTAATCGATACATATGAAGAAATTTATCGACACTTTGCAAGTTAAAGACTTGGGAAGAAATTACAAGACGATCAGATAGATACTTATAGAGAAAGTATCGATACATTTCAAAACAGAAAGTTCGAAAATAATTATAAGATAAAAAAAAATCTATACCTTTATAAAAGGTATCGATACATTTCAAAAGAATCGATACTTAGAGGCAAAAGTATCGATACATTGTGTCGAAAACATTTCCAGAATCAAATTTTTATGAACAAATCAATACCTTCATCAAAGGTATCGATATATTGCAAATGTATCGATACATGAAGGTAACTTTATCGATACTTTTGTTGTTCTAGTCTAAATGTGATACATGAAGATAAATGTATTGATACATTTTGTCAAAGAAATTTTCAGAATCAAATTTTTAAGGAATGAATCGATACCTAGACTAAAAAGTATCGATACCCAACCCAAAAGTATCAAAATTTAGTCTAAAGGTATCGATACATGACGCAAATTTGGGTAAAATTTAACTAGTAAATTAGTCTTTTTACCCACTTTTATAAATACCCATAAAGGGGGAATTAATTCTAAAATGTTCTTCGTTTGTTTTGCCCACTCTCTCCCTCTGAAAACACTATTCTCTCTCTCTTTCTCCTTTTATCTCTCAATATCTCTTTAAATCCTTGGCATTTTTCTTTCAAATTTCTTGGCTAAATGATTACCCACCATTTTCTCTTCGATTTGGTATCACATTTAGATTAGAACAGCAAGAGAAAGCAAGGAAGAAAAATTAGGATTTCAAAGGGATTTGAGAGTTTCTTATTTAATTGACGAATTAAGGTTTATACGGACTTCTACAGGCTAAATCTAACCCTATTAACTATTAGAAGTTTAATTTTTAGATTTTTAGCATGTTGAAAACTTAGGATTTACTGTTTACTAGAGATTTTCATTGATTTCACACAGGAAAAATAGATTTATGTTAATTTGTGATTAATTGAAAGTATGTGATGATCATATATGTGTTGGATATTGTTAGAAATATGTATATTTCATTTTAGATGGAAGTGTGAAATAAGAATACTCATTGCCATAAGATTTCATTGTTAAAAATTTGATAAATGACACCCGATAATAAACCTCGAGAAATGTGTCGTGTCAACTAAGAGAATTTAGCCTTATTTCCACGAGTATTGCATTTAGAATATATATGTTAAATTATTTAGAATTGTGGAATTCATTATATTATGCATGTGTGGTATTAGGCACCAAGAACCCGTGAGAAAGACCTAGTGTGTGCTAGGATCAGTAGCGAGAATGGTTACCCTTCCCTTATTGTGAGTAAATTTATACATACATGAATATATAAATATATTTATGTAATGCTTATATATATGCTTGTGTGTTAGACAATCTGTTTTCTAACTAAAATGAAATTTGAAATAAACATGTTTTTATGTTTTAAATTGATATTGGGATGGTTTATATATTTGGTCTGCTATTAAAATTTTATATGATATATATACTGAAATGGTTAGAGAGGCCTAATTTGTTTATATGATTTGAAATCATTGATTGAAATTGAATTATTTTTATGCATGTATATTGATCATAAGGTCGGTAAGGCTAAATATTGTTGTATGGCCAGTGAGCCAATTTATTGATTGTATATACAGGGAAGTAACCTATGGACGGACCTATGAGAGGCTGTATAAGGGAGAAAGGTCATGGGGAGCCCACTGTGTACCGTGCACGTATGTGCGGATATAGATACCCTATGGAAAGTTTGTGCGGCTTGATAGGGATATCTTGAATTTAATAGATTATGAGGACAGTCACTTTGTCACCAAGTGACTAATCGAGGCCAACATCAGTGAGACGGGTATTGGATTTTATAAATCCATGTTTTACCTTAATAAAAAAAATGATTTTTATGAAGCATGAGAAATAATTTTTTATCTTATAAAAATGCATTGCATATGATTTATGTATGAAAGACTCAGTAATGGTTTCAACGTTGCCTCAGCCAAGGTAGCGGTCGAGAAAGTATTGCGAGTCCGATTTGATTGTTTATACTAAATGCAAATCTTTGAATTATTTTACATTTATTTATTTTAAATGAACATATATATATATATATATATATTGAATATATGCTGAAAAGTGATCCCAATATCATAAATTTAGAAATAAGTGTGCATTTATGTATATATGTATGTACTTTATTTACTCACTGAGTATAATTGTATACCCACTCCTCTTTATTACAATTTTCAGGTTAGGCGTCTTAGTACTCGCCGAACTAGTGGTAGCAGTAGAGAACATTTAGAGCTCTGGGTAGGCTTCCCTAGACTCGGGTGTATATTTTGTTCCACTGGATTGTATTATTTGCATTTTGTAATGAAATTTGTAAACTAAACAATTTATATAAATGTTTATGTTTGTTCAACCCATATGAAATAATTTTCATAATGTTGTTTTATTACTTGAAAATTATTGTGGATGAATTAATCATAGATGATCAATTCTTTGATAATAATCCCATGGATGGAAATTTCTGTTTGCAAACTAATTTTCAGTTTTATGATTTACAAGTAAGCCTTACAAACTCTTTTGATACATTCTGAATTTAGAAGGTGATAATGAGAGTCTGTGGCGATTGTCCAACAAATCAGGGTGGTTTAAAATACGAACTTTGGTTGCCTCTAATCTTGAAACCACTCTCGACCACCTGTAACTCGAGCATTTAGATCAGGTATTATGCTCGCAAATAAATTACCCTCGTTTTTTCCCTACGGTACAATGATCTAAAATAACTGTGTGACATACAATTTTGCCATTTCGGCTGCCACCAACTCTAATATAGGAAACACCCAAGACACTTGTAAACACGTACGTATAAATTTTTATGATTGTGTGTTATTTAAATTATTTATATTGTATTAATATGAAAAAAAATGCTTATGTACGGCCTTCTGACTAATACCGCCCTTCCTTATACACCACCGCAGGATCCGTAGGATATCATTGTTTATTTATTTTTTCTATATCATTTTGCAAGCTATGCACAGACTTGTATATCCATACCTAAATTATAATAAATCACAAATAATATCAAGAATATCACAAATATATGAATTGCAAATTAAATACAATTATTTATGATAAATATCTTAAATGCAGTAGGCAACCCAATAAGATTATAATTCCCTTTAAAACTCTGACTCACCTCCTCTAACCATGCCGCGTTATTAGTATTTATTGTTCTGTCCAGCGACTGATCATTGCAATGACTAGAGTGTATATTAAAACACAACGGATCCCCATGGATACTAGTTAAACTGCACAAGATTTTTCGACATATCCAACAGCCATAAATCAACATGTTCTCTTCCCCTTATCTAACAAGAACCTCTCAATTATGTAAAAAAATAACAATTGTATCGTGTCAAAATCAAGTATGGTAAAAAATCAAGCTCGTTGTATATTGTCCGATGTCATGTAAAGTAATAAATGCCTAGTAGCCAAAAAATGCTTCCCTTAGGCAGATTAACAGTCGAAAAATGTTCACAGTCTAGTCTAGTGATCAAGCCGAAATCCATACGTGAAAAATGAATGACCTGCCCTTCCACGAGAAACCACATATCATTATTGTTGCAATTCATATGGATCTCGTGCAACAACATATAATGTATGAGAATATGAGAATGATGCAAATCTTCAATATACAAGAAGTGCCAAAAACAAGTCTGTTTGAATATATCAACTTGCATCGCTGTTAACTTCATTCTAATATAGTCTATCACCTTAAATCGTAATAAATAGCTTGACTCCTCATGAAAGTAGTCATCTACTGAAATCTTCAACTGTGGTTGTCTAGCCATTTGTATATGTTAAAATTGCACAAACAATAAGTCCTTACTAAATATTCCATATAAAAATAAAACTAAATTACAAACTTTATTAACCTTTTAAATTTTTAAAATTTTAAAATTTTACACAGAAATGCAATTAATTATACTAAAAATAAAAATAACAAGTAATATTTTTTATTAGTAAATTTTTATTATTTGTTTAACTACTTTTTTTTTAAAAAGGTCATTTTAGGTATATTTTATAAATTATAATTTTAAAAAAATTAAGTTTTTTAGCATAATTTCCTAGCTTTTTGAATTTTCTAATGTAATTAATCAAACATAATTGAAAAAACTTATATTTTTTATATAACAATTAAAATTTATTTATTTATTTTACTTACTTTACTATTTTTTTATATATTTAAAAAAATTTCGAATTCTAACACGTAGGGCATGAGCACATACCTCTTGCATCTAGCCAACATTAAATGCAATGTTAGGTCTACGAGCAGTGAGGTAAAGTAAGCTCCTTATCATACTCCTATAGAGTGTTTGATCAACTTCCTTTTTAGAGGGATCATTATTCAGCTTGACACTAGTACTTATGAGAGTCCTTATATGTTTCTTACTTCAAGCTTAAAACATTTAACTAAGTCTTTCACATATTTTGATTAGGATATGAATATTTGAATTGTTTAACTTGCAAACTTAGAAAAAATGTTAGTTCATCTACGATGATTATTTCAAACTCTTGCTTCATGACTTCAGCAAATCCAAAAGCAAGTGAATCAATAGAAGAACCAAATACAATATCATGTGCTACAATAATGTTCTTGTCTGCCCATCTAATGAACATTGTTTAATCAACACCCTCACATATAATTTCATGGTCAACAAGATAGGTGATTAGTCTATCATACTAGACCTTTAGTGCTTGTTTCAGACCATACAAATCCTTTTTAAGCCTATATACATGATAAGGATATTTGAGATCCAGAAATCTCTTTAGTTGTTCTACATTAGAAGCTTTGTAAAACCACTTCTTAGGCTTAGGGGTAAAATGGTCATTTTTACATAAACTGCATTTCTTGTATTTGAATATGTATGTGGTAAAATGTCAACATGAATTTAAGACTTATTAAATTTATTATAAACCTTAAATTTTGGTTTTGCTTTTAATTTTGCTAGTTTAATTATAATTACTATAGAAACGTCAAAAATTGAACCTAATATGCAAAGATATGAGAAATTATGAACATATACTTACTACTACAACTTCTTAAGTCCAACTTTGGTGCTAGCTGTACAAATTGAAGTGAAAATCAAAATTTCCCAGATAGCACTAACCATGATTTTTTTGTAATTTTCTTACAAGTAAAAGGATTTAGAAGAAATTAAGCTTTGACTAAGGTTTGTTGATAATAAATAAAGCAAAAACTTAGCAAATGGTCTTAAGTAAAAGTGAGAGAGATTACAATTTGAAAAGAAGATGATTTAATTCACTGTTCAAGAGGGTTGCAAATCGAGAGGAAGAAGAAAATGAGGGGAAAGTGGTTGTTTTGAATATATATATGTTCAACTCTAGAATAACATAATTGCCTCTACACTATTTGAAACTTTTAAATCTACTCTTCAAGCCAATTATTCATAAATTCTCAATTAAATTCTCTTTATTGATTAAAAAAATGAATTTAAGATGTCAAAATCATATTTCACTTTAGGAAATAGCTTTATGAAATTTTTCAGTAGCAAAATAACTATTATTTTGCAAATTATCGAATTCGCTACAAAAAAAATAACGTAATTGCAATTAAACTAGAAAAATTAAAAGTTAAACCAAAATTTAAGGTTTATAATAAATTTAATAAGTCTTACATTCATTTCTACATTCTACCACGTGCATGTTCAAATGTAGGAAATACGGTTTATGTAAAAATAACTATTTTACCCTTAAGTCTAGGAAGTGGTTTTATAGAAGCAATACTAAAGTTTCAATGTTATGTTAAACAAAGAGAGAAAAAAAATGAGAAAAAGAAAAACAGAACTTGAAGAAAGATAATTTCTTATTAATTGGAAGCTTAGGTTTAAAGCTCACACTTCTTTATAAATGACAGGAAATGAAGTCCTGTTTATATAGAACTTAAATACATAACGTCTATCAATTTAAAAAATTGAAAAACATTAAATGCAAGATATTTTACATGCCAAATATTTGAAAAAAAAAAAACTTCTATTATGAAGGAGAATATAACAGCAGAAACATAAATGAAAAAACAAAAAATTAAACCAACTTTAATTAAAGAAAAAACTCAAAAATCTCTACACTCCTTGAGATTTTTCTTTGTCAAACCCAACTTATTGCTTAAAAATTCAAATTGAACACATGGTAGAGCTTTTGTGAGAATGTCAGCAAGTTGAAATTTTGAATTACAATGAGTGAACATGATCTCACCTTTTTTCTCTGTTTCCCTTAATAAATGAAACTTGACTTTAATGTGTTTTGTTTTCTGTTTTCCTTAACAAATAAAACTTGACTTTAATGTGTTTTATTCTACCACGTTGTATTGGATTGGAGGTGATAGCAATAGCAAACTTGTTATCAAAAAACAATTTTGTAGCAGCCGTTGATGCAATATATTTAGCTTCAGTAGTGGATTGAGCCACAATTTCCTACTTCTTTGAATTCCAAGTGAAAACCCCAGTGCTAAGAGAAAAATTAAATAACTAGAAGTGCTTTTAAAATCATCAACACAATTAATCCAATCACTATTAGCATATCCAATCAATTTCAAGTCACCAATAAACTCAAACCAAATTCCAAAATCAAGTGTACCCTTCAAGTATCTAAGAACTTTTTAGCAATACCAAAATGAGCTTTACTAAGAGAATTCATATATCTTGAGAGCATACTTGTAGTAAACATTAAATCCGACCTCGATGCCGTCAAATAAAGCAAACTTCCTACTAAACTTCTAAAATTTGTAGGATTAGAGAGTTTTTCACCATTACTCTTAGAGATTTTTAAATTTAAAGTTAAAGGAGTAGAAACAACTTTGCATGTGTCCATGTTGAATTGCTTCAATATGTCTTAGGCATACTTCTTTTGAGATATGAAAATACCATATTTTTTTTATGAATCTCCATGCCAAGAAAATAATGCATGTGACTTAGATCTGACATTTTAAACATCTTTTCTATCTTAGCTTTAAAATTTTGTAGCATTTGATGATCATTCCCAATTACAAGCATATCATCAACATAAAGAGAAAGAATGAATTTATAATTTTCGCAAATCTTCACGAACAGAGTAGTTTCACTCATACTACTCCTGAATCCCAGTTGAATTAAACAAGAATCAACTTTGTTATATCAAGCCCGTGGTGCTTGCTTCAGTCCATAGAAGGTTTTTTTTAGATTATATACTTTGTCTTTTTTGCCATCTTCTATGAACCTTTCAGGTTGGCTTACATAAATCTCCTCCTCAAGATCACCATTCAAAAACGGTGATTTTACATCCAAATGGAATATTTTCCACCCCAACTATTTAACTAAAGCAATAATCAACTTTATGGTGTCATGCCATGTAACTGATGAAAATGTGTCTCCATAATCAATTCTAGACTATTGTACATAGCCTTTTAAAACCAATCTCGTTTTATATTTTTTGATAGAGCCATTAGACTTATACTTCACCCTAAACACCCATTTCACACTAATGATATTCTTGCCTTGAGGTTACTCTACAAGCTCCCATGTTTCATTTTTTTTAATCATCTTCATATCAGCTTCCATAGTAGATATCCAGTCAGCAGCTTGTGAAGCTTTATAATAGTTGTTTGGTTCAACAACAAGAAGATTGCATCTTTCGTAAACATTAGCAAGTGTTTTACGTTATAATTTAAACCATCTTCTGTGGCTTCAACTAAGGCACCATCATCCAAGGGAGGATCTTGGATACTAGAATTACTAGAATCAATTGAGTCAAAAGAAGACTCAACTAATTTCAAACCTTTAATGTTGGTGGTAAGTCTCTCAGAATTTTTTTTTCTTAAAATCCCAATAAGAGTCTTCGTAAATGATGACATCACGACTCAAGATAACTTATTCAGTTTTTAAATAAAAAATTCTACACCACTTTAAATTATGGGCATAACTAATAAATATTCTTTTGATCGCCTTCTCATCAAGTTTGGATCTTTTCACAGAAGGAACAAAAGAATAGCAAATAGGTCAAAAAATCTTTAGGTTTTTAACAAAAAGGTTTTATACTTAACTAAGCTTTATAAGTAGTCTTGCCCTCAACTACCCTTATGGGTAGTTTGTTGAGCAAGTAAATAGCTACTACCCAGAAATTCTTTGGCAAATTCTTCCCAGAAAGTAAACATCTTGTCATCTCCATCATAGTTCTGTTCTTTCACACACACCATTTATTGTGGTGCGTAGACAATGAACAGTTGGTGCTGAATTCCAAAATCTTCATAAAACTTGTCAAATTGCTTGGAATATATTTCTTCCCATTATCAAATCTCAAAGTTTTTAGTTTACAATCACTTTGAGTTTTAACCAAATTCACAAATTTCTTGAAATCATCAATAAAATTGACCATAAACATTAGTGAGCACTAATTCAAGCTTCTCCTTAGCTCTCAAACCACCACCTTTTGGAAAAGGTAATTTATGCATCTTCCGTTCTTGGCAACTTTCATAAATCTGGCCAAAGGAATCAAAAACAGGAAAATATTCAACCATGTTAGAATAATACAAATTTTTTAAAGCTTTGTTGTTGTAGTAACCAAAGAGATGATGCCACTTTTGCTTTCTTCAACTTTGGCATTTAGAGCATGATGAGATGGAGATTCACCATTAAAAAAAAAATGTGTTGTCAACCATTTTAAGCATTACAATCTCTGCTTCTTGTGTATCATAAATAATACAAACATGATCTTTGAAAAACACAAAAAATTTACTATACAACAGTTGAGCAATATTAAACAAGTTTTGAGATAATCTCAGAATAAATAAAACATTAAAGATTTTCTTTTCACCTTGCTTAGTATGTATAATGACAGTACATTTACCTTCAACTAGTACTGTCTGGCCATTGCCAAGGAACACCTTTGTCCTTATAGATGAATCAATGTGGCTAAAAAGACTGATATTTTTAGCTATGTATGTAAACCTTGTTCTTCGAATATAAGGGTAGAATGGTTATTTTATAACATTCATTATCCCACATATTCAATCCATCATCCCTAGGGACACAAAATGTACCAAACCATCAAAACAAATTATTGGTGGTCAGGTATGAAGAAAGACATAGCAGAATATGTAGCTAGATGTTTGGTATGTCAGCAAGTTAAGGTAAAATATCAAAAACCAGTAGAAACACTTCAACCATTGCCTATTCCTGAATGGAAGTGGGAACACATCACAATGGATTTTGTAGTTGGTTTGCCCAGAACACAAGCTGGACACGATGCTATTTATGTGATCGTTGACAAGCTTACAAAATCTGCACACTTCTTACCCATTCGAGTCAAGTATTCATTGGATAAATTGGTAAGATTGTATATAGCAGAAGTGATTATTCCATGGGGTACCAGTCACATTGTGTCAGATAGAGATCCTTGTTTCACATCTCGATTCTGGCTAAGACTTTATAGCGCATTGGGTATTACCTTGAATTTTAGTTCCACTTTCCATCTTTAGACCGATGGTCAGTCAGAAAGGAACATACAGACATTAGAAGACATGTTGTAAGCATGTGTGGTAGATTTTCATTGTAATTGGGATGTATATATTCCATTGATTGAATTTGCTTACAATAATAAATATCAAGCCAGTATTGGCATGGCTCTTTTCGAAGCACTATATGGAAGAAAGTGTAGAACACTGTTATATTGGGATGAAGTGGGTGAAAGGAAACTCGAAAATGTTGAACTGATTAAGATGACTTTAAAAAAAGTGAAAGTGATTTGTGAACGATTAAAAGTGGCACAAGACAGGCAGAAGTCTTATGTCAATCACCAACGAAGGGTTTTAAAATTTAATGTTGATGACATGGTGTTTTTGAAGATATCACCATAGAAAGGAGTAATTAGCATCAAAAATCAAAGAAAACTTCATCCTCAATATATTGAGCCTTTCACAATCATCGAGAGAATTGGCCTAGTAGTATACAGACTAGAGTTGCCTCAAGAGATGTAACGGATATATGATGTCTTTCATGTTTCAATGTTAAAGAAATATGTTCCAGATTATTCATATATCATTAGACCTCACCCATTAAACTTCGAAAAGATTTAAACTATGAAGTTCAATCGATAGCAATCTTAGATTGACAGGAACGGGTACTAAGGAGTAAGATAATTCATATAGTAAATGTCTTATGATGGAATGCCACAAAGAAATGATATGGGAACTAGAACATCAAATGCGACAACAGTACCCCTACTTATTTCATTGACCAAGTACGTTAAATTTTTATTTTTTTAATAGTATAACATATAATTAGTTTTAACATGAAGAGTAGAATTTTAGGAACAAAATTTTTATAAATGGGGTAAAATGTAAACCTCGTTCTTCAGATATAGGGGTAAGATGGTCATTTTATAACATTCATTAGCCCATGTGCATTGTACTAGATTAATTGGCACATTAATAAGGCTTAGGTGGATTTAAGTTAGTTTATAAAATGAATAATTTAGAGTTATCATATAACAGGTTTCGGTATATTGCCTTATGCTGACGCATTCAACAATTTCGATAGCCGGTTAGCGAGCGGGGTCAAGAGGCAACACCATTGTAGGGGATCAGGAGTGAAGCCCCTGAAAGGTAAACAAAATTAGTGTTAGGGAATGAAAAGAAAAATGTCAAAAATCTATCATGAGCATGAAGAGATCTATACTTGGAATGAAAGTATCGATACATGGTTCAAATGTATCGATACATTGGAAATGAATATCGATAGTTATTGAACGGATCGATACCTACAAAAAGTTGATCGATACTTTGCAAGTTAGAGACTTGGGAAGAAATTACTAGTCAACTAGATCGATACTTATGGAGAAAGTATTGATACATTTCACAATAGAGAATTCGAAAATAATTACCAGATAAACCAGATCGATACCTTCAACAAAGGTATCAATACATTGAAAAGGGAATGATGGATACGTATAGGCAAATGTATCAATACTGAAGATTGAATAAATTTTCAAAATCGAATTTTTAAGGAACGGATCAATACTTAGACCAAAGGTGTCGATACCTAGCCTAAAAGTATCGATACATTGTTCAAATGTATTGATATATGACGCAAATCAGGGTAAACTTTGATGAAAAATTTGGACTTTGCACCCTCTATTATAAATACCCAAGAGGGGGGTTTGACCCTAGTAACTTCTTCACTCGTTTTCTCTTTCTCATTCTAAAATTACCTCTCTCATTCTCTCATTTGAGTTTGACTAAATCTTTTCAAATACTTGGCTTATTATTGTAATATATGTTGCCATGTAAGTAACCCATCCTCTCCTCTACATATTGGTTCTGATTTTGGCTTGAAATAGCAAGGAAGAGTATGAGAAGAATTTAAGGTTTCAAATCAATTTGGGAATTTCACGATTAAATGCAATGTGAAGTCTATACCAACTTTTACAAGCTAAAGGTAAGCATATAAACCCATTCTAAATTCAATTTTAAGGATTTAAGGATATTGGAATTCTAGGGTTCACTGTTCACCCGAAAGTTTACCTTGATTGACGCGTAGAAAATGTAGAATTGAGTTGATTTGAAGTAATTGAAAATATATAAGGTTAAATAAGCATTAAATATTTATATGGATGCGTAAACCGGTTTTAAAGGAAAATGCAAAAATTGGAATAGTTACTGTCATGGGATTTCGTTGTTGGGAATCGACTAAATGGCCCTCGTTAGAAAGCTACGTAAAGTTATATGTGCTAGATTAAGGAATTTTAAACCTGATAACCATGAATATTTCATTTAATCATAAATATTAATTATTTAAAATCTCAAAATTCATGATATTATATATGTGTCATATTAGGCATCGAGCATCCGCGAGAGAAACCAACTAGGCGTGAGGATTAGTGTGGGAGTGGTGACCTTCCCTTTTATTGTAAGTGAAACTATTTTTACTCGTTTTTCTGCTTTTAAAATACTTTATAGAACTTATGATTTTATGAACTACGAAATTGTTTATTTATTGTTGATTTAAGTTAAATATGAATAGACTGTGGTTTGAATGAATATGTGATTGGCCAGGAGGCCAGGTTTGATTTTGAAAATGCATAGCTTGCAATAATGTTGAAAATGAAATGATTATAAATGTTTATGTAAATGATTTTGATTGTAGCTTTGTATTAGTAATATGGCCGAAAAGTCAGATTGGTATGTCACTGTAGCTACAAGAAAGTAGCTTAGGGATGAACCTATGAGAGGCCGCCTAAGTAAGTGTGCCATAAATAAGGTAGGTATGTGGATAGATGTTATGGAGTTGTCCACCTGTGGGATTGACGAGAATAGTCATGAGTATCACCATATGATTACTCGAGACCAACATCAGTAGTAGACTAGTTTTTAAATACTAACATGAATTTGTATTTTTAAAAAAGAATTATTTTATTAAATGAGCATTGTTTATCCTTGCATAAAATCCACTAACGGTCTAGGGGTTACTACGGCCAAGGTAACCGTCGGAAAAGATAGCCAGCCCAGTGTTTTGAATAACAGATCATAGTTTTGTTTTAAAATAAACTGTTTTAAAGATATATATATATATATATATATATATGTATGTTTTCTAAAAATTATATTTTTATCCACTCACAAAGTATATCCTTATATACTTACCCCCTCACCTTCTAGTTTTAGGAGGTCAAGAATAGGAAAGTGCATTGTACGAGTGGTGGTAATCGATTAAGAGTATAACACCCTCAGGTGTTATTTTGATCCTCGACTCACCTATTTGTCTATTATAATTCACTGGGTATGTTTTGATAAATTGTATTTATAATTAAATATGGAAAGAAAAGAATATAATTTGATTATGTACCATGTATGTATTTTGAATTAAATATATTATTATTTAGGAGATGATTTGAAAATGTCTTGGAAAGACAAGTTTATGTAAATAATCATACAGGGTCAGGTACCCAATCAGCCTTACAGGCTTGAGAGATATGTTCAGGGGTTAAGAATGTGCCTCGAAAGTCTGTGGTAGTTATCACATGTAGACCCCACGAGCGAGGCTGTGACAATGTAGGTAGTACAGCCACTGTCAATAAGCCATGAGTTTAAATATGTTTCAACAACATGAAAAGCCATAAACAAGAAAATTATTTCTTGTTTTTGATTATCTGACAATTTGCTTGCTGCGGGAGCTATTGGGACGATTTGTTTTACTTGGCACGACAAAACCTCTCAATATGACCATCTTTATCACAATAATCACAATGTTAAATTTGCTTGTTTTTGGACTAGCAAATCTTCTCATCATGGTTGGTTTTTTTGCAAAAATGGCAAGGAGGAAATTTTCCCTTCCTTGATGCTCCTCTTTTTCCCTTGCTTCCTTGATCTTCAGTTGTCTTTTTATTATCTCTGGCAATGGGTTTCTTGTCTTTGAACTTGGCATTAAAGCACTTTCAACATGTTCCTCATTACGAATTGCATCCCTTTACTCTTAAGCTTGTAATTTGCTGATTAACTCAATTATAGAGGGAGTAAATAAGTCACATGACTCATCTATGGCTGAGATCTTCAACTTAAATCTATCAAGGACACTAACCATTATTTTTTTCACAACCCTTTGATCTAGAAAATCTTTACTAGCTAATATGATTTGGTTCACAATAGTCATCACTTTGTAGTGCAATCTTTCACAGTGTTTGAATCCTTCATCTTCAACATCTCAAACTCTCTTTTGAAAGTTATCAATTTGATAGCCTTCACCCTTGTGCTTCCTTCAAACTCCTTTTTTAATTTTTCCCAAGCCTTTTTTGCCGTGTCACAATCAATAATCCTAGTAAAAAAATAGGATCTGATAAAGCAGCATGAATACAAGATAAAGCCTTTCGCTTCTTTGACCTCTCCTCCTCATGCTATTTTATTTGACTCAAGGTTGGATTTGCTTCCAATGGTGGAAGATCCGCATTATTCAAAACAAATTCCCAAAGACCAAGTTCTTTGAGATAGGATTGCATTTTAACAACCCAAAATGGTAGTTTTTACCATTAAATTGTGGAGGAGTGGAACCACCAAAATTAGAAAACATGTTGTAACATGTAAAATTGGAATTCTCTTCTCTCAAACAAGATCACAGTCCTTTAAATCTAAGGCTTTGGTACTACTGTTGAAAAATAATAATAAAGGTATAGCAGAAGCAATACTAAAGTCTCAATGTTATGTTAAACAAAGAGAGAAAAAAATGAGAAGAAGAAAAACATAACTTAAGAAAGATAACTTCTTATTAATTAGAATCTGACACCTAAACCTAACACTTCTATATAAATGATAGGAGATGAAGTTCTATTTATATAAAACTTAAATACATAACATCCATCAATTAAAAAATTGAAAAACTTTAAATGTGGGATATTTTATAAGCCAAAGATTTGAAAAAAAAAAACAAACAAACTTCATTTGTGATGGAGAATATAATAGTGGAAACATAAATGAAAAACCAAAAAATTAAACCAACTTTAATTAAAGAAAAAACTCAAAATCTCAACAAGTTTGTGTACTTCTTCTAATATGTAAGGCTATTCTTGTATACTTTTGTTGCAAGGATTGGTGCATAATATATCACATCTGTGAGTTTGTTTACATATATATAGCATGTTGTGTTAAGATTTCATGGTAATATTATTTCTTGAATATAGGAGAAAATGTTACACAAATCTGCTTAATTACCAATTTGTTTTTGTTGCATGTGCAAGTAATATAAATGATTGTGTTGTAGTGCTTGACATAATAATATTTTACTTTTATCTTTGGATTTGTATACAGAACAATCCTAGTACAACCACATGAAATCCACCGAGTAAGAGATTGTTTTTAAGGTTCTTCATTACCCACCAACGAAGTATTTAATTTGCTCATAACAAAAATGCATGTATATAAATATAAAGTATATTTATATTTAAGGTTCTTGAAATCCATTTGAATATAAACTGTAATAGAAGGAACGAAATGCTTATATATAAATATATAGTATTTTTACATTTGAATTCCAACAAAATTAAATAAGGAAACATAATTAATCATCATTTAACCAATCTAGTGATGAATCTCAAACATAGAAATAAAAAAATCAATTGAAAGTTGACTTTCAAGAATTTTGACAAGTTCAATGGCTATTTAAGAGAGTTTGTATGGTGTTCATGTCTAACTCATCTTCATCAACAAAAAATTCTTCTTTGTTTAATAGAAATTTCTTCTTAATTCTAAATCAAGCAATTAATTATGAATGAGTATAAGAAAAATCATCTCAAGATTTATCTATTCTAAGTCATGGTACATAGTATTCAAGCTCAAATAATGAAGTTCACACACTAAATTAAAAATTTTAACCATTCAACAAAATAATTCTCCTCAAGTAAGTTTAAGACAATGAATTATGAGAATTAAATGAAGCATAAACATAAGGTTTTACTCAAAAACACAAATCTAGTTGCATTAAGAAGTTTGGTAAAAATGTTAGCAAGTTATATCTTGGTTTCAACATGTTCTAATGTGACCATTTTATTCTCAATCAAGTCTTTAATGAAATGATGTATAATGTCAATATACTTTGTCTTAGAATATTGCACATGATTCTTAAAAATATTTATAGTACTCAAATTATCACAATAAATAGTTAAAAGATCTTGCACAATATCATAATCCTCAATCATTTGTTTTATGCATAGCAGTTGTGCACAACAACTTCTTGCAATAATGTATTCGATCTCAGTAGTCGATAAGGAAATTGAGTTTTGTTTCTCGTTGTACCATGAAATCAAATTGTTTTCAAGAAAGAAACACGTTACAATGGTGTTCTTACGATTATTTGCATTACTTGCCCAATCAGCATCACTAAAGCCAAATATATTAGAGTTAGTGAACTTAGAAAATCAAATACCATACTCACTAGTCTCATTTACATAATGAATAATTCTCTTAACATTAAATAAATGTGACTCACTGTCAAGTATAGTAAACTCCAATCATGTTCCAAAACAAGCTAGGATCTACACTAGAACCATCGTCATATTTTGACAATTTAGCATTAGTCCCCATAGGCGTCCTCATGTGTTTGGCCATTTCCAACCCATATTTATTGACTAGATTTTTTGCATACTTACTTTGAGAGATGAAAATTTCATCCTCAAGTTCTTTAATATGCAAACATAAAAAGTAAGTTAGTTCACCAACAATACTCATCTCGAATTCATCTTTCATTTGATCAACAAATTCCTGCATTTTAACTTTAGAAGTAAAACAAAAATAATGTCATCAACATAAATTTGAGCAATTATAGTTTCAAAATTCAAATTCTTGATGAGCAAGGTTTTATCTACTCCTCCTCTCTTATATCATTTCTCACTCAAAAAGCTAGTAAATTTCTCATACCATGCCCTAAGTGCTTATTTTAATCTATACAATACCTTTTTAAATTTAAACACATAATCAAGAAAGTTAAGGTCTTTAAAACCTTTGGGTTGTTCTACACAGGCTTCCTCGTTCAAAATTTTATTCAAGAATGCACTATTTATGTCCATTAGAAAAAATTACATCTTAGAACACATACAATAGTAAGAAGTAAACTAATTGATTCTAACCTAACTACATGAGAAAAAGTCTTACCAAAATCAATTCTTTCAATTTGTGTGTATCGTTCAACAACAAAGTCCTTGAGCAACTAACCTAGTTTTATTTCTCAATATGTTACCAAATTCATCTATTTTGTCCTGAAAAATTCATTTGGTTCTAATAACATTAGTATGCATAGGTCTAGATACTAGTGTCCACACATCATTCCTAATGAATTATTCCAATCTTCTTACATAACATCTATCCAAGATTCTTCCAACAAAACTTCTTTCATATTTTTTGGTTCAATTAAAGAACTATAACACAAATATTTGGCAATATGAGTGCACACATCTTCCATGTGACCATGCTTCCGTTGAGATTACCTATTATGAGATCATAGGGATGATTTATCTTTACCGTGGAAGATGGTTCTCTTCTGATTTGATATGAGATAATGTGATCTTAATTGGATGAGTCACTAATTTTACACCTGATTTAGATTAAGAAGTTGTTTCATTATATTCTGCAGTTTCTATCGTAATAGTGTTTTTAGATTCTGTCTCAACAGTATTTTTAGTTTCTGTCGCAACAAACTAAAAGCCATATTTTCTACAATTTTTCGTATCTTTCTTTTCAGCCTGAATATGATCATGATATTTTTCAATGATACTTGTGACTTCTTCCTCTTGTGAATAATCTGCAAAATCATTAAAGTCATAAATGCCTATAATAACATATTCCATAATAGTTTGGGTTCTCATGTTATACACACGATATGCTTGATAATTATTTGAATATCCAAGAAAACACCTTCATCACTCTTATAATGAAATTTACAACGCTGATCTCTTTCATTCATAATATAGCAAGTGCATCCAAATATATCAAAATAACTTAAGTTGGGTCTCTTATCTTTCCAAATTTCATATGGAATCTTATATGTGCATGGGCGTAAATATACAAGATTAATCATATAGTATGTGGCGTTTATTGCCTTTGTCCACAACCTTTTGGACAGCTTCTTCAAGTTCAACATAACTTAAGCCATTTCCAACAAAATTCTATTTTTTCTTTCGACAACACCATATTGTTCAGGTGTCTTAGAAGCAAAAAACTCATTTGCAATGTCATATTTATTTAAAAAAAAAAACCAACATAAACAATATTTTCAAACTCCTTACCATGATCACTCACTATTCCAACTATTTTGCCAATATTACAATCCTTTTTATTTGCTAATTTCATACATAATTTTCTAAATACATCAAATGTATTTTTTTTTCTTTAATAAAATCAACCCAAGTATAGTTAGAGAAATTATCTATACATACAAAGACATATTTTTACCTCTTGTGCATTCTACCTGAACAGGACCGTTGAGATCCATGTTAAGTAATTGAAGTACTTTGGATGTTGAGGTATGTTGAACTACTTTATATTTGGACTTAAGTTGCATTCCAAGTTGAAATGGACTACAAACTCCAATAGGTTTTTTGTTGAGTTTTAAAATGCCACGAATAGTACATGTATTTTGATGCATTCTTATAATTTAAATTTAAATTAAATGCCTAAGTTTTTATGTCATATTTCTCTGTTATCAAAATGTATTTTGTGACAATTGAATGGATGTGTCAAAATATGGTAATTGTCAGATGTTCTAGATCCTTCCAAAACACAATTATCAAGTTTGTTAAACTTTTGACATTTTTCTTGTGTAAATTTTAAACAAATCTTGATCACATATTTGAGTAATACTAATCAAATTCATCTTGAGATTTTCAACATGAAGAATATTTTTTAGCTTTAGAAATCCTTCAACATCAAGTGTTCATTTTCCTAAAACTTGTCCTTTTGCACTATCACCAAAAATCACATGTCTTTCTGAACAACTATGATAATCCACTAAACTTTCACGATTTCATGCCATGTGCTTTAGAATATTCATTGTCAAAATACCAAAACTTAAACACCAAGCTTTTACGGATGTATAAGCAATAAATCTATTAATTTATTATTTCTTTACCCATATTTTTCTAAGTCTTTGAAAAGTTTTAGATTTGATTTTATTTTATTTTTCGAGAATTTCATAAATTTAAAGTAGTTAGGTTGAATGTGACCTTTAATATTACAAAAATGACAAGAAGGAATAAATCTTTTTGTCATACCTTGTGAACCATGTGATTGATGATTTGAAACTTTACCTTTGATTGCGTTGAAAGGACTGAAATCAGCAAGTGATGCTTTGACAAACACAATATTAGAACTAAAGGGTTTTTATGGTAACCTAGTCCTTGATGATTGTCGCAATATTTTCTCAAAGCCAAAATGTGATCAAGTTTAGATGTACCTGAATTCAGCATCTTCAAAAACTCCTAAGTATACTCATGCTATTCTGCATCACTTATCCTTTTGTATTTGTTTAGCAATGATGGTCTCCATATTATTCATCATTCTTTTCGATTAAGTTTTTTCATTCAAAAGGCTACCAACTTGCTTTTTCAAGAATTTGTTATGCTTGTACACTTCTATCCATTTGTTAAACATCAATTCATAGAAAGCATGTAAAGTGTCTATGTCTAGCTCATCCTCATCATCATTTTCATTAAAACTAATTTCACTGAGACCAATTTCAAAATCAGTAGTTTTTCCTATTTTGTTCCAACAAACATCTATTGATTCTATTGCAACATAATTAGATACTTGTAATTTTTCATATATTTTAGAATGCGAGTAAACATTAAAAGCAATGTAATAAATTACATTTTATGATGTTTTCTCTTTTGATTCATGAATACTTCAAGTGATATGCATAGCCTTTTATTTCTTCTTGAGTGTATTGGCACATTCTACTTGTAGATGTCCAAATCCTTCACATTCCCTATATTCAACATCTTTGTTATTCTCAAAAGGTTTGAAAAAAATACTCACCTTTCGAAGAAAATTTGGAGATTGACTTATTCTTGTGTTCTATATTTTTTAGAATTTTGTTGAAATTTTTAGCGAGAAGAACAAGTGCCTCAGAATCATAAATGTCCGAATCTTCTTCATCTTCAGCGTGCTTTGTTTCAACTTAAAGAGTTAAGCTTTTCTCCTTCTTTAATTGCTTTAAGTTAATCTCAAATGTTATAAAGGAACCCATTATTTGTTCAACCTTTATCGAATCGATGTCTTTATTTTCTTCAAGCTTGGTTTCTAAATTTTTTTCACCTAAAGCATAAGATTCATTAACAATATCATTTAATTTTAAATTAAAATGAACAAGTAATTCATCATCTTCTATTCCCAGATTTTTAAATCTAGTAGCAAGCATTTGGAGTTTAGAACACTTCACTGCTAAAGTTTCCCCATGAGTAACTTGAAGAATGTCCCACGCCTTCTTTGTGGATTCAAAAATTGAAATTAACTTGATTGATTCACGTTTACAACATTAAAGCTTGTTGTTGTTGTTGTTGTTGTTGTTGTTATTGTTGTTATTGTTGCTGTTAGAATAATTAAATATTGTTAACTAAGTTTTTATTGATATAATAATTAATAAAATATTTTATTAATTAAATATAATATATTTTAATTACATGGGACAAACAGTTAAGTTATATATAATTATTTTTGAAGCGCTTGATATAGTAGTCAAACACAAAGACTGCATTTAATATATTGGATGTATTTTACATATAATGTATTGTAATTAGACTCTAATTTTGATTCTTACAATATGCAACAAATTTTAGAGATAATGGTGTTGTAAATGGCAACTCATGTCTGTAAATCTAGAAAAGCCACATGGAAGTTTAGAGACCTTATAATATCATGACAGACGTTTGTTACACCAAAACCCACAATGAAATTGTTTAATATTTAATTTGCTCATTTTTTAGGAATATTCATGAGGTTTTTCATAGAGTAATGAGAAGTTTTTGTAAGAGTTTGAGAGTGTGTTAATTACTTGTATTAGCAGTGGATTATGATATTTAGGTTGGGGAGAGAAACATGTTAATAATTGATTTGCTCGTAAAACCTTAATTAATCGATCGCCTAAATGAAATTCTTGAAACTACTTGTCATTAATCTCTTTGGTGTCATCGAAACATCTAGTACATCAAATGCCATTTTGTAACAATTTCAATTGCCAAACTTAAAAAAAAAAATGTCTCGGGTTGAAGGAGTTATAAGCATAAATTTTAGTGGCAAGAATATGATATGGCAATAACATTCATAAGCACATCCTCGTAAAAATTGTGGCAGTAATTTATTTTATGCAGCAAACACGAGTTACTCTTTAGACATATATTATGTTGCATAACATAAATTGTTATGCAATAATACATAATAATCAGTTGTAGTAGGTTTGGAATTGTGGTGGTTACGTTGTATTTTAAAAGTGAAATTAAAAACATATTTAATTACATAAATTTTTAGTAAAAATTATATGTTGTGAATATTAAGCTAAAGTAAAAATAAAATATAGTATAGGAAAGCAAATGATATTTCACTATTTACCTTAATATGTAAATAAAATATAATATAGGGGCTTAATTGATATTTGCCACTATTGTAACATTGAAAAAAAAGGAATGGATATGAAAGGGGGCGAGTTTTTTTTACTATACAAGAGGTCATATATATACTAAGTTATGCTACCAATATGACCAATAAAGTCGGTGCATGTGTTTGCCCAATATTGTGCATAGAGATACTAATCAAAACAATAAAAAGTGGTGGAAGCAACTAATAAGAAAAGAGGGCAATATCTAACTATCAAATTTTTCCATCTATCACAACACTCCCCTTTGGATTACACAACTTTTAGTTTTTGTCGAATATGTTTAATATTACCTCATTAAAAACTTTACCAGTAAAACTCAGTGGGATAAAATTTGGACGAAAGGAAAAAGAGTACAGTACAGATTTATCTAAAAATTCATATAGTTCTTCTTTTGTAATATAATATGATCTCCCTGATAAAATTTTCCCTCTCAAGATAGCAAATATTAATTTGTTAAATTGTGGAGTTTGTGCATGTTGATACTATATATCAACTGATATAGATACAGTTTTAGTGAAGAGATTAGTAAAATTATCATAGGATCGTATTTATTTAATATTAATCTATTAGCTCTGCTGGAGCTTATAAGTGTATAAAAACTTAGGTGATATGTGTTTGGTTTGATCTCCCTTAATGTATCCTCCTCTAACTTAATCAATACAAGCAACATTGTCTTCATGTATTGTTATTAAAATATCTATAGTCGAAGACAATTGCATCTACCTTAGATATGATGGATAATGGATTGAAAACATGTACATTTCTTGCTTGCTTTATGTAGTGCAAGAATTTCAAAGTAATTAAAAGAGGTAGCAATGAAAGTCTGCTTTGTGGATCACCATGAGATTGTTGTATTATTGTAAGTGAAAACATAGCATGTCTATGAATAAGATTTATGATATTAGAAAGATAGTCAGCATCTGCATAACCAACTAGTTCTAGATTTTGCATTGGTTTACTAGAATAAAATAACCGCAAATTTATCATTTCATGAAGGTAACGAAAAATATGTTTAATATCATTCAAATGTTGGCAAGAAGATACCAAACTAAATCTAGCTAATAAGTTTATAGAGAAAGCTATATTTGGTCTGGTACATTGTGTTAGATATAATAAAACCCAAATTGCATTAAGATATGCTATTTGTGGATCAAGTGTCTCTTCATCATCTTTTTTAGGGAGAAATAGATCATTTTTAAAATCAAGAGACCGAACAACCACATGAGAACTTAATGGATAAGTTTTATTCATATTGAAACGTTTTAAAGTCTTTTCAATATAAGCAAATTGATAGATAAATATTCCGTTAGATTTGTGGTCAATCTGAAGTCCAAGACAATAATTATTTTTTGCAAATCCTTCATTTCAAACTCTTTTATCAAGTATTCTATAATTTTTAGAACCTCTTTAAGAGTTCTAATTATATTCATGTCATTGACGAATATGCACAGGCATATTGGATTATTAATATATCCTTCTTTTATCAAATATTCACTCAAGCAATTGTATCTCATACGCCTAGATTATTTCAATCTATACAAAGGTCGTTGTAGTTTGATTAAAAATAAACTACAATTTTTGATTTATATGGTTCATGCATTTTTCAAGGTTTTTCATATAGATAATAGCATCAAGTGACCCATATAAGTAAGTTGTCACAACATCCATAAAACACAAATCAAATTTTTATGAGACTGCAAATCCTATCAGAAATTAAAACATAATTGTATCCATAACAGGAGAATATGTTTCATCAAAATTAATTCTAAGTCTCTGTAAGAAAACTTGAGCAATGAGTTGTGTTTTATATTTTGTGATCTCATTTCTTTCATTATGTTTCCTTACAAATACTTATTTGTATCTAATAACTTGACATCTTCAGGTGTATGGACTATAGGTCCTAACAATTCACGTTTGGTAAGAAAAGTCAACTCTGCCTGAATTATTTTTTTCCATTAAAGTCAATCATGCTTCTGTCTACATTCATTAACAAGTTATGGGTTATAATCATCTTTCATAATTCCAATAGCTACAATAAATGAGAATACATTGTCAATGATTATTTCTTTGCAATCACGCATTTATCACGTATAAGCATAATTTGTTGACTTTTCTTCATTTTTGAATTCTAATACCACTACAATGGCAAATGTCACTTGAATGACATATGTCACTTCAGAGACTTGTGTCGCTTTAGGGACAGATTGAAATACTAATATGTAACCCAAGTGAGGGAGTTAATTGGGTTTCTAAATTTAATTTGACAAAATTTTGAATTTGCTTCAACTTAACCACACAATCAAATTTAAGCTTATGAAAATAAAGAGATTAAGGAAAGATTGATTGAACACCTTAGACTTTTAGTAGTTTAGTTCAACGTTGCCTATGTCCACTCCTTCAAGTTTCACTTGAAGATTTCACTATCAACAAGTCTTAAAACTCTAAGAATCAAATTACAACCAAGGAAAATGTTGGTACTCCTTCCAACCTTACAAGTGATTTTTTCTCAATCACTCACTATCACTCAATTTCCAAGTGAAAGAACTCTTCTTCCACTCTTTTACAAATGAGAAATAATGTATAGTACAAATTACACCTTTAAATAATTCTCTAGCAAGTGAGAATATTACAAAATATAAGAGCAAGGAGTGTAGAATGTGATTATAACACTTTGTAAGCTCAAGATATGATGTTGAAATAAGTTTGTAAGCACTTAGATTATAGAGAAAAACATTCAGTCATCTTTTTTGTAAACCCTGTTCTTCGAATATAAGAGTAAAATGGTCATTTAATAAAATTCATTATCACACATACATTGTTTAAGATAAATTGACACATTAACGAGGCTTGGGCGAGCAAAAGTCAACTAATAATATGAGAAAAATTAAATTTGGTTTAAAGAATAATATGAATTTAAATAGATAAACAAAAGAGAGAAATCAGTCAATCTAATTTGAGAAACGGTCGACCAGTAGAAAAGGTGAAAGAAAATAGCCGACCAACAAAAAAGGGACCAAAATGCAAACTTTTTAGAGACTAAATCATAAGATTCTCAAATAGTGAAAACTAAGGTACTATAGCGAAGATATTGTAGGGGACTGTAGCGAGGTACTGTAGTAATCAGTCGACTGGATGGTGGAACCAGTCCATAGGTAGAATGTATGTTTGGGCGATACTGTAACATTGTAGCAACCGGTTGATCGACAAAATAAGTGTTGGGCAGATACTATAGCGGTATTTAGCATTGTAGCGAAAAGGTAGCACGCACAATAACTGTTACAGTAGCAACCAGTTCGCTGCGAATTTAGATTTTTTTGAAAAATTTTCAAGGTTTTTAAGGGTATTTTGGTCTTTTCACTATTTTTCTATATATATATACACAAGCCCCAACAGTTCTTTTCATTTTTATTCTCTAAAAACATGAAAATTTTCCCTTCTCTTCCTACTTCAAATGTCTCTCTCTCTTCCCTCTCATTTCTCTTGATTTCTCAAAATCTTCTGATTATCTTATAAATTTTCGTCACCAAATGATTCACCAGCCTCTTTTCTTCGCATTGGTAACACATTTAAGCTAGAAAAGGCAAGGATAAGTGAAGAAGCAAAATGGGTTTCAAATTAAATTTAGGGCTTTGCGTGTAAACGACAAATTAAGGTTTTTAAGGGCTTAGACAAGTTACCGGTAAGCCTATTAACCCATTATAGGCTCAATTTTAACTTTATGCGACATTTGATATTAAAGGTTTACTGTTCATCCGATTTTACATTTGATTTTTGCATAGGAAATGTAGAATTATGTTGAATGGTGATAATTGGAAGAATATGACGTTGAATATGCGTTGTTTTTCGTTTGCAATAATTATATCTATATTTGACGAAAATGTATATTTGTATAAAATTGCGATAAATGGAAGTTTATGATAACATATACGTGTTGAATGTTGTTAAGAATAGGTATAGTCATCTTAGACAAAAAAGAAAATTTAGAATAATTATGGCCATGGGATTTTGTTGTTGGGAATCGAATAAATGACCTCGTTAGTTAAGCCTCGTAATGTAATGTGTGTCAAACTAAGGAATTGTGAACATGTTATACACGAACATCGTATTTAGTACATGTTATAACTATTTGGAATAATGAAATTCATGCGACTGCACATATGTGATATTAGGCACCGATAATCAACGAGTGGAACCTAGTGGGGGCGAGGAATAATTATGGGAGTGGTAACCCTCCCTTAGCTGTGAGTGAATATTTTTACATGCTTTATATTATTCAACTATTTTATGAAACTTACTATTTGATGAATTAAGAAATAGTGTATTTATTATTGGTTTGAAATAAATATGAATGGCCTGTAAATGGATTTGCTATGCATGTGGTTATAAGGCCAAAAGATGTAAAAATGTGATTGGCCATGAGGCTGAGTTTGACATTGAAAATGCATACTTTACAATATTGTTGAAAATGAAATGATTATAAATAATTATATATTTGGATATGTATATGGATTGTATTGGTGATATGGCCAGGAGAGCCAAGATTGTATGTGATTGTAGTACAGGGAAGTAGTCTAAGGATGAACCTATTAAGAGATCGCCTAGGTGAGTGCGCCACAGGTGAGGCAGTTATACGGGTGGATGTTATGAGTTGCTTATCTGCGGGATTATCGAGTACAGTCATGAGTATCATCGTATGACTACTCAAGGATAACGTTAGTGGTAGGCCAGTTTAAAAATTAGTATGCAATATTTATTTTTAAAAGAATTATTTTTATTAAATGAACATTTTTTTCTGTGCATAAAGCCCACTGATGGTCTCAGAGTTACCACGACCAAGGTAACCACCGGGAAATGGAGCCAGCTCATTGATTTTGAATAATAGGCTATGATTTTGTTGAAATAAATTATTTTACATGCATTTATAAATAATTTTCTTAAAAATATTTTTTTTATCAACTCACGGAGTATATCCCCATATACTCACCTCATCATCTTCCAGTTTCAAGAAATCAAGCATAGCCAAAAATAATAATTAGTAGTGGTGATTGATTAAGAGTTTAAAGCCCTTAGGTATCATTGTTATCTTTGATTCACAGACTGTCTAGATTAATCCACTGGGTTTGACTTTGTAAAACTTTGTATGTATATAATTATGAGTTTAAAATGATGTAATTTGATATGTACCATGTATGTATGTTAAATGAAATATATTTTTCTTTGCGAAATGATTGGGATATGTCTCTGAGAGACAAGTTGTGTAAATGATTTATATAGGGGACAAGTACCCAAGTAGCCTTACAGGTCTAAGGGACATGTTCAGGGATTAAGAATGTGTCTCAAAGGTCTTTGGCTAGTTTCACGTGTAGACCCTACGAGCGAGGGCGTGACAATTAAAGTGGTATCGTAGCCCGATTTTGAAAAATATTACTGGAAATGTATTTAAAATTATTTTAGAATTGTTTACCTGATTTTTAATCGAATTTTGAAAAGCAACCAGTAGAAAATGAATGAGTCAAGTCTTATGGATTGATCATCATCAATATCTATACACACACACACACACACACATACACACACATATGTATATACATAGATACATATGTGTATATATACTGACGCTTTGAAATTATGAACTCTTTTTGTAATAAACAATGTCATCCTGATGTATATTCGGAGATGATGTGTTGATTTGATTAATTTAAATCACAGTAAAAATCGAACTAGTTTCGATTTTGGGTAGGCCGAGTTTGTGTAAAGAGATTGGAAGTGCTTATATCTTAATTCTATGGTTATTTTATTATGAAATAATGTTGTCTCGAGTTAGATTGAGAAATGATAAAATACCTCAGACTACGGAGTTAAGCTGGAGGGTGGCTACACCACCTACAGAACTAGTGAGAGATAATAATAATGCATATGATGAGGATATGAGAATTAAATCAACAAGTAAATAATGGCATTAAAGAAAGATAGTTGCATAGAGTACTATAGCAAGATCCTTGACGATCTTTTCACAGATCATGGGATCTTAAAGCATTAAAAAGTGAGATTCACCTCACAACAGAATGGGGTAGCATAAAGACTGAACATGATAATTATGAAGAAAGTTATATGTGTGTTGATAAGTACTGGTTGTCTAAATTATTCTGGGCAGAGGTAGTAACTAGATAACTACAACTGTATACTTGTTTAATAAGAGTTTTACATATATTTTAAATTTTAAAACATAAAAAGAAGTATGTACTGATCATCTATCTAACTTAGATTATCCTAAGGTAATTGCACTCACAGTTATGCACATACAAGTTAAGGAAAGCTGTACGTCAAACCAATTGAAAGAGTCTTTGTAGGATATCCTGATGGAATTAAAGGATATAAGCTATGGCATAATGATGAAAGAAACAGCCGATAAATAATAATCAGAAATGTTATACTTCGTAAAGAGGAAATGTGAAGAGGATCAATACCTGTTGAATATATATATATATATAGTAGATTAAGTTTCCACTAGAAGCACACTTAAGATTAAGGTGGAGCTTGATGGAAGAAATTAACCATTCAAAGATGAAGGAAATAGAAGCAGAGATACAAAATCCACTTATGAGGTATGAATATTTACATTTAATTGCATTTGCATTTCATGCTGATAGAGAGTTGTTTTCCCTAGATTAAGAAATAAAATGTTAAGAAAGACAGTCTTTAGAGACTGTGTTATTATTGTAAATAAATAGAAATAGAAGCCGATGTGTGTTATACAATGATATGAATTTTAAGAAGTATTTCTTAGTTAATGTTTTATCGAATGCAAAAACAATGAGTTTGTTTTGGAATACTCTAGGTGATCATTCAATGTAAGCATCTGTTTTTTTAACCCTTAGCAGTTAGTTGGTCGGCTCTGCTGCCCGTATTGTTCAGTTAATTTTATTGGTTGTGTCTAAAGAGGAATTGAATTGTATGAGTTGTTAATGAATAACTTGCTACCTTTCCATGGCTAAGAGAATTGCTAGGTTGAGTAGTATTGTATAACTGACAGAAACTTTTATCCATTTGTAGGAATTGATGAATGCTGATGGAGAAATTTTTCTACATAATTTATTTGTTGCCAGATTATTTTTACAGTAAATATGAAGCTTATGAGGTTATCATTAAAACATAAGAAGTTAAATACTTCAATTGTAGTTCTAATAAAATCATTGGTTGAGATGTGCTTTGACCATTTTGAACATTATTGTTATATTTTGTAAAGAGTAATGGTATAACTATTTTAGTAGAATTTAATGTAGAAAACCGTCCATCAATCTACCGACATATGTGCCCGCACATACAAGTTGAAACATGAGATGATGTTAAAATGCATGACATATTCATGCTGTGGCTGTATCAATTGTTGCAGACGAGCTTATGTTTAATATTCACAATGTTGATGGCTTAAAGGAAGTGCTTGAAAATGTTATACAAAAAAAAAGATCCAACTACAATTTCTCTATCATATAGAGATAATTACCAACTTCTTAAAAGGTTTGAATGTCCGAAACTTAAGTTGTTTATGTTGTTCACGAAAACAATCTCTTTAGAAATCTCAGACCTCTTGTTTGATGAGATGGTTGAACTCAGAGTTTTAAATTTAACTAAGATTCATCTCCATTTGTTACCTTCATCACTTGAATTCCTTATTAACCTAAGAACATTGTGTTTGGACTATTGTTATCTTGTAAGAGATGTAGATGCAGCAATTGTTGAAGAACTAAAAAATTTAGAGATTATTAGTTTTCATGGTTCTAATATTAAGCAATTGCCTAGAGAAATTGGACAATTGACTCAGTTAAAACTATTAGACTTGGACAATTGTTCAAGGCTTAAGGTAATAGCACCGAATGTCATATCAAAGCTGTCTCAATTAGAAGAACTATATATGGGTAATAACTATACTTCATGGAAGAAGCTTGAAGAAGGAAGTAATGCAAGTCTTGTTAAGTTGAAGGGATTGTTGAAATTAACCACTTTAAATATGCATATTGGGGATGCCCAAATTATGCCGTAGGATTTGGTCTCTGTAGAGTTAGATCTTTACAAAATACTTGTAGGAGCGGAGTGGGAATGTATCTACTAGAATTGTAAATATGAAACCTTAAGTATCTTGAAACCCAGCAGACTAGATAAAAGCATTTACTTAGGAAATAGGATGAAAATGTTGTTGAAGAGAACTGAGAACTTGTGATACGATGATGTGAATCAATAGAAGGGGTAGTTCATACCACAGAGTTAGGAATTAGAGATAAAGAACAAATGATTGAGTTAATGGTGTTTCCAAACTTGGCTATTTGGTGCTCTCGAATTTTCCAAAACTTTCAAGATTTGGTAATGGAATTCGCTCAGTTAAATTCCCCTCTTTGCGTGAATTTATCATTCTTGATTGCCTTAATCTGAAAAGATTCATCTCTATGAGTAATGCATTAGAAGATAATAATGTCCTCCTCACAGACACGTAGCCTCTAATCGACGAACATGTTAGACTTCGTAGTTTGAAGATATTTATAATTCGAAAGGCTGATAACATGAGAAAAATAAGCAACCACCAGCTTTATTCAGATTCTTTCAGCAAATTAAAGTACTTGAAAGTAGCAAAATGTGGTAAACTAATGAATATTTTTCTATCGAATATTTTTTTAGGGAGAAGACACGAAAGATTGGAGAATTTGGTGGTACAAAATTTTATTCAATAAAAGAGATAATTGAAGAGGCATTAAAAGAATTGCAGATACATGAATGTAGCAAGTAGAAATATTATTTGCTTCTTCAAAATTATTGAATCGAGGAACGGAGAACCAACAATCCGTATTCTTGGTTAATCATTCAAGGTGGCATTCCCTAGTTTGAGGATTCTAGAAATAATAAAATGCGACAGGTTAAGAAACTTAACAACACCCTCAACAACTGAAAGTCTTACAGGACTTGAAAGAATGAAGATAATTGATTGCAAAAAAAAATCATCATAGAGCAAGATGTTCGAGAAGATCAAGTGAAAGAAGATCATATTGCTTTCAGCCAATTAGACTATCTGGAACATGATAGTTTGCCAAGATTTATAAGCTTTTATTTGGGTAATAACACTCTTGAATTTCTACCTTTGGAACAAGTAGTGTGTATAGATGCCCAAGCATAAATTATTTTTCTCAGGGAGTCTTACGCACACCTAAACTAGACAAAATTCAACTGACAAATAAGGCAACCTTAATTCCACCATATAAAAGTTGTTTGAGGAAATGGTTAGATCCATTAGTTTAAAGTATCTGAAAATCTCTCAATTTCAACAATTGAAAGACAATGGTGTGGCAAAGTACTTCCAATCAGCTTCTTCAGCAAATTATATTGTCTGGTGGTGGATGACAAAGCGATTATGCCCAGCGTTATTCTAGCTGAATTGCTACAGTTCTTGAACTATTTAGAAAATTTGGAAGTAAGGAATTGTGATTCATTAGATAAGGTGTTTCATTTGGAAAAGTTAAATGCTGATCTATATTTTGGGCCACTGTTTTCTTAACTTCGAGAGCTGAAACCCATAGATTTTTCAAAACTTAAAAGAATCTACAACTTCACAGTGAATACAATTAAACTGGTCTATTTATCCCAATTGTAGATTGAGAATTGGCCAAATATGGAAACATTTATCTTCAATTCTACACCTGTACGCATGAAAGCAAACAATGAACTTAAAGAAATGACCTTAGAGGAGAACTTCCTTGTTGATAATTCAATACAATCTTTCTTTGATAAAAAGGTTGCATTCACTAGTTTGAAAGATTTAGTACTGTCTAAACTGCCAAGTCGTTGCGTTTAGGGAAGGAAGTGTAGAACACAGTTATGTTGGGACGAAATGGGTGAAGAGAAACTTGAAAATGTTGAGTTAATCGAGATGACCTCAGAGAAGGTGAAAATAATTCGTGAAAGATTGAAAATGGCACAAAACAAGCAAAAGTCATATTCAGACCACTGAAGAAGATTTCTCGAATTTGATGTAGGTGATATAGTATTTTTGAAGGTATCACTCTGGAAAGGCGTGATTCAATTCAGAAATCGATGGAAGCTCCATCCTTGATATATTAGGCATTTCATGATCATCAAGAGAATTAGCCCAATAGTATATATACTAAAGTTGCCTCTAGAAAAGCAACAGATACATGACGTTTGTCATGTCTTGATGTTGAAGAAATATGATCCTAACCCTTCACATATTATCGGACCTTTACCTATTGAAATACAAGAAGATTTGAACTACGAAGTTTAACAAGTAGCAATCTTAAATCCACAAGAATGAGTATTAAGAAATAAGGTAAGTCCCATTGTAAAAGTCTTATGGCGAAGTATCACAGTTGAAGAAATGACATGGGAACCCGAACATCAGATAGGACAACACTACCCTAAATATTTCAATTACCAAGTTCATCGAATTTTGAATTCTAAGTGATAATTAAATTAGTATTGGAATTTCTATCGTGGAAAGTAGAATTTTATGGACAAAATTTTTTTTTAATGGGGGTAGAACTGTAAACCATATTTTTCGAATATAGGAGTAAAATAATCATTAATGATATTCATTATCACACATGTATTGTTTAAGATAAATTGACACGTTAACGAGGCTTAAGCAAGCAAAGGTCAGCTCATAATATGAGATAAATTAAATTTGGCTCAAAGAATAATAGAAAGTTAAATAAATAAATAAAAGAGAGAAATCGGTCGCCCGTTTTAGGAAACGATCGACTGGTAGAAAGAGTGAAAGAAAATGGCCTACCAACAAAAAAAGGGACCAAAATGCAAAGTTTTCAGATATTAAATTGTAAGATTTTTAAATTGTAAAAAATTGAGATACTATAGTAAGGACTGTAGTTGGGGTACTGTAGAAACCAATCGACTTGATGGTGGAACCGATCGACTAGTAGAATGTATGTTTGGGAGGTACTATAACACTATAGCAACCTGTCAAACAGTTTGAGGAACCGGTCGATCGGTAGATAGGTATTAGGCGGACACTGTAGCAACATTGCATTGTAGTAGGCCCAATAACAGTTACTGTAACAATCTGGTAGACCGGTTAGAGGAAGCGGCCGACCAATTAGCTGAGAAATTTAGGTTTTTTCCTAAAATTTTTAAGTTTTCTGAAATTTTTAAGTTTTTTAAGGTTATTTTGGTCTTTTCACCATTTTTCTATATATATATATATATATATATACATAAGCCCCAATAGTTCTTTCACTCTTATTCTCTAAAATCATGAAAATTTTCCCTTCTCTTCCTCCCTAAAATGCCTCTCTCTCTTCCCTTTCATTTCTCTTGATTTCTCAAAATTCTTCCTATTATCTTATAAATTTCTGTCACCAAATTATTCACCAACCTCTCCTCTTCACATTGGTACCACATTTGGGCTAGAAAAGGCAAGGATAAGCAAAGAAGAAAAATGGGTTTCGATTCCAATTTAGGGCTTTTGTGTGTAAACGATAAATTAAGGTTTCTAAGGACTTAGACAAGTTATCAGTAAGCCTATTAACTCATTATAGGCTCAATTTTAATATTTTGCGACATTTGATATTAAGGGTTTACTGTTCATTAGATTTTACATTTAATTTTCACATAGAAAATGTAGAATTATGTTCAATGGTGATAATTGGAAGAATATGACATTGAATATGCGTTGATTTTTGTTTGCAATAATTATATATATTTGACGGAAATGTATATTTGTGTAAAATTGCGATAAATGGAAGCTTATGATGACATATACGTGGTGAATGTTGTTAAGAATAGGTATAGTCATCTTAGACGAAAAAGAGAATTTAGAATAATTATAGCCATAAGATTTCGTTGTTGGGAATTGGATAAATGATCTCGTTAATTAAGTCTCGTAATGTAATGTGTGTCAAACTAAAGAATTGTAGACATGTTATACATGAACATTGCATTTAGTGCATGTTATAACTATTTGAAATATTAAAATTCTTGCGAATGCTCATATGTGATATTAGGCACCAATAATCAATGAGTAGAACCTAGTGGGCGCGAGGATTAATTGTGGAAGTGGTGACTCTCCCTTAACTGTGAGTGGATATTATTCATGTTTTATATTATTCAATTGTTTTATAAAACTTACTATTTTATGAATTAAGAAATAGTGTATTTATTGTTGGTTTGAAATAAATATGAATGGCCTATAAATGGATATGCATATGGCTATGAGGTCGAAAGATGTAAAAATGTGATTGGCCATGAGGCCAAGTTTGATATTGAAAATGCATGCTTTACAATGTTGTTGAAAATGAAATGCTTATAAATGATTGTGTATTTGGATATTTATGTGAATTGTATTGGTGATATCGTCGGGAGGGTCAGGATTGTATGTAACTATTGCTACAGAGAAGTAGTTTAGGGACGGATTTATTAAGAGGCCTCCTAAGTGAGTGCGTTGTAGGTGGGGCAGTTATATGGGTGGATGTTATGGGTTGTCCATCTGCGGGATTGTCGAAAACAGTCATAAGTATCACCACGTGATTACTCAAGGCCAACGTTAGTAATGGGCCAATTTAAAAATTAGCATGCAATATTTATTCTTAAAAGAAATGTTTTTATTAAATGAGCATTGTTTCCTGTTCATAAAGTTCACTAACAGTCTCGAGGTTACCACAGCCAAGGGAGCCAACCCGTTGATTTTAAATAACAGGTCATATTTTTGTTTAAATAAATTGTTTTATGTGCATTTATAAATTATTTTTTAAAAAATATATTTTTATCCACTCACGGAGTATATTCCTATATACTCACCCCTTCACCTTCCAGTTTTAGAAAATTAAGCCTAGCCAAGAACAATAATTGGTGGTGGTGATCTATTAAGGATTTCAAACCCTTAGGTATCATTGTTATCCTCGACTCACAGACTGTCTAGATTAGTCCATTATGTTTGACTTTGTAAAACTTTGTATGTATATAATTATGAGTTTGAAATGATGTAATTTGATCTGTACCATATATGTATGTTAAATTAAATATACTTTTCTTTGTGAAATGATTGGGATATGTCTTAGAGAGAGACTTATGTGAATGATTTATACAGGGAACAAGTACCTAAGTAGCCTTACAGGCCTAGAGATATGTTTAAGGATTAAGAATGTATCTCGAAGGTTTGTGGCAGTTGTCACGTATGGAACCTACGGGTGGGGGCGTGACATTTTTAATGTGAGCACTTGTATTTATAGGCAGAGGTCAAAACTAGCCATTAAGGTTGAAAATATTCAAATTTTGGGCTAAATCAGTCAACCTCTTGCAGAACCAATTGACCGCTTGCTTGTAAAGACAACCAATGGTTATGAACAGTACCCCAATTGGTCGACCGCTTTGAGAAATTGGTTGATCAGATTTTGAAAGGCTTCTACCGGCCAACCACTTTGAGAAATTGGTTGATCAGATTTTGAAAAGCTTCTACCGGCCAACCACTTTGAGAAACCGGTTGATTAGATGAACAGTACCTCTACAATATTTGCTATAGTGCACTATAGTAACTTGGTTTTCAATGTTTTGAAAATCTTGCAATTTAGTCCCTTTTTCAAGTTTGAAAAATATGAATAAGTCCATATTATAAATTTTAAAAGTACATCTTTAAGTGCATTATGAAAGTATTAAAATCATATTTTTGAATAAAATAATTGAGCTCACAAATATACCACAATTATATACGTATAAGCTTATTTTCTAAAATTTAAAAATAAATACCCTTAACTTGTATCTTGATCCTTTAACTTGATTCCTTGATGCTTCTTTGTTCATTTGTTTGGTTAAATTAACATATTTGTTATCATCAAAACATGAGTACATGAGTTTGTATGACACTGAGGTCAACACAGATATCGCTTTAGGTACTTGTATCGCTTTAGGGAAAAATCTCACTTTAGGGACAAATCTTACTTCAAGGACATATGTCGTTTCAAAGACAATTAACTTTTTTAGAGCTAATAGCTCAGAAAGTATAAGTATATTTATTGCTCGAGCAGTACTTTCATAAAGATCATAATTTTTTAATTTTCTCTTTCAAGAAATAATATATTTTGAACCAATTAGTCTACCACCCTTCTAACATGCAGCAAATGACTCAATTGTTACCTTATGATTAGATTGTTCTTCATAAACAATCACTCAGTTTGGTGTATTGGCAACTGAAACATATGATTTGGTCACTCTTGCATTATCAGTAAATGCATCAGGCAATTGATTTGCAATTTACTGAAGTTGTAATTTCCTTTACAATTCATTTTTAGATTGATTAGTGCAATAATTAAAATAAGACATAGTAATTATTTTGCAAGAAAGTTTAAGCCTTACTTTTGGAGGCGCTTTCTTTTCCCTTGATGGTGAGAAAACTATCTTATCAAAATGATAATCTGCAAAACAGGTAGTAAATAGATCACCCGTTAGTGGTTTAAGATATCTAATAATAAAAAGTAAATTAAAACTAACATAAATCACCAAATGACATTGGGGTCCAATCTTAGTACGTTGTGGATAAGCTATAGGAACATATACAATACAACCAAAAGTATGTAGATGAGAAATATCAAGTTGATAACCAAGTACAAATTACAATAAGGAGCATTAATGATAGGCAGTAGGTCTAAGATGAATTAAAGTTGCAGCATGCAAAATGGTATGTCCCCATGCAGAAATTGGTAATATTAGTGCAAAATAATAAAGTTCAAACAATTATCTGAAGTCATTTAATGAGTAATTCAACTAATCTATTTTGTATATAGACTTATGGAACATGCTGCTCTATATTAATCCCTAGTAATGTACAATAGTCATCAAATGTTTACCTAGACGTATAGTCTTGATTAAATAATCAGGAAATTGTGTTCTTAATTTGATAGTATGTACAAACAATTTAGCAAACGCAACATTACGAGTAGATAACAAATAAACATGTGACCAACGAATAGATGAATCAATTATGACTATAAAATAATGAAATGGTTCACTAGGTGGGTGAATAGGCCCACAAATGTCTCCTTGAATTCTCTGTAAGAATGATAGTGACTTAAAACCAATTTTGATAGGGGATGGTTTAGCCACCAGTTTTCCTTGTGTGTAAGCAGTACAAATATTCTTATTAGACAATAGAATCTTCATATTTTTTAATGGATGTTTATGAGAATTCTCAATAATTCTACGCATCATTGTAGATTCTAGGTAACTAAGATGGTCATGCCATAACATAAACATTTTTGGACCAATTAACTTCCAGTTCATTACTACATAGCTCTCAATTGTATTTATATTTGTATAATACAACACAAATGATAAATCTAGAAGCTTTTCTAATATGCATTTCTTCCCTAAGATATTAAAAGTAATGCCGAGATACTCCACATTATTCTCATTTCATAGTCTCTATATGATATCTATTTCAGCAGATATCATTAAAATTGAGTAAATTTATTCTGAATCTAGCTGAATATAAAGTATTATGAATGCATAATCTAGTTCTACTTATTAACAAGATTATGACTCTTTCAAAGCCTTTAATCAAGTATGCATGACCTGATATGGTATTTATCTTAGCATCAATATTTGTGAGCTCCGAGAAATATTTCTTATTTCAAAAAATAGTGTGTAGTTGCACTTTTAGTTAAGCATATATCCCCCTAACTTTCTTTTCCAAAAGAGACAATTTACTAAAATTCTTATCATTTCATTAAAAAAAAAAATGTTCATGCCAGACATCACGTTAGTGAAATACAAATCATGAAAGTACATATGATGTGTTTTACAAAAAGTACCAAAAGTTCATATAGAAAGCAAATAAAAAAACTAATTAAACTTTACTTGGCATGAACATTGTCATCGCCAATTAAATGATCCATTTTTTCTTCTTGGTCTTCAAAGAAATCAAAGACGTTAAGATGAGTAAAATCTATAAAATCTGAATTATGATAAAATTAGTCTCTGCACTCTTTCCTTTGGCCCTAATGCGTTCACGACATATGTGCGACTAATGTCCCTTGCCTCTGCACCTATTACAAATGTTATCAAAAAATTTTAAGAGGTTTATTCTCAGCACCTTTGTCATTTTCTCACCTTTTATAAATATTTCACTTCTGGTGGTTATGCTTGTTTCGCTATCATGAGGACTCACAACTACCACGAGGGTAATATCCCTATCTTTTCTTATATCCTCTGCCATGTTTATTGCTATTATGTATGTTAACATTCACTTCGGGAATGATAAAGAACCAATTGGACATGATTCATAATTTTTCAACAGAAGTTCATTGTTTTGCTCAGCAACTATAAGACATGAGATGAGTTTTGAGTACTTTTTGGATTTGCATTCTAGATATTGTTGTTGTAGAATCACATTAGATGTATGAAAGGTTGAGAATGTATTCTCTAACATGTCTTGCTCAGTAACATTTTCACCACAATTTCAGCAGTGAGGTGATTTGGAATAGAGCAGAGTTAAGTAACAGTTTTGTAATCTTGTAATCTCATATTCATTCATTTATGTCTTTCTTTTAGGAGGAATACATCTCTTTGGTGGTTATATCTTTCCATTAAATTTTTTCATAACTTCAATGGATCCTCGACTATTAAGTATTGAGCTTTTAACTCTCATTCAAATGATGGGGAAGGAAAATTATGGCCTTTGACTTATCCTGCAAAGATGTTTGATTTTCATTTTTTATTGTGCCTTCCATGCCCATAGCTTGAAGGTTCATCTTTGCATTGAGAACCTAGAAAAGATAATTATAAAACTGCAAATTCCTAAGGCTTGACATTTTCAATGGGTTGTATGCATTTTAAACAAAGCAAGAGAAATTAGTGACATGATAAGTATGATACAAGAATATTAAAAATTTTATACATATGTTTGAAATTTTAGGTCCATACATATGATACTTTAAAGATCTAGAATTTCAAGTCTTGATCTAATAAGATTGATTTTAGAACATTAGGTTCTAATCATTTTCTTTATTTATGTAAACTTCAGGTTGCAATAATAATATTTAGTAATATCTATATGTTGATAATAATGTAACTTAATAGAATAAATAAGAAACTCAAAATAATTAATCAAGAAACATTATATCAACATCATTGCCAATTAATTGCAATAAAGAAAAAAAAATCATATGTAGAATGCTAACCTTATTTTCTAATGTGGAAGATCCAATTTAATGACAACTATAAAGTCTACACATAAAAACAATTGCATAAAAATAAAAGTACATAAAAACATAATAATAATATAATAACAATATAACATGAGAGTATTTAACAAGAAATATAAGAAAATTAAATATTTCAACGTATTGGGATCTTGCTGATAACGGATTATAAATTTTAAGTTAAAGTGCAAACAAAAAGATAGTATAAAAATGCAAAAGATATTTCACTATTTATGTGAATAAAATATAATGAAGGGGCTTAATTGATATTTGCCACATTATAAAATCAATGAACCGACCGAATGGATTTGAGAGGGGTTGAGTTTTTCTACTACAGAGGAGGTAATATATATATGCTAAGTTATGCCACCCATATAACCAATAAAATTGATGTACGTATATGTCAGATTATTGTGCATGAAGACACTAATAAAAACAATAGAAAATGGTGGAAGTCACCGATGAGAAGAGAAGGAATATTATCCACTTATCAAATTTTATTATCCGTCACAACATTATATAATTTTTAGTAATATTTAGTTATATTTTCATCGCATAAACTATAATAAGTTGTTTTTAAGAGATTATAAAATTAAAAAATTTGTAATCTTTAATAGTTGAAGTCGAAGAGATTTTTTTTTATGATTTGACATGGCAAAAGTTGGAAAATAAAAAATAAATAAATAAATACCCATTATGATAAATAGTTATTTAATAATTAATTTAATTTCCACTAAGAAGGTGGAGCTTCCCCATCAAGGCTGCTAAAAAGATTTGTCTTATTATGTACAATCATTGAAGTAATATAATAAATTGAATTTAAATGAAACCCACTCAATCTTGTCTCATTAGTTTGGTGACGACCCATAAATAATTAATAATTCTTAATAAATTCTAACAGTCACTCTCCACAAATCTCTATATAATCTGCAAATTGGATGAAGCATGAACTGCAAATCCCAGATAAAAATGAAGCTTGTGGTGTTGTTTTTGGTGGCGATGATAATGGTTTCTTTATGCTTAGCAGTGCCGAAAAGAGGTGCTCTGGGTGGAATATGTGGGCAAGAGCAGAGACAATACGCTGAGAAAGGAAAATCTGTGGAAGCTAAGAAGATGAGCACTAGCAAATCAGTTGAATACCCAGAAAAAAGCATCAACAATCACCATAGCATACCAAGACAAAACTACGACTCAGGTGAAAATGGTGATGACAGTGATGAAGGAAGTGGATAATTAATTAACATATTATTGTTAAAAATACTATGTTCATATGCACGCATCATATATGCATGGGAGTTTGTGGTATAATTATAAGCAGCTATGTATTTATTTATATGATAGTTCGTGTGCTTCTTCTGGTGCGAGGCTCTTCTTGTGTACTTTTGTTGCAAGGATTGGTGCAAAATACCTGACATCTGCGAGCTTGTTTACATATATATAGCATGTTGTATTAAGGTTTTGTAGTAATTTTGTTTGTTGAATCTAGGAGAAAATGTTACACAAATCTGCTTAATTGCTAATTTGTTTCTGTTGCATGTGCAAGTAATATCTATGATTGTGTTGCAGTGCTTGACATAACAATATTACGAGGCCTACTAGATCCTCAAGTTATCTTTTTATAGATTTCAGATGATTAGTAGAAAAAAGAATTAATAAATAAAAATTAGGTAGGAATAATTTCAACACTCTTTCAAGGGAGAGAGAGCTCAAAATCTTGCACACGTATTTTGTTTATGGAAACATTAAATTGAATGCTGTTAAATCTCCGTATTATTGTGGTTTAATTATTTTTCTTCCCTGATATTTATCTTTGACATAAATGGTAGGCGTTTAACCATAAGTTGAACTCTGTAATTCCATATAAACAGTAGTGTCAAATGTGTGGAAATTTCCTTCCCCTTATAAAAACATAAGATGGAAATTATACGAGTGTTTGATTTTCAATTTAAATTGGTTTCTTTGCTTTCAGATACAAGTGATAACATAATTTATATCAAAATATATGATTCATAATCAAACATTTCAAAACTAAGTTTCTAGACATAATCTTGGAAACAATTTAAAAACACCGAGTACCCTGTGAACTAAGCTTATCAGTTGGATTATATTCACCCACCCAACTCTACTTTCACATGTCATAACGGAAAATTATGCAACCAACTAGGATTCTCAAGTCACCAAAAGCAAAGAGTTAAATAGAAAAGCTACTCCTCTTCAAACATCAGTTGGCCATATATCCCTGGCTTTACAATTGGCAATTGAAAATTTGGACCCACTTTGTGCAACATTCACCAGTTTCTGTAACCAGATGTTTCTAAGGACAGACCTGAAAACATGTGTATATGCAAATTACAAAATCAAAAAAACTGTAAACCAAGACAACAGTTTCTTTACAACTTAATTTTGTAAGATTACTAACTGTGAATTTCTGCAACTGCGATGAACAATTCTCAACTATGCTTCTTCCAATGTCCATTTCTTCCATGGGAGCTAAATGAAACACCATTAGCTTTGGTAGGGTGTTTGGATGAGATAACATTACCATTGCTTGAAATATTTAAGTTGGCTACCCTTGGATAAGGATGAATGGTGGCCAGTTCGCGAATTCGGCATATCACGGGCTTTGGTAAGGTGCGCATGGCATGCTTCTGCTCACCCTGTTTTTAGTCGTTCTAATTTCATCATTAGTTACGAATCTCAAGTATGTAGTTTTTAATTATAAACTAACATCAAATCAGTAAATAAATAGAGAGTGTTGCGTAATTCAGCAGTCATGTGGATTGCAAATTCCAACTGATGATGGTACACCAGAACATCCAAAAGGTTCACACAGATAATGTTTAACATTTATACTCAATTTAGGAAATCCAAGTACCAAACAGATGGACTAAACTAGGTATCCTAGAGACATCTAGTGAACCACAAACATAGTTGATCAGCCTTTGTTCAATGGGTGTACAGGGTACATATTAAGCAACTCTCCAAGTCAAACTCATAACCCATGCCAAGTACATACTGTATCTCAACAAAAATTCCACCTTCATGGCAATGCAAGTAGATACACTCAAAGCATTTGCAAAATAGAAAAACTAGTCTTTCTATGATCTAAAACATTGAAGTGAAATTATGAGAATACTGAACAAGTTAAACCTGAATCCATTCATTAAAACTGAAAGACCAAGTGCACGATAAAAGAAACATAGTAATCTCACCTCCCCCTTGTTTTTCTTCTGTGCACAGCTAGCTCTTAGAAGATTGCGCCACTTGTCCTGCAGGGTTCACCATTAGTAAACTACATTTAACCTGGAACACAAGAACTGTTCAATTGGATAAAGCAAAAAAATCATAAAGTACCCTCAGATCTATAGGTGTGCGGTGAGCAGATGACGAAAACAGGAGCCTCTTTATGTCAGTCCATTTACCAACTCCAAATTGAGATATGCCATCAATCAGTTTCATCACCTCCGAAAGAGTCCACATCCTTTGATGCTTCCTCCGATCAACATCTACTTTAGATTTCCTCTTTTTTACACGATCATTGTCAGAATCAGACGAAAAAATGTCATCACTGGATTCAAAACCCTGCACAGGAAAAGCAAAAATCAAAACAATATTTCCAAAAGGGGGAAAAGGAGGGCAATAAAATTTAATACACTATTGGAATTTTGAATGAAGGAAAAAATATATTTTTTTCTTTTTTCCTTCAGTGATCATACATCATTTATTTCCTAAATCTTAAACTTTATCACATCTTCCTTATCATATATTCAGACAAATGCAGTTTTCAAGAAACACAACAGATAGAACCATCACAAAGCACAAATAAATTTCATCTTCGAATTTAGGAAACAATGTGGAGGATAAGATGCTGGAAGTGGAAGATACATGCAATAGAATCAAAGGAGAGCATAAAGAACCCAGTGAACATGCTGGTAAAAGCAGAAGACTCGTCACATAAGGCTGCACAATTTTAGTATAGTCAAGCACAGCAGAATTCTGAGACAACACTATGCTTGATAATTCTTGTCATTTCATAATAGCATAGACCACTACCACAGCTAGTAGTCGTCAGTCTTACTCTTTCTTTGCAATTCTTCTTTTTGGGGATCATTGCTGAATTAACAGAATAATGATTTTAAAAAATTAACATAAACATATCAATACATCCACGACAGAACCATGCATCATTGGGATCGGAGAAAAAAGAAGAAAGCTATTTCACAAATCCTCAATATCAAAGGGGGAAAGATATCAAACGGATGAAAACTTTACCACCATAGGCGAACATTTCTTTAGACGTCCTCCCCGTAGCCATGATTCAGATGGTGCTTGATTACTTTCATCAAAAGATCCATCACGTGATTTTACCCTTTCATGTTTATCATTCAATGTGGTTGCAGAAACCTTTAGTCCTCTCAGTAGATATCCGGACTTCAGATCCGAAGATTCCTCAATGTACCGTTGGGTAGGTTTACGCAATCGCTTAACTTTGGTTCCCAGAACAGAGCTCTTCACCCTCTTCTTACACTTGGACAATATGCTACTTAATAAAACATTATCATCATTATCCAGCTCATCAAAGTTATTCACATCATCTGAACTACGGCTTTTTTCCTCAACTGGTAATTGACACTCGCATTTGCTCTTAAAGGTTCTATGTAATTCGCATGGGACCATCTTGTCAGGTGAATCATCCTTACCTTCAGATTCTGGAGCAGTTGATGAATCCGATCTGAAACCTGGAGAACGAGAACGACTTTCTGAACTTGAGTTACCTAAACGTGATCCTTCAACAGGACCACAATCCAATTCCGTTACTTTCTCAGCAAATTCAATATCTGTAATTAAAGAGGGAGAGTGGGGGAAAGATTAGTATTAGGTGTATTCTCTTAAGCATCATAACCATAGCCACATAAGACAAATAAGAGGACTACCCAAAAGAAAATCTTCACAGGCGGTGGAGATATCATTCGCTGCATAAAAATCATCCACTTCATCAACATCATCCAGCAATCCGTCAAGAACCTACTAGATCATTATCTGATCAGATAACAACCATATAAACAATAAAAAGGTTTTCATGTTGCACATAACATTATCAACCCTGGAGCGAGACAGAAAATGTAAGATAAAAAGTCCAAACAAGTGATGCAGACAAGAAAGTAGCTTATAGTCAGCAGGATTAAAAGCTTAAGTCAAGCAGCAAGGAAGAAGAGAAACTGATTTCTTCCAAGACAAAATTGTAGAAAATAGTGGCTTTCTTTTACGGGAATGCACAGAATATAAACTCAAACATAAGATTAAAATTCCAAGAAAGGAAGATACGTACTTCAAGCTTTAAATCATCTTCTCCTCCTTGAGTATTATAAGAATCCATCCCACCTTATCACAAACATAAACCAGTAGTTAGAGATTAGAAAAACAAATAGAAATCAAAGAACCACCACAGACTCTTAAGCATCACATCATTTTAAACATTAATATCCAATGTTTAGTTTTCTGTATCACCTCATCTACTGTATATTACGTCAATTAGGTATAGGAGTCCACTACATGTACAAGTCAAATGTCTGAGCACTCAGCTCTGATACGTTGCTGCCCACATATAAAAGGATTTAAATTGTACCAAAATTTTCAAATTTGTCAACCATCCACAGGTTATATAATGGCTGGTAAAGAAAATGCTTGACCACATTAATTGCAAACACATAATTAAGAAATTCCAAGACTCCAAATGCAAATAATGCTGCACCTCCATATTAATCGATTGCAATATGGTTAACTGACAACATCATCCTTCCTCACTCAATGAGTGACTTCAATTTGCATCTAGTAATTATATTGCGATGGGTACTATCAAAAAAAAATATATCGCAATGGAGCAGCAGGGTTTGGCATACAAAGGCATATTTCTCCCCCAAAATTTTGCTTAGCACCAAAAGCAAAAGTTAAATCACCCTTAAATGCCGAGTCTCCATGTGCCAGCCTCTTATAAACAGAAGTCAGAGGAGCTTATTCACCACAACCTTGTTTCCCAAATACAGGAGAAGTTTCTAAAACATGGTCACTCATCCATCATAATTGTGTCAGCTTGGGTAGCTATCCAGGGGAAGAGGATTATAATGCATGCTCCGTAGATGACATAAGAATAGGTTTGGTTTGCAAGAAAACAAGGAGTCAATCAAATAATCTGGAAAATGAGGTAATGTGTTCCATCTAACCACAGACATGTCCAAATAATAGCACCAACTAAAGGGATAGTAAGAAAAACATCAAATCAAAGTATTACCATAGTTTGTTCTAAAGCCAAATTCGAGTCCGTATGAAAAGTCCTCCATTACTGAGTTTTTCCCTGAATTCTCCTTATTGAAGCATAAAACACCATCAACTGAAACATGATCACTTTTTGGCTCGGCAAGTAAATGTGCAACTTCAGCTGCTTCATCTTCTAATGGAGGAACAAAGGATTCATCTCTTTTTCCCTAATAAAAAGCAAAAACAATAAAAAAAATTTAGAAAATGCAAGAGTATCCAAACTGGCAAGTGATGGAAAATTTGTAATACTAACTTAAGCATACATAATTAAAACATCACAATTACTTTAAAGAACATTTCATGATACAAATAAAACTTAATGATAAACTTAAACCCATACGAAAAAATAAAGCATAAGTCATGGCATGAGATATTAAACAATGGTTAATAAGCATGCCTAATGCATCACTAAAATCACTAGGAAGAAGCATCAACATACATAAAATATAATCACATAGCTTCCCTAGAGACAACTGGGAAAATTAAATAGCATCATTATATGCCTCATTAAAATCATTTGGTCACTAAACAAAAGGAAAATAAAACATATATCAAAATTTTCAAACCAGACAAAGGCAGACAAAGAAGGGGAAATATACAATTTCATATAAACAAAGTGTCACAATGAAATACATGATGATAAATTCAAGGACCATTATGGAAATGGATGACAACATAGAGTTGAAAGTTAAGAACACAATGTCCCATGGAGTATACTATCAGTAAGTTTAGGAAAGTTAATGTGAGAGTCTATTTAAGATTCTCAATAGATAAGATACCAATTATGCAAGAAATGCCGAAACATATCTTTTGGCAATTAAACTCTGGTCCCAGGGACACAATACATCTAAGTTCATGTAGAGTTTGTTCATTGTATCTCAAGAAAATGGCACAGACCCAAGTCAAATAGAACATATAGAGACTTTATTTATAACTAAACTTTAATGAAAGCACTACTGCAGAAAGTTTGTTATGCAGCAGTTCATGCAAATTCACCCAATTCCCCCACAGAAAACATTATAATAATAATAATAATAATAATAATAATAATAATAATAACAAAGAAAGATAAGACAGTAAACTAATTATTCTCTTTTCTAGATTATCTCTCACTGTACTCTTGATATCTTTATTTTATAAATGTAACTACTTTAATTCAGCAGCAACAAAGACCAATTATGGTTGAAAAATTCAAAAGAAGTTGGTTTCTTCATCTCTCCACTTATTCTAAAGTTTCTCAATTTTAGCTATAATTGGTGAAGACCAAGAGAAAAATAAAATAGATAGTTCAATCAATGAAGAAATAGATTAAAACTGGCATGTCCCTTGAGAGATGAAATGTGGATTAAAAGAGAAATGTACAAGTAATTTGCTCACATATGGGAACATATTCAATTAAAAGGACACATTAAGGAAATTTTGTATGACTTCGGCAAATGGATGGATCACTTTTTCAATGGTAACGGGTTATTCACCCCTTGTGATGTCACAATTACTCCAAATTGTCATAGAAAGTTGTAACAAAAAACTATTTGCCTGCATCCTTACATTCTAGAATCTAGATAGATAAATGTGCACAGAAAGTTGTAACAAATGCATAATGAAGTTCCAAACATTTGAGCAAATGATAGTATCCTAGCAGAAAACAATTGACAAGGAAAAAAAATTGTTCTCACCCTTTGGCCTTTCATGCTGGAAAAATTTTCAAGCAAAAGAGGTCCTTTATCCATTTCATGCTACACTTTTAACTCAAACTCGCATCTCCAGTAATGCACCAACTTGTTCATGTATACTACCATAGAATGAAGAGTAAAATTGGTGAATTATTGTTATTGGTCATCACAGCCAAACAAATAATACAAAATTCCTTGAACATGTAACCATGAAAAAGCCCAGCAAACAAGTATGAGAAAAATATGCGAAACGCAGAAACTATGCTACAGGGACAAGGGGAAATTTTGCATGCATTTAGAGCTGGATAGTCCTCACCAACTTCTTCACTAGGATACATCAAGTAGGTTCAAAATGGCCGTAAGAAAAATTATAATCAAATTATGCCTAACATCTTTCAATTGATAATTTCAGTTTCCTCTCCTTACCATTTCAATTATCATGTTTCTATACCTTGTTTTAAGTCCAGATGTTTTTCCAATGCAGATAATTAGCAAAATAATAATCTCTTCACCTTTCTGCTTGAATAAAGCGTAGTGAAATGAACATAATTATATTAAACTACAAGAGAGACCACAAAATGCACGAAATGAAGCAATGGGAACCATACAAATTTTTTTTTTAAACAATAGAACAATATATCCAAAGGTAAAGCACGATAATAAGAAAACAGAAAACAAAACGACAAAACCAAAGGAATAAGCTACAAACTTTTTTGGTTCAAACATCATTTACAGACCATCAAATACAACAACACAGAGCCTTCCGTTTCTCTTAGCCGGAGAGAAAATGTCTATATATATATTATAAATTACCTAAAAAGACAAAACTTGAGAACCCTCGAGTGGGCCTGATACAGCTGTTTAGCTTACTCGACCATTTTTTCCACTTAAAAAAAAATGGCTCAACTGAGTAAAGCTTATCCACTCTTAACTGAAGAATCAAAAGCAGACAGAAAAAACAAAAAGTAACAATAATTTCCTTTCCTTTCCTTCGTTTTCCACGCAACCAAACAGATACTTCAGAAATCATGAAAAAAAAAAACGCGAGCTAAGATTCTCCGATCTACCAAACCTCAAGCTCACGAAGTCTTAAAAAAATTAAATAAACGAAAAATCAATAACTGCCTGTGAGGTACTCCTCTGGCCAAGGTGAGGAGTGGGGTAATCCCCGGAAACATAGTCCGACTGCTGAGCCCTCTCTGGCTCTGCCGCACCACCCCGGGGTGCTAGCCACCCCAGAAGCAAGCTATTACAGCGAGTTGCTGGATCTAAAAATTAGAATAAATAAAAGAGAGGTAAAAAGAGCAGACCTTGGAGAGACGAAAAGTGAGAATGAGAGTGTGAGAGGGAAGAGGGGTAACAGAGAGATTCGGGGGAATGTAATAAGAAGAAACTGAAAAGCGTAAAACCGCCAAGCCAAGCAAGACAGAGAACAGCGACACCAAATTGACTAAAACGGTGTTGTGTTTGGTTTGCGTTGCGTTTGGGCTGTCACTGTGAGTGGTTTTTTTTATTTTTTATTATGAGACGGAATCGAAATGTTTTTTTATATTTTGATGATGTTTGGTAATATAAAGTGCGTTTGGAGTCCGCTGCAGGGAGCTGCGGTCTGTCTCAGACAGGTGGAGAACATTAATTAAAATAAACGAATTACAATGCGAAATAACATCCAGGTACCTAATTTCTTATTTTTTCACAAATAAAAATATAACTTAATTATTTATATTAAATAAATCTCTAATTCTTATTGAATTTTTTACCTTCACAATGTCAGATTATGCAACTTCACATTTGGTATAACCTCTCGAATAGAAACTTGACATTAAGATTTTATTTGGTATAACTTTACAAGTAAAACTATTTGAAGTAGATCCTATTATACTAATCAAAATTTTATCAGTAGAGTTTAATTATTTGATTGTCAAGAAGCACATACTATAATAAAAATAGTGTGATTACCTTAATAAACAAGCCTTGTAAAATTATATTAAAAATAAAGTGAAATTTTTAAATAAAATATAAATATTTTAAATAATTTAAATAATTTAATCTTTAAAAAAATAAAAAAATCTCTAATTAAAATCCAAAACTTGAGCTTCTCTTTGTGAAAGTAAAATAATTTTTTAAAAAAATTTCTATGAGCTATTGGACAATTAAATAACAAAAAAAAAATATAATATAAGTTTTTGGCATTAAAAACCCTTTTTAACTATCAAAGAAATCATAACAAACATGTACTAAAGTAGTATTTTAATATGAATTTAAGGGAGACAAATTAAATTCTCATATCAAATAGAGATTGGTCCGTATCAACCTATATTAATAATTGTGATAAAAATTAAAATTTCTAATATAATATAATTATTGAACAGTTAAATAGATTGTAATTGTGTCACTCGTTTAATATATATATTTTATATATTACAATATAAGTTTATAATATTATGGTACTATTTTCTCAACATTAATCAATTCTATTATAAATATAACTAAATACATTTAAAAATATGATAAATACAACTATTTATTTTTAAAATTATAGACAATATAAAATAAATTTATTAAATTATAAATAAATTAGTACTATGTAATTATTCTAACAGTTAATTGTGTTATAATGAATTTATGTATTAAGAACTCTAAACGTAACACAATTATTAATTATGTTATGTTGTGTTATTTATTTAATAATTGTGTTATTTTATATTAATTTAAATTTATAAATTTTATGTCGATTTGATAAATCATATAAAAAAATTGTAACTCTAATATTTAAGAACTTATTTGATATAAATAAAAAAATATTTTTACTTATGAAAATGTCAAAAAAATAGGGATCCAATGTTATTACTACCTCAATTACGTGCAGTCCTTTATCCGCATGGGCAATGGCTGAGGGGCGTTAAGATTTTCGATCCTGAGCAGGAAGGATGAGGCGAAGGCATTGTTTGGATGACGCGGGCGTTTTCTTACCGGCTAACTCTTTGTAAGTAGATTAGCACTAGCCATACATGCCTTAACCTAACTGTTTATTTATACAGCCGGAGTCGACCTGCAGTTCAGGGTAGCGCCGCCAGCGTGGGCCCCGCTCAATAACGTGATTACGTGAAGCGTGCCCAATTGGTCAATTTGCATGATATTTAACAGGGATATTTTCATGAATACCCTCTCAAGTTTAGTTTAATAGCAGAGATACACTTCAGATTCTGAAATGACTTCAACACCCCCAAGGTTTTGGATTTAGCTTATAGTATATATTTTAGAATTAGACACTAGAATAGTTTCTTTTCTTTTTTCTTTTTACTCTATTTAATATAAAATAAAAAGTTAATTTTATATAATTCTATTTTTTGTATGTTCATTTGAATTGTTCTAAGAAAAAAATATATTAATCATTACCTACTTGTTGAAATTGTGTAAGGAATTATCCAAAAATTTAATAATTATTATTATTATTATTTCTAAAAAGCAATCAGTATTGTTATAGAACACTATCTCTCTTTTAAACACCCAAACTAAATACAAAAACTCAAAATTACTAAACTCACAAAAATTAACATACCAAAAAATAAATCAAACTCACAAAAATTTATCAAAATCAAATTAAATCGACGAAAATCAAACTATTAGTTTGGTAAGAGAAGACTCGAAAATGAAAAGTTGAAGGTTAAAATAAAATATAAAAATAAAGTAAATGTATTAAAAATAATTTACAAATAAAAGCGCCAACTACTCCTCTTTTTTCGACTTTTTTTTATCGGTATCACCCTTATGTTTTGTTTTAATTACAAGTTTCAAAATCAGTAAAAACTTGTCATGGGATGAAATTGTCAATATCATGTCATTGTAGAATGTAATGTAACTTTTCTTGAATTTATGAAAAATAAAATTCTAAGAGAAATTTGTACATATTTTTTTAAAATTCCATTTATAATCAGACCAAACTTCAAATAAATAAATCAACGAGTGAAATTGATTTACCTTTTTATTGATAATATATTGTATAATTAGAAGAAGAAAAAGAAAGAGTAACCTTTGGTCCTCATAAAACTGAATCTAGTTCTCACAAAATGCATAATCTTTATATGGAAATAAATTCAATCCATTGTGTTTGTGGATAGTATGTAATAGATTTGTAAATAATATAATGAATCTATAAAATTTATATCATAATGTGACTCTTATTAATAAAACAATTACTTTGGGCATTAATTAAAATACAAATTTTATATTTAAATTTTATAAATATAATATTATTTTTAAAATAATAATCATAATAATAATAATACATTTCCAAGATTCTGAATAAAAATTCTTCATAATCATTGGAGTCAAAATCATCTAACAAGATCTAATAATTTAATAAAGACCTTATGGTTTAATTGACCAAGTAACGCATGGCTAAAATATAAAAGGCGAAACCTTATTAATATTAGCATTATATTTTATCTATTGGGATATACAAAATCAGTTTCGATTTTGATTTTATTCGAAATTGAAACTTATTTTAAATAATTCATTTTTTAAATTTTAAAAATGAAACATATTCTATTTAATATGGTATCATTTTTAAGTTTTAATTCAATTTTAATTTGATTCTAATTCGAAAGTATGGTACTATATTTATTAATTATCTCAATTTTTTTTAATTTTAAACTCTATAAAAAAAAATCTTTAAAATATAAAATCAATTAAATTAAATTATAAAAATATTATATATATGATGAAAAATTAAGTGAACGAAAAAAAATTATTAAAGAGAATTGATTTACGATAAATTATTAGAAAAATATTGTATTATACTATCATAAAAAAATTATCTTTTTAATAGTTTAATGATTAAAAGTTTTTATTTGAATATAATGTGAAATTTAATTTATTTATCAAATTAATTTTTTAATTCGATTCCGGTTCTATAATTTTTATAACCGAAATTTACTCTAAAAAATTAGTTTTTAATTTTTTGAAATTAAAACATATTATTAAAAAATCATTTCTGATTCAGAATCGATTTTTTTAATTCAATTTTTTACATTTTTAGATTAATCTGAAATCGCTACACATCTCTACTATCTATTGGTTATGTGTCCTAATTATACTCAAAGTTACTATGTATTATACATTTTTTAATTATAATTTTTTAAACTTATAAAAATTATAATTTATGGTGATAATTTAACAAATAAAGTGAAAACAATTTAGTTAATTATAGGTTTTATTATTTTTATTATTATTATCCTCCGAAATAGAAGTGTTGCTACGCCCGTCAACTCTGGGCAAAGTGGTGAAGCGGCTGGCGAAAGTGACTGGCAACTGCAGTAGCTGATGTGATAGGCTGGCTGTTTCCTTCCTAAGTAGCCTTGAAATTTATGGGCCTTTTCTACGAATTAGAATCAAAACTCTACCTTGTCACCAGATTTATCAACTTGGAAGGAAAGTGCCAATGCTGCTTTTCAAGTGCACTACAGCACATAATTTGGATGCATTATATTCTTTTCCCAATGGCCTAGCCTTACGCTGCAGCCGCCTTTGAAAACATGGCCTAGAGCCTTCCCAATCACCGCTCTCACCGCATTGATTTTGGCAGAAAACTGGAATTGTTTACTGTAGCTAGCTACTTCGATATTACAATTAGTAAGTTTTCTAATCCAAAGTTCTCATTGATAAGGAAATAAAAAAAGCACAACAAATAACTTAGAATGACTATTAAGTTCCCGCATTATCAAGACTAATTGCCTTTCATATTTTTAAGAACACAAAATTATGTCTTTATCCCAAAGTTTGGACAGTTTCTTGGGTCATTGGAAAAATTACGGACTTTTTTAAAAAATCATGATAACTGAGGTTAATTGGTAGTATAAACATTTTCTTTGACCAATGATTGTCCTTGGGTTCCACTATGAAGGTTAATTTGTAGTATAAACATCTTCTGTGACCTAAGATTGCCCTTGGGTTCCACTATCTCCAGTCGAATCCCCGCTGGCCAAGTGTCGGATCTTCATGTCATAGTAAACTTCTTCAACTCTTTTTAGGTCATACTTCAGACCTGCCATAGGTAAGCAAGGATTTCAGGAACTCGGGTTATGTAGAATATATTTGTTCAAAGAAATGGAGGAAAAGAAGGGCTGAGAAAGCTTACTGTCAAACTTCTTGCGTAAAAAATCATTTCGGAGATTAAGCATTCGGAAGGCTGCATGAAGATCTGTCAAGAACTTCCAACACTTGGTTCACCACGTACCTAGGCTGTAAAACAACAGTAGAAATGCATACTGAGCTCTGTCTACTCAATCTATCTATTATTTTGATACCAACTGATAAACCAATCAATGAGCAATTTGACCCCATTGCTGACCACTGACTGTCAAAATATCACTTGTTCTGAGTATGCAGTCAATATTTGTCTTATTTTTATGCAAGTTCTGCTGTAGTCCCCTCAAATGTCTCCATTAAAAAATTATGTAAAACTAATACAAGAATAATGCCCAGCCCTTTGATTAAGTAGGATAGTACGTGCTTGTGAAATTCATAGAATAGTTCTTACCATTTCATTCGACAGGAAACAAAGGCCTTCATTAATATGTAAAGATCTCCATCAGTAGAATCGTTAAAAAACAAAACAACCCCAATCACACGTGAAAACATCATATTCTACTTTGCACCACAAACACAAGAAAGAAGAAAGAACTAGCACTACTGACTAATACTCATTAAGCTTAAAAATGGAATCAGTGTTCATCAATGCAAGCTTATATTTTTTAAATAGCTTAAGTAAATTGTTGATCAAATAAGTGCAACTCCAAAACCATTATCCTTATCTGCTATCTCATTGATCGACCATTATAACTACAATACACAGGACTTCTTAAAAACTATGTTCATCCCAATCCTGTGGAGGCTTCAATCTGATTTCAAGTTCCACCTCAATTCCACCATCACTCCCTACAGATCATGGAAATGCTGATTGCTTGGCACCAAATATTTCATAAACCAAGTAATCAACCACTGGACTCAACTGAGTCTTATGAGCATAAACCGCCAGTCCTGACCTACCCATATGGCTTGAGTCTTATGTGCATGAACCATCAGCTCCAACCTGCCCGTATGGCCAGATATAAATCAGTTTATAAATTTGTTCAGCATTTTTTAACACTCTATCACGCTGATTCCACATCTGTGTGTTTTTGGGTCATTAATTATACCTACTTCATTGAAAAGGTGATTAACCAATGCTGGTCCTGCAGAAGATAATACACACACATACACCAATTACAAAAATTGTAAAGACCTGGGGGCGCTAGTTAGTTTAACTGCTAAAGCCTCTTGGGGTGGTACAAGAACGATGCGTAACACACATTCAACACAATTGCTTTGTGCATTTTTTAAATCCTACTTAATTTAGGACTCGTACTTAATTTAATATTTTTATTCCTACTTTATTTATGACTCTTTTATTAAATCTTACTTACTTTAGAACTCCTAATTAGTTTAATATTTTTATTCCTACATTGTTTATCACTCCTTTATTTAAATCCTACTTGGTTTAAGATTTTAGGAATCTATATATATAGCCTTATTTGCCGTAAACAAGGAAGGAATTATTGTTTTTTTTTTTTTTTTCAATAGAGAGTTATTTCATACAAGAGTTCTATTTTTTGTTTTGTTAACAATATCAACATTTTTGCATCTTCGTGAATGAAATCACGCCCCATCAATGCTTGTCTTGCATCAAAGAAGCCTGAGATTCAAATCTCGCTCACATAGTGTTGGGTAGGGAATTGGGTTTTATATATATGTATACATATAATTGTGAAGACCTAACCTGAAACTCATTGCCAGCAGAACATATCATCATTACAAGATGTTATATCATTTCATAGAAGCAATGTCTTGAAGCAAATATATAAGACATTACTCAAAATGCTCACCAATAAGATAGTCCTCAATGTCCAAACCAAACTCTGCATGGTTCACTACATAATTGAAAACCAAATAAAATTTGTGCTTAAGAATGTAATTTGAATTTGAAAATCTTGTGTGATTCAAAGGTTGAGGAAGGAAAGAACACAGAGTGTATGAGAAAAACAGAAACTAAAACAATATGCATACTGTTGCAGTTTCTCTTTTACCTATCTCACTTACAGGAAGATCATTGAGACATCAAACATTATAATTAAACAGATAAAAGAACACGGCATATTTGGAAAAGAAATACAAACACTCAAATTGACAAACTTCTCTACCACTATAATATCACCTCTAAGCCTCAAGCTTTAGAAGTCATCAATTAATACACATTATGTGATTATCTCTGAATTAGGCCCCATCGCAACATGAAATGAGTTTCCCATGAAAGAGTACCTAGATCAACTTATAGGAAGTTACTAAACAATATGTACAAATATTCATCATGGTGAAACTGAATGTAATATGAATGAATTGGCAAGAAGCTAGAGTCCTCATCTAAGCATGTTCAATTATCATCAGCTGAAAGCTACTTAATGATGAATCTTTTCTCAGACATGCACATAAATGATATTGATCAGTTGCGGTCTCCAAAAGCAGTTATAGAAAGTAAGAACATACAGCCAAGTTTTTCCTGAGCTTCTGTAAGCATAAGAAGACTTCCTGTCTCCAGCCAGTGCATAAAAGCAAGCAATGAAACAACAGTCTGAGTTTCACTCCTCCAATCATTATGGTACCTAAGAATAAACACAAGAAGAAGAAGAAAAATCACCAAACATACTAACAGATTCAACTAATCAAATAAAAACTATTCTTTTTCTCTTTTGACACTCTGCTCACCTGTAATAGTCTCCATGGCATTTAAGTAGAACTTCAGCTAAGCGACGATAAAGCTCCTTCAACGTATCAACTTGAGCCTTAGGCTTCTCCGAAACCTCTATAATTCAACATAATCAAATATACATTATTCATTTCAAATGCAAAATTTCCACTGGTTTCCTGATCCTAATATCAGCTATTCTTTCTTTTTTATTTACCAAGCAATCAAAAGTTGATTCAAAGGCACTTTGACTATTTGAAAGAGCTTTTAACAATGTCAAAAACACTGCCAAGCACACTATTATTACCAATTTGTCACTTATTTTCTAAATCTAAAACCAGCTATACTTCTTGTTCCTCTTGTTCTTTTACATTTTTTTTTCCAGCAATGCAAGTAAAGACATAATTCAAAAATCAAATTTGGACCATTAGCATCAAAATGAAACAGAAACGGTAACAATAACAGAAGAACTCAAACAAATACCGAACGGAAAGAGAGAGTTATAGATTTGGTTACCAGAAAGGGCCCGAGACTGGTGAACAAGGAGTAAATTGGCGTGCATGAGCCTCGTGGAGGACTCGATCTCCATCACAACGGTTCGTATTTGGTCGCGTAAGCTTCTGCCGCGTCCAGTTGAACGCGGAAGTCCTCGAACTGCTTCTCCATAGAGGTTGGCGCGTGAGCCTCAACGTCCGTCATTGATGAGTAAGGCGGAGACGACGAGAGTTGGCGAAACCGAAATGTCTCGGGTTTCACGCTAGAGAAGAGCGACGGAGGTGGCGAAGCAACGGCTGCGACGGTGTTTCGAAATGCTTATTTCATGCTTTGTATCGTGGGGTTTCTGGCTATTGAAATCTTATATAACTCTGCCATACTGTGTTTCACCGTATATTGCCACGTGAGCATGCGTTTGGTTAAAAATTAAGGGTACCATTTATTCAACTGCACAAGCAACCTACAAAATTTTGACATGTGATAACTACCAGATATTGACACGTGTATATTAGAATAGTAATAAATTTAAATAAATGACATGTGCACGAAGTTTGAGAAAATATATTTTAGTCTAGTAGATTTCAGCATTCGATAGATTGTAACTACAATTCTGAAACAGCATAAGTACGCTATCTTTAACACAGCCTCAAGAGTATACGAGGGCTCCGTAATCATCCCCCGTTACTATATTTTTCTTCTCTTTGTAAGTAATTTTGCAACAAAATGACAACATTGTTCCTTTATAATTAAGGCGTGTATACACACACACACACACACACACACACACACACACACACACACACACACACACACACACACATATATATATATATAAAGGGTATAAATTTCTATTATAACTATAAAATACATGCATTTTCAACCGTTTTAGTCCCGAGTCTTTTAATTACATTTCTATTATACCATCAAATAAAATTTTAAAACATCATAATCTTCTCTATCACCTATTATATTTCACAATCAACTCAACACTTCACAATAAACTTTATATATGAAATTAAGTTTTAAATTATCTATTCAAGAAGTTTCAAACTAGAGAGTGGTGGCTTGCATAGCTATTGCGAGTATGCAAGAACTTCTCATGCAGCATAATAACGTGACCATCTGGCAATGAAAGTAAACTTAAAGTTCTTAGCAACTACTAAAATTTAACTTGAATATCGAAACATAAATCAATACTAACATATCAAACTTTAAATCTTGTAAGTAAAGTTAGAAATGATATATTTGCAATTAGAATGTGAAAAACTTATGCATATTCAATTAATTACAAAGTATATGATCTATTTATATACAACCAAATAAGTAGTGTAACTCTAGTGTTATAAAGAATAAAAGTCTTTACACAAACAAAGATATTACAACTGTTTGTTTGTACAATTTTGTCTTGACTCTCAACTGATGTGTTTATAAATATTGTTAGTATAACCACCTATTCAACTTTTTAGACATGCATTGCAACCTTGCATAGTTCTCTGCTCTACATAATTCAGCCTAGCATACACACACCACACCTTACTTTAGCTATCTTAACAAGCTCCTCAAACTTAACTGTCTTGAAGAACATTAAGCTTGCTTTTAAGGTAGTTGACTCTTTCTACTGCCAATGACTTGGCTAAGATGTTAGCTAGTTGATCCCTTGTTGGTACATATCTTATTTTTAGGTCTCTTCTAGTTACTTTCTCCCTTATAAAGTGCACATTAATCTTTGTATGTCTTGTTCTCCCATAAAATATTGGATTTGAAGCCAAAGCAGCTATCCCCATGTTATCATACAAAATCACAAGTTTATGAGTGAATTTCATGTTCAATTCATTGATGATGGAGCTTAACCAAGCATTTTCTGTCCTTGTTTGAGTAAGGGTATTGTACTCTGATTCAATACTCAACCTTGTTATAACTTTTTGCTTTCTTAAACACCAAGACATTAGATTTCACAAAGAAACACAATATAATTAGTGATAGATCTTTTATCATCTATATCTCTTACCTAGCTAACATATGAGAAGTTGTTAATTCAAGCTTTCCCCATCTTGCGAAGTATAAGCCATGACCTTATGTTCATTTTAGATACTTAAGGATTCTTTTACAAGCTAACTAATGTGATTGCTTGGGTTCCTCTAAATACTGACTCAGCTTATTAACACTAAAAGAGATATCAGGTCTAGTGATTGTTGCATACTAGATAGCTCTAATCAGGCTCTTGTACAAAGTTTTATCAGAGAATTCATTTCCTCATTCTTTGTATAGTTTTATCCATGTGCTTATTGATGTTAGACTTGAGTTTTATTCATCCATTCCTTTTCTTTTTTTTTTGAAAAGTTTAGAAATGTGCCTATTTTGGCTTAAATGAGCACTGTTATAATCTTTCTTTATCTCTATTCCAAGAAAGTAACTTAGGGATCCTAAAATTTTTAGAGAGTAAGAATCATTCAGCTTGCATATAATAGTGTTAATGAGTTCTTCATTGTCACTTGTAACTTAGATGTCATCAACATAGACTAAGATTATCACTACACCATTATTCTCTCTTGATATGAATAAAGAAGTATATGATTTCAGATTCCTAAACTCCCAATCTGTCAATGTTGCTTTAAGTTTTTCATATCAAGCCTTAAAGGCTTACTTCAAGCCATAGATAGCTTTCTTGAGCCTGCATGCATGTTATGGTTTCCTCTTGTCTTCAAAACCTTTTGGTTAAGTCATAAACACATCCTTTACCAAGTCTCCATTGAGAAAGACGTTGTTAACATCCATTTGCTTTATGTCTAAGTTCAAATTCACAGCCAAACTAATTATGACTTTTATAGTTGATTATCTAACTACAGAACTGAATGTCTTTGAATAATACACTACAGCAATTTGATAATACCCTTTAGCCACAAGTTATGCCTTGTGTCTTACCAGTAAGCCATCAAGTTTATATTTTATCTTTTAGATCTATTTTACTTCTAACCACTTTCATTCCAGGTTTTTAAGGAACTAGAACTCATTTGTTGTTCTAATGCAAAGCTTGGCATTCTTCTATCATTGTTTTAATCCAATTATTATCTTTTAGATATATATATATATACACACACATATACACGGTTTCTAGATTATTTTCTGGATTTTAATATGTCTTAGTTGTGAGGTATAGCTTAGGCTTGTATATCCTTAGTTTATACCTTATTACCATTAGGTGAATGTTTATATTGCTAAATTCTGGTTCTGATTAAGTGTTTGTGTGTTGTGTTTCAGTTTTTGTGATGGGTTCTAGCTGTATTTATGGTGCAGGGTTTTCATTAGATTTTTCAATCCTGCTTCCAAGGTCAGTTTCTTTATTGGTGGAGGTATGTGAGCTCTTGTGTGTATTCATGTTACTTGCATTAGCCTGAATTAAGTGATTTTAATCTTGAGTGACAAGAATTGTATCTTCATCTGCTTTATGACCTATATGACACTTATATGACGTGGACAAAAACTGTGTGTGAGTTTCTTGTATGTTGTGATATTGTATTCTCTCATTTAACTTAAAAGACTTGTCACTTAAAGTTGGAAACTCATTTTCATCAAACCTAACATGTCTCAAAATGTAAATTCTCCCTGATGTGTGTAAGCACCTATATCCTTGATGCTCAAAACTATAACCAATAACAATGCATTTTGATTAATGAAATTGAAATACGTTATGGTTTTATAGTCTCAAATAAAAATAACAAGCACACCTAAAAATTTTCTAAAAGGAATAATCAAGTATTCTGCTAAGAAGTCTTTGCTAAGGTGAGATTGAATTTGTGGTCAATGAAAGCATTCTATTGATGAGGTATGTTGTTGTTTTAAATGCATACTATCTTTGATTCAAAGGTAATCCAGCTTAAGCTAGCAAGGTCAAGCCTGTCTTAACTAGATGCCTATATTTGTTTTCTACCCTACCATTTTGATGTGAGATATGGGGGCATGAATGTTTAAAAATGATCATTTTTTCTCTTAAAATTATTTATAAGGGTATAAACTCACCTCTTCTAGTTTGTTTGAATGGTTATCACATTTGTGTTATTGTATCTTTCAATGTTTGTAATGAAACGAGTGACGATGGTTGTTAATTTTACCTTTTGTTTTAATGGGAATATTTAGGTATATCTCAAGAAGTCATCCACTATGATTAGGTAATACTTATAGTCATTTACTAATTTCATGGGTGCTGGACCCCAGAGATTATCGTAAATGAGTTCAATTAATATTTTTGGTTTTGTTTTCATTGCATTTTATGCTCAATTTATGAATTTTTCCTAACTGACATATAGAGAAAAATGTGAAAGAATGAGTTTTATTGATATTAGAAAAACTTGTACAAGATGACATGATTTATCTTATAATTTGATCATTAGAGTGTCATAGCCTCTTATGCAAAATGTCCATGACACTTGAACATTTTCTTTCTATATTAGACTTTAAATTAGACCTAACACTAGAAACATTATTCTAGCATGCTGATAAAGACTCTGGTGACTTCAACTTAGATTTTTCTTGACCTTCAAAAGACTCTCTATCTTCCCTTGACTCTTAAGTAGATAAAAGCTCCTTTAACCACTCCTTCCAGTAGCACTTTCAAGTTCCTATCCTTTAAAAAGCATGAATTACCACAAAACTTAATGGTTAGATTGTTGTTCGATGTTAACTTGGAGATGTAGACAAGTTTTTTTGGTTATTTTGGGAAAAAAAAATGTGTTTAAGAGTTTGAATGATTTTTTTTATAGCAATAGACATGTAATAACAACAACACATTAAATCCTTAAGCATTCACCATTGCCAATAATTAACATTTCCTTACCTTTGTACTTAGACTTTGTAGAGAGGTTGCTCAACTTATGAATGATGTGGTTTGTTGTTGTATTGTCTAAATTCTAACCCCCTTCACTTTCAACTTCCTGTGATGTGACAAATGCAGAAGCTTGACCTTTGTTGTTTGCATTTTGATGTTCAAAATCTTCCTTAAACCCATGCTAGCAATTCACTGCAATGTGACCTCCCTTATTGTAAACTTCACAAGTCATTTTTTTTTGTTCTTCTTGATGTATTTCTACCTTTTCCTCTTTCTCTGAAGTTGCCTCTATTTCCAACAATGTTTTGACCTCTTTCTCTTGTGTTTTTCTTTTGGTTCTAGTAGCTTGATGTGCTATGATAAGCTATGTTTGCTTCTATGTCTCGATTTTCTATTGTGTTGTGATTCTCAAGTATGCTTTCAAAGGCAAAGAGTTGGGGCATATGCATTTTTAAGGTCGAGCTAATCCATCTTGGAGGTGATGTTGACAACTATAGGGTCATATTCTTGCCCTAGGCCTTCAAGAATATACTCAATAAGTTTTTCATCATTGATAGGTTTTCCAACAATAATTAGTGCATCAGGCAAGTTCTTCATTTTGATGTAGTAGTCATTTATGGATATGTTAACTTTTTTTTTTAGCTAAAGAATTCCAACATGTGATTGAGATAAGAATATTCTTGCTACGGATTCTTAGAGTTCCTTTGAGGTTATGCAGTTTGTTTAAGTAGATAATATTGTTTTTGTCATGGTTGAAAGTAACCAACATAGAAGTAATTAATCCCGTTTTCTACATTGCAGGTATGCTTGGTTTTCATTGGTGTTAATAGCTTGAGTTTTTTCATCAAACATAGTGTTAAGTCTCTTAGGTGCCTTCTTGGTGCTATCAATGTAACCCTCAAAATTATTTCCTCGGATAGCTGAGAGAATTTAAGCCTTTAAGATGATATAGTTTTGTTTATCCAGCTTGATTGGGATTTAGAATGTCAAATTGCTTAACTGACTTTAAGGAGATGCTCCAATAGTGTTAGCAGTGCTGGTAGTTGATGCTGGAGATGCAACTATTATTGCTGTTGGCCTAGTTGGCAACATCCTAGAAGAGGGTGAATTGGGTTTTTAAAATTTAGCAATTAAAATCGTATGTAATGCAGTATAGTAATAAAATAATAATTAGAGAGAGAAAGATACAAACGCAGTTTTATAGTGGTTCAACAAATCTTGGCCTGTGTTCACTCTCTCAGATGCATCACTTCTACTGAGGTTCAATTAACTTCTTGTTTTGATGGAACAAGAGATACCCAGTACACTCCTCTGAGGTGAAGAGTAACTTTACAACTTCTTTTGTATGGGTGAAGGTAACCTAAAGTGATCTTCTTTTAGTACAGGTGAAGATTTACCCAATACCAAATTACAACAGTATATTTGATCTTTGCTCTCACATTAGAGTGGATATTTCAATAGGCACTCACGAGAAATTTCTCTCATACAAGATTTGAAAGATTTACAGTAGAGAGAGAAAGTTTACTGTTTTTCATATAAAAAAGTTGTTCAAAGATTCTTGTTGATTTTGATTACAATCGATTGTTCTACTTGACTTCATTGTGTATCTTCTATTTATATTTATCCTTTTTGTGAAGCAACACTTGTCCAACAGTTGATTTTGTGCATTTGTTATTCACCATTAATACTGCGGAAGTTACCGTTGAGCTTTAAAAGTAGAGAGAGTATTGATTCGTTTCTCCATGTATCGATCTCTTTAAGTGAACATTATGATTTGTATCTCGAGTATCAATCTCCACTTCTCCAAGTGTCGATCTGTTTCTGTTGGAGTTATTTATGAGTTTTAGTGTATCAATCTGTTAATGCAGAATATCGATCTGGTTTGCTTCGTAATTATTTTTCAACTCTTTGTGAAGACCATGTATCGATTTTTTGTCTCCGTGTATCGATCTAGTTGCTTTTATAATTATTTTGCAATTTTATGTGAAGACCATATATCCATTTGCGGATCTCTATGTATCGATCTAGTTACCTCTGTAATTATTTTACAACTCTCTGTGAAGATTATGTATCGATCTTTGGTCTCCATATATAGATCTGGTTGCATTGGCGATTTCATCTGAAGCTATTGCCTTAGCAAATATCGATATACTCATTTCTTTGTATTGATCCTTCTTGATACATTGATTTGTTATTGATTTTGTATCGATTTTTTTACTCACATATTTATATGTTTGTCTCTGAGTATCGATCTTGTAGGCCTTTTAATACACTTGGACAGAAATTTGTTAAGTAATAATTTCAAGCATATTCATAGGTGTCCAACTCTCTTTGTGAGTTGATTATTCTCCCCTTTAAGGTGATGTTTAAGTTTTCTTTTAATTTTGAATTTTCTCTGCTTCTATCCATTAAGTTTTGGTGCATGTTTAATGTTTGTATTTTCTCCCCTTTTTTGTCAGCAATCAAAGAAGAAAATAAATCAATAATATTACTTATAATAAACACAATCATGCAAATCAATGATATTAAGGCTATGAATTTCAGACATAATTAACACAATTATAATAGAGAAGTACAAGGACAGAATAATAGTTAATCAAAAGATAAGTTTTCATTTCACAAAAAAATGCATACAAAGGTTAGACATCGTTCAAAGGGTGCCAAAAATTTCTGGATTGTCACTATCGATATTCATGTTTACAGGGGTATAGGTTGGCTGAGGTGTGAGAGGAGGAAGTCGCGAATGAGATGCAAAGGCCGTAGGTCCACGATATGCAGAAGCATGGGTTGGTGCAGGTGGTAAAGTGGGTGCTGGTGTGGATGCCTTAGTCAAGCTGTATATAAACCTATAGGTTTCACTGCAGAATTCCACTCCAAGTTTCCCAAGCTGAACTATCGTGTTGCCACCCTAAGCTAAGTACTCCTCAATTTTATGCATTTGCTTAGTTACCATGCTCTCTAGACTGGTGAGGCGCTTATCGAAGTTGGACATCGTTGTCTCAACTTTCTCCTCTATGCAGGTCATCTGAGTTTGCATGTTTTCCAAAATAGTTAAGATAGTAGAGGTGTGAACGAAATTAGGGTCATACGTCATTGGAGCTGAGGTATAAATGGATGGATTTGCTTCTTGAGTAAGAGATAGTACAGTTGAAGCATGTTCTGGTGCAACCTCATCTTGTGGTTATTCCTACGTTTGTTGAGGCTTATGACTGTGTAGGTGCTTGTATCGAGCTTGAAGTATCCATCGCCCATTCGAGGTCTACTCATAGTACATGTGGCGTAGAGTTGTTTTTGATAACATGGTAGCAGTTGGCAGCTCAATGGTGTCGGTCTTAGCGTGGATCTAAATGGGGCTCTTCTGAATAATTACGGAGACCACATATCCGTAGTGCAGATGACTGGCATTGCACAATGTGGTTTTCACCATTGCATTGAGAATCCAAGATAGTAAATCAGGCCTCTTTCCTTCCATGATGCACTGCATCCACCACATATCTTCATAAGTCATTTCCGAATAACGTTTAGATGTGCATTGAGGTTGTAAGATATGATAAGGTGAAGAATTCTCTCATGAATGTCTAGATGGATTGGTTTGTGTCCACCTCTGTCAGATTTGGATTGTTGAAGATGACCTTGCATGCCTCAAAATGTTTAAATGTGCCTGCCGGGTATGAAATGCCTCCTTCTGGTACATGAGTAATGCGAGATAGAACACCAGCGTTGACTTAAAATGAGTGGCCGCGAATAGTGCTTATAAACTCAGTCATTCCAGGTCGGCTTAAGTAGGAATCCTTGGCGTTCAAGTTCGAATAGAAAATTTTAACTAAACTGTCAAAGCATTTCCCCTTAAAACTTAGGTATTCAATCTAACCAAATTCTTCAAAGGTTTTGAGATAAGGAAATTAGATATAAATGAGAAGGTTGAAATCCAAGATACGTCCAGAAGCAACCTTTTGGTTTAAAAGGAAAGAGAGGAATCGATCCTCTACTTCACAGTTTAGGAAGTTAAAAGTGGACAAAGAAGGCTTTGTTGTCCTAGATTTCTTTTTTAGTCTTACTTCAGGATACTTGGTCTTAGGCATTTTGTAGGTGGTTCTTGACTAAAGGAATAAGAGATTGAGGAACATAACTTTGGATTTCATGAAGTTAGGGTTTGTAAAGAGAGAGAGTTCTAAGTTTCTGAATTTTTGAAGAGAAGAATCGATATATTTAGAGCTAAGCCACTTTTAGACTTATAATTGCATAAAAGTATTATCTCTTTTAAAAAGGTATCGATCTCTTTTAAAAAGGCATTGATCTTTTTACGAGATTTGAATGATATATCAATCTGTCATGAACAGGTTTCGATACGTTTTGATTTTTAGGTACGAGTATCGATATCTAGGGTTGAGAGTTTCGATACATTTGAATGAAAGTAAGAACACGTTCAAGTTTAGGAAAGACTTTTGATAGGCATTAAATTTTGGAGGGTAATGACTAGTCTTTCAAAATTTTTCAAAATACACATGTTCATTTACTGACTAAAGTCAAGATATTGATATGAGAAGAGAAATATCGATACAGGCTGGAAATAAATTCCAATATTGATGAATTTCGAAAGTGTATCGATATGATGTGTCGATATAATCTCAATGACGTATCGATCTGCTGTAAAAGTATCAATACTCTGTGAAAAATGTATCGATCCGATTCATTCTAGTAGCTAAATTTTGCAAGTTACACCCACAGACAGGAATAGCTCATACATATTCAAACGATTTCTATCATTCCTAGTTCCGTTCTAATTGCATAAAAACGATCTCTATCAAGTGATTTTGTGAAAATGTCAGTTAATTGAAGATTTGTGTTTATATACTCTAAGCAGATATCTCCTTTATCAATATAGTCTCTAATAAAATGATGACGAATTTCTATGTGCTTATTCCTAGAGTAATGAACTGGATTTTTAGTTAGATTTATTGCACTCGTGTTTTATTTTTTGTTAAATCATGACACTAAGACATTTTTAAAAAAGTAGCAAGTACTACTTGTACTTTTTTTTATCTATTTTCACTCCTCTATAGTCGGCATTCGAGTAGTCTTTTAAACTAAACTCACTATCTTTTGGGTAAAATAATCCTAGATTTGGTGTCGTTTTTAAATATAGAAAGATTCGTTTTATTGCTACAAGATGTGACTCATTAGGATTGGATTTAAATCTTGCACACACACACACTCTATAGAGAATATCGAGTCTAGAGGCTGTCAAATAAAGTAATGATCCTATCATGCCTCTATTTAATCTTTGATCTACACTTTTTCCTTTCTCATCTTTGTCTAGTGAAGTGAAAGTGCTGATAGGAGTTAGAATGGATTTGCCCTTTATTATATTAAATTTTCTTAAAAGTTATTTGACATACTTTGATTGGGAAATGTAAATTCCATCATTTGTAAATTCTCCCATCATGTTCATTTGAAATTAACCTTTCATTATATTTAAAAACTCAATGCACAAAGACTCATTTGTGCTTCTAAAAATGATATCATTAATATAGATTTGCATTAATATAATATCATCATCTTTGGTTTTAATAAAAAGTGTGGTGTCAACACTCCCTCTTATGAATTATGTTTTAGCAAAAACTCACTAAGTCTTTCATACCAAGTTCTATGTACTTGTTTTAGATCATAAATTGCCTTAGTGAGTTTAAAGAAATGATTTAGAAATTTATAGTTTTCAAAACCATAAGGTTGCTCTACATAAACTTTACATAAACTTCTTCATTTATAAAACCATTTAAAAAGACACTTTTTACATCAATTTGATAAAGTTTGAAATTTTTATGACATGCAAATGCTAAGAGTACTTTAATGGCCTATAATCTTGCTACGGGAGCATATGTCTCATCATAGACTATTCCCTTTTCTTGACTATATCCTTGAGCTACTAATCTAGCTTTGTTTCGAGAGATGTTGCCATTCTTATCAAATTTGTTTCTATATACCCTCTTAGTACCTATTATTGAATAATCATTTGATCTAAGTACCAAAGTCCAAACTTCATTTTTTTGAAATTGATTTAATTATTCTTGCATAGCCATTAACCGATTTTCATTACTTAAGGCTTCTTCAACTTATTTTGGTTCTATTTGAGAGACAAATGTTAGATTTTGAACTTCATCTAGATTATCATCAATTTTTCTTGTTTTTCTCCTAGTTTTAACTTATTGTGAGGGATCTCCTATTATTAGTTCTTTTGGATGACTAGAATTATATTTCAATACTTTTGAGAGTTCCTTAATCACTTGATTTTCTTCTATAATTTCACTTTAATTTTTTAAAGGCTCATCATTTTAGTTTAAGTTTTTCAAATTTTCAATTGCTTCTAATTCTTTCTTCTTTTCTTTAGCAATTAATTTGGCTAAGTCGGGATTATATTCGTCAAAAATTATGTGCACATTTTCTTCCATGACTTGAGTTCTTTTGTTGAAAACTCTATAGGCTTTACTCTCGGATGAATAACCTAGAAATATTTCTAGATCAGATTTTGGCTCAAATTTTCCTAGGTTATCCTTGGTATTAAGATTGTAATAATTACTTCCAAAAACTCTAAAATATTTGATTTTAGATTTTCTTTGAAAAATTAATTCATATAGAGTTTTGTTCAAGATCTTTCTAATTAGAACTTTATTGGTTATATGACATGTGGTGTTAATAGGCTTAGCCCAAAAGTATTCAGGTAGGTTATATTCACTTAACATTATTCTACTCATCTCTTGAAGAGTTTTACTCTTTTTTCGGCAATTCCATTTTGTTGTGGGGTTTTAGGTGCAGAAAAATTGTGAGAATATCCATTCTCATAGTAAAGGTTTTCAAATTCTTTGTTTATAAATTCTTCATCTTGATCACTTCTAATTTTTACAATTTTAAAGCCTAATTCATTTTCAATTTGTCTTAATAATTTAGTAAAGGCTTCAAATGAGTCATATTTAATTTGTTTCCCTAATTGGCAAGGGCAACACACTTTGTCTTTTGTAAATTTTAGATTGGGAATATCTCCTAATAGACCTTGTTTAGTAAGTTTTCGCAATAAATCTATACTACAATGTCGTAGCTTTTTATGCCACATCCAAAAATCATCACAATGATCTTGCAAACTTATATCGTTCATTTCATTCAATTTTTCTAGTTTTATGACATATACATCATTGTTCTTAAGTGCATAGAATAATTTATTTTTATGCTCACCTAATACTTCATAACCATTTATAAGAAACATGATTTTATATCCATGATCACACAATTGGCTAGTACTAAATAAAATTCTATTTAAGACCTTTAACATATAGAATAACTTTGATTGAGATTGAATTAAGGTTAATTGTACATATGCCTTTCACTTTGCTTCGGCTATTATTTTCGAAGATCACATCTTTTCTTTATTCTTTCTTTAGATGAAGAAATAGCTTCTTATTTCTCGTCATGTGTCTCGAGCAACCGCTATCAAGGAACCACTTTTTTTTGTACTTGTTGCTCTACACATGTGGTACTTACAAAAATGGCAAGTTTATTTTGAAACCCAAGTGACTTTGGGTTCATAGATATTAGTTCTACCCTTAAGGTCTTGGCCATTTTAGCATATATAATTTCTTTAAGTTGTGTTCCCTTATATACTCACATCATTTTAAGTCCATTATACTTATTTATTTATTTATTTTATGTAAACATGTGTTGTTATAATGATCTTTTCTATTGCAATAATGACAAGTAATAGATGATGCTACTTGTTGTTTAACTTTCACAAAGTAGTTTGCATAGGACTTTTGTTTGATTCCTTGTTTATATCCAAGTCGGCTTTATCAAATACTAATATTTGACTACATAAAAGCTTATCCAATGATTTTTTTCCTTGTGTAAATTTAGTTAAGACCTTTTTGAGAGAAGCTATCTCACTTTTCAAAATTTATTTTCATCTTTTAACAAATCAAGTTTATTAGGCAAGTTAGATTCACTTTTAATTTTTAATTTTTTAACTTTTAATTTCAATGAGTCATTTTCTTTTAATACTATGGATTTTTTTCTTTGCTTTTTATTTTTTGCATACAAATCCTTAAAATCATTTCTAAGTTTTTCATATAATGCATTCAAGTCGTCATCTAATAGATCATCATCACTATTTGAACATGTATCATAATATAAAGAGTTTTGATCTAAAAAGGTTACCTCATCTTTTTATTTTCCTATGAGGTAGAAATTTACTCGCTCAATTTTCGATGATGAGGAGCTTTCTTCGCTAGAGGAGTCATCCCAAGTCACTTTCATTGCTTTATTCATTTTCTTGTCCTTCTTATCTTTTCTTAGTGAACATTTGGGTCGTGTTTGTCCCGGTTTCTTGCATTTATAACAAATGATCTCTTTCCCTTTCTTTTTCCTTTTCAAAACCCTTCTTGAATCCATCATTTGTTGGATCGTTTCTTCTTTTCCAATTTCTTCCCTTGAACCCTTTTTTGTTGAAGAATCTTTTGAATTTTCTGGCCATGAGAAGAAATTTATCTTTATTGGAATTTTGTTCACTTTCATCTTCATCTTCTTCCTTTTGGTGCTCTTTATGTCACACCTGTTTCATATTAATTGCAAATACATACTCACGTTTACTATATACAATGCTATTTTTTTATTACACAAATATTAAACATTTATAAACATTTATACTTAACAATTTGTTTTTATACATACAAATATACATACAATGTTACATACATTAAAACTTCTTGACATACAACTAACTTAGTAACTACATATCCAAACATAAGTCTATACATATTACTTAGCTAGCTTACAATTACATATATCCAAAAACTTCACATACGCCTAGTACTCTCACTTGCATGCTTGGTCGCTTTTATATGCTATTATCTGAAAATAAATTTTTTAATAAAAAAGTGAAATAAAATCTCAGTAAGTAAATCATGCAAGTTTTATATGTCGATGCAGTGCAAAATATGAAAACTTAAACAATCAACACATTTTCAAACTTTTTAATTATATAGAGTTCATTCAAAATACAAACATATTCAGAATGACTTAGTCAATTAGTGTCACCTGCACCCACGGTGACCTAGATTCAGAATAGTATAACTAACAACTAAGCCATAAAAATGCATTCCATTCAAATTCTCACACATTGACAGCATTTTAATAACATTTCATAAGTGCGATAGTGGCGTACAACCTTTAAAATCTTAGTTTATCAAAAATCATTTCATAAAATTCATATTGGCATACCAAACATTAATATGCACATTTTTACACAACATTAAATATCGCACAGTTTCAAAACGTTAAAATGCATGCATAATCTGCTTACTTCTGTTCCCACTTATTTCGAGTATGTTCTTATTTTAATAGTGCGCACCTAAAACAAAATAACACAATCTATTTTAGTTTCACGTTTTATACTCATCGCTATATTCCTACGACATCTATATTTCTAATTCTAACACTATTAATTTCCTAACATAGACCTATTATTATATTTACGTCATAACATCATTTCATATATGCTTATACACACACACACACACACACACACACACACACATATATATATATGTGTGTGTGCATATTATACCAATTTTCGGAAACAATACATTTAGCGTAACAATTCCGAATTCGATAATTGTTGCCATTTCTTGCTAATTCATTTTCCAATACATCCGCATTATCAAATTCCAAACACTCTTAAATATTTCAAACAAACTCGGCCTACCGAACTCGCCGAAATTTAATTCCAATTCCCCCACTTACCATCTCAAATCCACATATAACAATTTAAGTCATTATAAATACATATTATACATTATTTATATTTATCCCTTTACTTACAGTTTAACATTAACTATATATCCTTTATCCATCTCTAATTTCTTAATTTTAATTTAACATTATTAATTTACTAAGAATACTACACTAGTAATAATTATTACAATAATATGTATATATATTTTTCACCCATTTTCAATTTCCATACTTCAATTTAGCATTATTAATTTTTTTTACCCCTTTTTAATTTCTTACTACCATTTAACACTAATAATATTACTTTGTTTATATCTATTACAATTAATTTAATTCACTAAGCATGTTATAATTAATTTTTTACTACAATCTCATGACATATATATGTTCTAATTTCTACCAATTTTCAACATCATATACAACTTGTAACAATATTCATTTCAAATCTACTAATCATAGTTTAACATAAATGATACAAATTCTCCTACAATCTACCTTTAACAATTCACTAAACATGTTATATCCAAACAATACTAATTTTCTATTACGATTTTAACATTACAATTTGCTAAACTTACTATATCAATATAATAAAACACTAATTAAAGTAAGCTTATTACACAAAAATAGTAAAACACTAATTAAAAGTAATTTAAACTCACCAATTCACATTTCTTTCTTTCTCTTTCTTTCTTTCCTTTCTTTTCTTCTCAATTTTTTGTCTCCTACGTTAGCCTTATTTTGCATTTCAATTTTGAAAAGTTAAAGACTAAGATTTTCCTCATTAACACAAGGAGAGCTAGGATTACTTCAATTAAATCCAATAGCTCTCATTTTTCACCAAATTTTCATTAAATATTAATTAATTCTAATTTTCTTAAAACACATGAATGACTTAGATTTCTTCAATCATATTCAATGACCATCCTTTCTCCACTAGATTTTCCACTAACTAACATAAATTATTAATTAATTTAATCAATAAAACACATGGATAACTATGATGACTTTAACCAAATCCAATGGACTACATTTTCCACTAACTTAGTTTTTATGTTCATCTTTATCTATTTTACAAAATATACCTAGAATTGTAACAAGTAGGTGGTTAGGATTAAAGGAAATGGATGGCTAAGATTTTGTAGAGAATTTAAGTAAAACTTAATATTTTATTTATTTATTTATTTATTTTACTTTGTTTTATATATATATATATATATATTTATACTTGGGCTTGGGCTTTGCTTTGGCCCATTTTAATATATATATATATATACACACACACACACACATAAGCTTGGGCTTGGGCTTGAGCTTAATTTAATTAAATTGAGCCCAAATTATGTATATATAACACTTAGCCCACTTAATTATATATGTATATATTTATCTATAAAATAAAATTCTAAAAATAACCTTACTAATAATGAAATTTCAATTCTATCCTTATAGATTTACTTCTCAAAATTTTAACACTTAATACTTTAATAAGTATATTTACAATCATAGCTATGAGTTCTACAAAAGAAAGCTCGAGTGTTACACTTTAGCACTATATTTCCTTTTCCCTTTTCTTTATCCTCATCATCATTGCGTTTGCCTTCAAGCTCGTACGTTATGAGCGATCCGAGAAGTTTTTTAAGAAGTAAAGTTCTTAAATCCTTTGCTTCCCTAATAGTCGTAACATTAGCTTACCAACTTTTAGGTAGACTCCTTAGGATTTTCGTCACAATATTTGTATTTGAATAAGATCTATTAATAGCTTTTAAGTTATTAGTAATGTCAGTGAAACAAGTAAACATGTTTTTTATGCTCTCATGTGGCTTCATTTTAAACAGTTCGGAATTATGAACTAATATACTAATTTTAGAATCCTTAACTCTATCGGTTCCTTCATAAGTGACTTCTAACGTGTCCCAAATTAATTTAGCCGTTTCACATCCTGAAATTCTATTAAATTCGACTCTATCTAAGGCACAGTAGAGAATGTTCATTGCTTTTCTATTTAAGGTGAGCTTATTTCTCTCTTCGGGAGTCCATTCCCTTTTTGGTTTTAATATTCTCTCTCTGGTGATTTCATCCTTAGTTGTGAGTAGATAATACCCATCTTTTATTACATTTAAGATTTCAAAATCTAATGTTGATAAGAAGATTTGTATTCTTTTTTTCTAGTAAGCGTAATCTGTTCCATTAAAGAATGGTGGTCTATTCGTAGATTGTCTTTCTACTATTTGTGTAAGGTTATTGCTAGATAACATTTTAATCTACTCTTCAAGGTTGTGAATCCTGTTTAATTGAGTTAGACTCTAATATCACTTATTGACCTAGTTGGCAACACCCAAGAGAAGGGTAAATTAGATTTTTAAAATTTAGCAATTAAAACCGTTTGCAATGCAGTGCAGTAATAAAACAGTAATTAGAGAGAGAAATATACAAGCGCAGTTTTATAGTGGTTCGGTAAATTTTGGCTTACGCCCACTCTTTCGGATGCAAATCACTTCTATTGAGGTTTAACTAACTTCTTGTTTTGACGGTACAAGAGACATCCAATACATTCCTTCTGAGGTGAAGGGTAACCTTACAACTTCTTTTGTATTGATGAAGGTAACCCAGAGTGATCTTCTTTTAGTATGGGTGAAAATTTACCCAATACCAAATTACAACAGTATATTTGATCTTTACTCTCACACTAGAGTAGATATTTCAATAGGCTCTTACGAGAAATTTCTTTCACACAAGATTTGAAAGATTTACAATAGAGAGATAAAGTTTATTGTTTTTTTTATAAAAATATTGTTCAAGGATTCTTGTTGATTTTGATTGCAAGTGATTGTTCTACTTGACTTTATTGTGTATCTTCTATTTATATTTATCCTTTTTGTGAAGTAACACTTGTCCAACGGCTTGATTTTGTGCATTTATTGTTCGCCATTAATGCTGCAGAAGTTACCGTTGAGCTTTAAAAGTAGAGAGAGTATCGATCTGTTTCTCCATATATTAATCTCTTTAAATGAACAGTACGATTTGCATCTCAAGTATCGATCTGTTTCTATTGGAGTTATTTATGAGTTTTAATGTATCGATTTGTTGATGCAAGATATCGATCTGGTCTGCTTCGTAATTATTTTTCAACTCTCTATGAAGACCATGTATCAATCTGGTTGCCTTTGTAATTATTTTGCAACTCTTTGTGAAGACCACGTATCGATCTGCGAATTTTCATATATTGATCTAGTTGCCTCTGTAATTATTTTGCAACTCTTTGTGAAGACCATGTATCGATCTGGTTGCTTCTTTAATTATTTTTGTAACTTTCTATTAAGACTATATATCGATCTCTGATCTCCATATATCAATCTGGTTGCCTCTGTAATTACTTGTAAGTTTCTGTGAAGACCATGTATCGATCTAGTTACCTCTATAATTATTTTCCAACTCTTTGTGAAGACCATGTATTAATCTCTAATTTCTATATATCGATTTGGTTGCATTGGTGATTTCATCTGAAGCTACTATCTCAACAAATATCGATATCCTCATTTTTTTTTATATCAATCCTTCTTGATATATCTATCTGTTACTGGTCTTGTATTGTTCTGTTTACTCACATATTGATATGTTTATTTCTGAGTATCGATTCTGTAAGATTTTTAATGTAATTGGACAGAAATTTGTTAAATAATAATTTCAAACATATTCATACATGATTTTGACATACATTTAAAACTTTTTTATTTTACTTAGTTATTATTAAATATATATATATAATAATATTTGATATCATTAATTTCTCTCGTTAAAAATAATATATTCGTAGTCACCGAGAGAATCAGGAAAACTTGTGTATATTCTTCATTGAATCATTTGCAAAATATATAATCTATTTACATACAGCCAAATAATTGGTGTAACCCTAGTGCTAGATATGATAAAAGGTTTTACACAAATAAGGATATTACAACTGTTTATTTGTACAATTTGCGTTGACTCTCAGCTACTGCTGTTGGTATTGCCACCTATTCAGCTTTTCAGACTTTGCAATGTGGCATTGCATGGTTTTCTGCTCTGAAAAATTCAGCCCATCACACACGCGGACCACACCTTACCTTTAGCTAGCTTAACATGTAAACTATACAAAAACATAATTTGAAAAAAAAAATGTCGAAAGAATTGCAAGCCAACATTATAATTGAACTTTTGAATATGTCTATCAAGAAAGCAGTCCAGTGATGGAGCCACGTTTGATCCTTAACCCATGCCGACCCTGTTAAAAAATTAAAATAAATGAGTAATAGTTATCACTTTAACCTCTTAAAATAAATTTTATTTATTTATTTTAGCCTTTATAAATTTATTAAATTTATATTTTGACCCCTTTACAATATAAATTTGTTCCACCCCTGAAGCGAGCTCAACTTACTAAAAAGCATCCAATTAATTGCTTGGCTCTTACAAAATACCTAAACAACAACTAGTAAATAATAGTGTATAAATATAGAAAAAAATAAAACAAAAAATAAAACAAAAAAAAGGAACGCTAGAACGTGCAAATCAACCATAAAAACCTGATTCCATGGGCAAACAACAATATAGGAAGACAAAGAAAAAATAATTTTAAAAATAAATAAATAATCATTATATACACTAAAAGCTAATTTCCTTCAAACATAACATATCTACTTAAAAGTCATATACTAACGACAATCCATATGGTATATTCTTGAGATTATTCTGCATTCCACGACTCAACAATTAATTCTAAGCAAACACTGTTTCATACGGCAATTATCCAACTCCCACCCTATCACCCCCCCATTATTACACATATTCTTTTGTAAGATTATGCAATTTTGATGTTATGTAGAATTAAAGAAATTATGAAAATATATGAGTTTGATGTTATTTACGTAGAATTAAGGTCTATTTATGTAGTGATAAAATTCTTTTCCAAAAAATGCTTAAGATTATTTATAAGAAAAGAGATAATTATTAAAGAAAGTGCCTAAGTTAAGTATGTGATAATTTAATCCTCTTATTCTAGTCCTTATTCTTAGTTTTTAACTAATAAATTTATTAGTTTTTATTAGGATTGATTTGAAATAACTTAAATACCCTTAAAAAGCTGAAATAATATGAAGCAGATGAAAAATGATAGTGTATTAAGTGCCAATTTGAATTCTAGCATTACATAAGTACTAAATATAGGTACTTGTTTATATATTTGACCATTAACTTGTAATATTAAGTATTTTAATAATTTTTTTTTTTAGAAATTAGTAAGGGAAAAGTGATTATTGTACCCTTATTTACATTTTTAATTGATTGATCTGTTACAATTTACTAGACACGATTTAACACCATTACATTATGCCTCATGAAACATATTTAATTTATAAATTTTCAGATAATTTTTTTTTATTATTTTTGAACTTGATATATAAATAAAGTCTTGTGAAAAATTATATTGTTTATAATTTAAAAGAGTATTTTTGTGATCACTGTAGCCATAATGTTCTTTTTCTTCTTTATTCATTTGCATTTAACGGTCAAAAACTAACGGTGAAGACTAAAATGGTATTTATAGAATATGAAGGATTGAACTGTCATTATATTAAATTGGAGGGTAGCTGGCTGTCATTTTTTATTTTTTATTTTTAACAAATATATATGTATATTATGTTGGATGATAGTTTATTATTATTATATTTAATATAATTTAAAATTTATAAAATAATATTAAGTATGATAACTATATGTAAAACATATGTAGTTTTAGTTAAAGAAATTATTATTTATTTTATGAAAAAAAGAGGAATATTGATTTTTATACAATAAATATTCTCAATCATTTCTGTGACTTGATAATTTCATATGTGCAAATTATTATTATTATTATTATTATTATTATTATTATTTTATGACAATAAGAATTTTTATCTTTAATATTTTCTTCTATAAAGTATTTAAAAAACACAATTTTAATAAATTAATTAAATTAATAAAAGCATACTTATTAATTAATAAATAACATGTTATCTTCTTAATTTGTAAAAAATAATTTCCCTTTAATGCAAAGGATCATAATAATACAGAAGTTGTGATACTCGAATTGTAATTACATTATATATATATATATATTCATTCTTATACATCACTAGATACATAATTTAATTGACAAGATTAATATTTTATTTATCTTTCTTCTATTTGAATTTACAATATTAGATATTTATTTACATAACATACATAATTTATAATAAGTTTATAATTTTTATGTTACTTTTACAATTTTTATTTAAAACTATACGTTATAATTTACCAGTTTATATGTTGATTTACAAATTTTATAATACAAATACAGTTTTTGTACTTGTTTTGTTGCAATTTATGAGTTTGACAATTAAATTTGCAAGTTTTTTTTTTTTATGTTATTGCACTTACAAATTTCAAGTTTCATTTATATTATTTATGTGTAACTTTAAAATTTTAGTGTTGCATTTTATGTTTAATTCATCAAATTTGTAATATAATATAAAATTTCAAGTTGATTTGCAAGCTTTACATAATATTTACATGTTTGCCTTAAAATTAACAAATCTAACATTTGTTTACAAGCTTTTTGTTTTGTTGTATTTACATTGTATTTATCTTATTTCTTTTTAACTTTATAATTTTGATGTTGACTTGTTATATTACATATTGATTTACAAATTTTCAATCTATTGTGTAATTTTCATATTACAATTTAAAATTTTACATTGATTAAGAAAAGAAGTATTTTAATTTTTGATAATTATTTTTTAATAATTAAAATTAAAAATAAAAACAAAAAAAGGTCGGCCCACTATTTTACATTCTTTCATATTTTGGACCAACTCGACGCGATAACTTTTTATGCCTAGGCCAACTAGATATAAAAATTTGTTTGGGCCTCACTTTCATGGCTCGTTCAAAACTTGCACCACCCATTTGCCATGTCTATCTAATAATCATCTATAAAATTCTAAATACGAAAGTCTGTTTGAGCCTCACTTTCATGACTCGTGCAAAACTTGCATCACTCGTTTGTCATGTCTATCTAGTTGTCATTTATGTAAGTCTACATTTGATACCGAGAATTTATCCTTGACTCGTTTTTAAATCCTAATATTGATTTTTACTTTTACCTATAAATTAAGTTTTTGGATCTTCTAACACCCATATAAGTTATGATGGAAGTTTAAGTTTTTGGGACTCAAATTCCGAGTGGGAATGATCATGACAGAACTTTAAGTTCTGGGGGGCTCAAATTCTCAATGGGCATGAGGGTTTTTTTTTTTTTTTTTTTTTTTTTTTAACGCAAATATTATTTATATGATTATTATTTTTATTTAATGATAAATGTAATATATTTTTGAATTGCGTTAGAAAATAATTTTATAATATATTTATTAAATTAAGTTATAAATTAATATATTTTAAATAAAATTATGATTTTATTATTTTTAGCAAATTGGAATGGATTCTAATGGATTTCAAAGAAAATCTACAATCCAATTCATTCCGAGCGGATTTTGATTTTTTTTTTTTTTAATCCAATTCAATTCGTAGATTCACCAAATCCATTATCGAATTGAACCGATTGATCAGATTAGATTGGATTCTCATCACGCCTATAAACGTCTAATTATAAAACAACTAAAAGCTTCTTTTATTTGTTCTCCTCAACATGTACCCACGTATGTTAGGTCTTTTGTACAGGATTAGTTAAAACTGTTAGTCACAAATTCCCATTGCTAAAGGGAATTTTCCATCGTTTCTGAATTCTCTCTTAATAGTTCTATGATCCCTTGTTGAGTTACTATTATGCAAGGCTATCAAACTGTGGTCGTCTGTTCTATACGTTTATGATTTGGCAGAAAAACAGCCTCCTAATCACTTCTTTGTGAAGGTCACCATAACGAAGTAAGCTACAATACAACTAGCAAAGTCTGCACCAATGAGCAAGATTAAACGAAGAGACCAATAACCAAGAACATAGCCGCTTTCCATTAACGAACCACATCGAGTTATCAGCCTTACTCCTGAGTATCTGGGGAACAAAATGAAAACATTAAGGTTCTATGACAGTTCTCTGTTCTTACTGGGAAAATGAATTTGTGGTCTATAACCCTAAATAAAGAGATGACAACTGTTACAGAATCATTCTCTATTACGTTTACTACATTCTGCAGAGAATTTAATATCAGTAATGTATGCTAGATTTTAAGAGTTCTTCTGTTCTCTCTCACCAAATTAAAGTAAATTAAGTACCCTCGTCAATAACTTCTTATCAGCATTGGCATTTCAGTGTGTGTTTTTATTGCATTTCTAAGCATGTATGTTCCAAATAATTAGTTGTAAACATAGTAAGCTGTGTATACTTGAGTACTACACATTCTTAAGGTGTTAAAAGAAGAATTATAGTTATTACAAACCTTTGTGCATTCGCAACGACAAAAACTTCTTGAGCCCACCTTGTATAGCAAAACTTGCCTAAATGCTTCATAATTTTACTATCTTTGTCCAGGGAGATGGCTAGCACATAAGCTATGCCAGTAACACAATACACAAGGCATAGAAAACAATGTAATTATCTGTAAAACATGATCTAGGATTGTTCAAGAAATAGAACATGGATAAATAAACCAGTGGCTTGATGACTGTATTGAAATGGTCAACTGTATCTTTGGATAGAAAATAAGTTAGGCTGCTCATCTCAGATGCACACTCTCTCCAATAGTTCAGTTTTTCCAGTGAAAATGATCTTAATGCTGCAATCTTGCAAAGTGGTGCTGCAATCAACATTTAAGATTACACTAAATGAGAAAGGAAAACAACAAAAAGATAATTAAAGGTTATAAATCCAAGTTTTGGAAACAGTAGTTTCTACTTGGAAAGGATGATGATGTCTTATTTGTGAAATGTTGGTTGAAGAGGCAAAACACACTCTCTGAATCTCATGATTATTATCATGAATAGCTAATGAGTTAAGATTTTCAACTTACAAACAGCAATGACAGTATATGTATAGCCAAGGGCACCAAATGTTTCATCGCTCACTTTTGCAAGAACGCCTAAGCGCCCACTTGTATTCTGGAATCTCGCCGTCGCAGGTTACCAACACTGAAAAGAGATTTTATCACAAAAGGACAAATTAAGTAATAGATATGTTGCCAAACTAAGTTGCCTAATTCCTTTTAGTTATAATAAGCCATGCCACACTCGAGCAAATTACTAGAAACTTCGTGGAAAGTAGCAAACTAAAAGAGCAACAAATCTGGACTTTTTGATAGCAACCAGACGGCTCTCTAAAGCCAATAAAGCTAATTTCTTAAGTGCGAGCAAGTGAATCATATTTTTCAAATGCTGAAATTTACTTCTACCTTTGATCTTCCTACTGGTTCATTGGCCCAAACAGGTGATGACTCTAGTACTTACTCCTGTTGGTTAAATCTTGCACCATGAATCATTGATTCTAGTGCATTTGATTATATGACTAATACCTCACAATTATTTCATCTTATTCTTATTGTTCTAGTAATAAAAAGATTAGAATTGCATATGAAAATTTTTTGTCCATCGTTGGAACATGTTCTGTCCAAATATTTTAAAAAATAAAACTCAAATATGTTATTCACGTCCTTAAACTTGCTTGTAACTTGTTGTCTATTAGTAAACTCTTATGGGATTCTAATTGTTGTGTCAATTTCTTTGATTCCTATTGTGAATTTTAGGATTAATTCTCGGGAATGATGATTGCCGGTGCTAGAATGATTGATGGACTCTACTACTTCGATAATACTTTATTCAATAATAAACAAGTTCAACGTTTGAGTAGTAGTACTAGTTCTGTTTCTGCACGTGAATGAATAATACTTTGACATCTAAGACTAGGATATCCTAGTTTTCTTTATTTAAAACATTTGTTTCCTAGCTTATTTAAAAATTTGTATTGCAATTCTCTTCATTGTGATGTTTGTCACATATCCAAAAGTCACAGAAACACCTATCAATAAAAAACTTATCATTCTTCCAAACGTTTTTATTTAATTCATAGTAATTTTGGGGTCCCTCAAAAATCACTACTAATTCTTGTAAAATGGTATGTTACATTTATTGATGATCTTACACGTTTGTTGGTTGTACTTGTTGAGTGACAAGTATGAAGTTGTAAAATTTTTCCAAAATTTTTATAATATGGTTGAAACCTAGTTTCAAACAAAAATTAGTATACTTAGAACCGATAATAATACTAAATATTTTAACAAATGGTTAGGAACGTTTCTTTCAACAAAAGGTATTCAACATCAATCTACTTGTTGTGACACCCCACAACAAAATGGCATTGCTGAGAGAAAAAAATTGCCACTTGTAGGAAGTTGCACTGGCTCTAATGTTTTTAATGCAAATTCCTAAATATTTATGGAGTAATGCTATTTTAACTGCATGTTATCTCATTAATAGGATGCCTACGCGAGTTTTAAAATACATCAATCATTTAGAATGCCTAAAAAAAGTATTTCCTACTCGTTGGATAACATCAGACCTGCTACTAAAGGTGTTTGGATGCACTGTTTTTGTTCCTATACCAACCAATCTTTAATCCAAGCTTGATTCTAGGGTAGAAAAAATGTATTTTCCTTGGCTATGCTTCTAATAAAAAGGGGTAAAAATGTTTTAACCCTCTAATCAGAAAAATTAATATCAGTATGGATGTTATTTTTTTTTGAAAACTATCTTTTTTTTTTATTTTTTATTATCATAACTATCTTCAGGGGGAGAAAAAGGGAACTAAAGATGAGCTTTGGCAAACCTCTAAGCCTCTTTCAAATGTTTTCCTTGATATTGACATCCACTCTTTAAAGGCTTATAAAATCGGTACTTTAATTGACGAAAATAATGGAAATCCTAGTCTACCTATACAAGGCATACCTGATTCACAAATAAGAGGAGAAGTACTATCAAGTATTCCCTCATCTGAGCTTTGTGTTTATACTAGAAGAATAAGTCATCAGAATAATATAGCTCTTTCTTCAAATCTAGAGCAAGGCCAATCATCATCACTTGGATAAGTTGGTAATCATTCACATACTCTATGTACTTCTTTTTCTTCTTCAGATCCTTGTTTTGATAATTCTTCTGATCTTGACCTGCCCATCGCCTTTAGGAAAAGAGTTAGATCCTGTAACAAACATCTTATTTCCAACTATCTATCCTATCATAGACTCTCTGATACTTATAAGGCCTTTACTTCAAATGTTTTTAATCTGTTTATTCCAAAAACCATTTAGGAAGCTCTGAATCACCCAGAATGAAGATTGCCTATTCAAGAATAGATGGATGCACTAATTACTAATGGCACTTAAGAAATTGGTGAAGTAGATTTATCAACTATGCATTTTCCTCACAAGTTTATGAAGCCGATGAAGGAACAACAACAAAAAGACATTTTGGAAATATTTTGAAAGTTACAAGCGAATATACCATTACTCGACGTGGTTAAGCAAATCCCAAGCTACTATATAAAGTTTTTAAAGAACTTGTGTATAAATAAGAGAAGATTCACATAACATGAGACTGTGGCATTTAGTGAACAGGTTTCAGCAGTTCTTCAAAGAAAACTACCTCATAAATTGAAAGATCTAGGGAGCTTCATTATTCCATGCATTATTAGTGAACTATAACGACCGATACGTAATAGTTACAATAAAGTTTTGGTGAATGGAATAATTTGTTTTTTCGAATTTAAAAGATTAATAATTTGAAAAGTGAATTAATTTTAATGGGCCAAGAAATGTTACATTAGATTGGGTCTAATGTGACAAGGGAGTTTACAAGAGAATTGGCTAAATAATTAAACCTATTTAATTTAAGAATTTTGTATTATTTTGATTGCACTAGAGTTTAGAAAGTAACATGAGAAATAAGCTCAATTTAGACATGAAAAACAAGCCCAAAATAATGCAAGTATACAAGCCTAATCTGATAAAAATAGCAAGCCCAATTTTAAGCCCACTAAGCCTAAAAATACAAAACCATGTTAAATATAAAAATTAAGCTCAAGCCCAATTTGTATTTAAATTAAAGCCCAATATGCATATATATATATATATGTGTGCGTGCGTGTGTGTGTGTATAAAGGTATTTTATTTTTATGTTTTTAGAATTTATACATTACTTGATTTTTCTAGAGAGAGAGAGAGAGAAAGATGAAGAAAGAGAGAAGAAGAGGTAATATATGGGAAAGAGAAGATGAACGGGCAAAAGAGTGAAGGCAGCTCTTGGGTCTTAAACGGAAATTAAAAGAGAAAAGAGCAAACCCATAAGTGCGAGGCAAATGAGTAAAATGGGTGAAGAAGGAAAAACCAAGAGAGCTTGTTTTGGCTTATCAAAGAAATAAGAGAGTAAATTTGTGGAGAAGGAACCGAGAGAGAAAGCCGAGAGAGAGACCAAAAGAGAAAATAGCCTTGGTTTTGGATGGGAATGAAAAAGGAAGAAGAAGGAAATGGGTTTGGCTAAGTGAGAGGGTTTGAGAACAAAAAACGAAAAAGAGATGGAAGAGAGGAGAGAATGGGCGGTAAAAAGAGAAAGAAGACGAAGGAAAACACGTGAAGAGGAGAAAGGGGAGGAAGGAAATTTGCTCCCAAAAGAGGTAATTACCCTTACCAAATTCTGGATATTTTAATTAGAGTGATGCTACTACTTATTGGATGAAGTTAAAAGTTATGTATGTGGTTTGATTTGGAAGTTGTGGGTAATAAGAATTATATATGCACATGGCAGTGTTTGTTTTGTAAATGGCAGTATTTTGTGTAAGTTATATGCACAAGAAATGCAAAAATTTAATTGTAAATGATGTTTAAAAATGGTAGCAATGTTCAGTGCAATATATGACAATGAGTATCTATGCATATAGTGATGTGCATTGTTGTTTTAATAAAGTGAATAAGTCACATACATATGGTAGTGAATGTTCTAAATAATATGGCTATGTTTTGGAATGTAATTGTGATACATCTATGTATTTACAATGAGTGATGTGTTTAATGCTTGTGGGAAAATGGTTGAAATGGTTAATGGTGATGTGTGGTTAGAGAATGTTGTGTGCATATAGTTGTGTTTTACAAATAAAAAATGTGTAATCAAAGTGTAAATGATGTATGAGAATTGTGTAATTAAGATGCTAATGATGCATGAAAATGATAAAAATGCTTAATGATTTATATATGGCAGTAAATATATTCCCTTGTGACAGTGTTTTGAGACATGAAAATTGTGAATATAAGGTGTTAAAATGCATGGCTTGGGTAAAAGGGAGACAAACCGGTTGTTGAAATTCCTGAACAAGGTTTGGTAAATCAGAAATAAAATAAATTATAAACCTCTGATTAATGAGTCGTAAAGTATTAGAGAAACTAGACACAATTATGACCAACGTGGTTTAAAATTAGATTTTTTTTGAGAAATGATGAGTTCCCAGTAAATTTTAGAAATAATCGCTCTGTATTACATTTCAGTTTGTCAAAAATGTTAAGCAGCGTATAAAAAACCTAAAACGAAGTAGTGTTCCCGATATCGGTTTTTAGCGCTGTAAAATTTTATAAAACTAGACATATAAGGAAACAACATAGCTAGAAATCAGATCCTTTCATAGAGAGATGAATTCCCAACAAAGATTGGAAGTCAGGTGTTTTGTTTGGCACTGCACACTGTCCAGTGTCTGCGCAGTGTGTAGTAAATTGATTATAACTCGAACATTAGGAATTGAAATTAGGATTTGTAAATAACTACAGAGGCTAGACATGATAAGGATTAACATAATTGAAAATTAGATTTTTCCCTCAAGAAACGAATTCCTAAAAAAAAAAAAAATCGAAATGGGGCTACCATGTTATGCTTTCCACCCTGTCTTATTACGTCATATGTCAAATACTGTTCATAACTTGAGTAATCGTTTCTGAAATTCGAATTTGTAAAATGTGATAGAAACTAGACTTATAATAGAGTGTGCCACTAAAAATATAGATTGTAATATGTTGCCGATTTAGTACACTGTGAGTTTAAAGTTGCTCCTTGTGCAGTGAATAGTTATTAAGAGTAATCGGAAAAATAAATTTGTGACACTCAACTTGTATGATTTCGGCCTGAACTCTGTAATAATCATAAGCATTTTAAATGTTATTGGGTGAAGTGCTCCTGTATAACATCTTTGTTTATTCATTTACACATTAGACATATCATATAGAAAAGTCATAACGGGAGTTATTATTATAGATCGTCTACTGGAATAACCTTCGACTATGCCTTGGTACAAGCTGGACTAGCAAATTCTTAACATGTGAGTAACTAATTATTGTTCCAAATGATTCTAAATTTACAATTATTGGTTTTTAAGAAACCTTTAAGATTTGATCAAAGTGTTGGGATACACATATATATATATATATATATACATATATAGTCAAATTGATCTTAAATTTCGACGAAAAATTGGATTAGTTGCAATTTTCAGTAGGTTGAATTTGTGTGAAACGATTGAGAGTGTTTAGTACCTTATTTTATGGTTATTTCATAAAGTTATTAAAGTGTTTAAATTATGGAAAAGGCCTTGAAGCATTAATATTTATTTATATGTGTTGTTTATAAATTTAATATAAAAGTGATGTGGCATTGAGTCGACAAATATATAAATGTGAGATATAATATATATACATTTGATATTTCTATGGCTACGGCACGTAGTCGATTATGGACCTTTAAGATGTATAGGTGAGGGGATAACCATTTCCCAATGGATTGTTTGAATAAATATTTGAAATACATGTTATAAAGATCTTGGTTAAATTTTTAAAGAATGTGTTGGTCAGTGCTCTATATAATTGTGAGTATGATGATCATGGAGCCAGTCTTCAGAAACATTAATAAAGCTTTAAGATGTTATGAAGATACGATTTATGATTTGGATTGTGATTTAAGGGCCAATACGTGAGAAAAGAATAATAAAATTGATTGTTGAGCGAGTGAATATTTTATTTTTTTGAAATATTATTTGATCATAATGTTAAAAATGTGAATGTTTCTAATGTTAAAATATGAATGTTTTGAGAATTGGGATTAGTGGTTTGATTATTCCATAAATATGTTGATTGTGAGATTGTGAAATCATGGATATCAAAATGATGAATACTTGGTGGATCAAATGCAACATATATGAGATTTTTTAAAACATATGATTTTAGACTCAAATTTTAGAAATGATATTGATACACATTCATAGACTTCATAAAAAAATGATTTGGTTTACGACTCCAAAACTATAGACAGATTTGTCTTAAAACATGATTTTGAAACCTTCATTTGTCGAGATTTTGCATTACGGGGCTAGAGTTGTATTGTGGTTGTCTATGATACAGCGGGTTGAGATACCAAAGTAGAGATTTAGGCAACTTTTGACCCCTTATCTTAGAGATATATATTTTGGTTGTCTGTGACGTACCTCAAGCCAGGATATCAGAGTAAAGATTTAAGGCCCTTGCAACCCCTTATCTCAGAGATGTATTTTGATTGTCTATATACGCAGGCTAGGATACCAGAGTAAAGATTCAGAGCTTTGGTGACCCCTCATCTCAGAGATATATTTTGGCCGTTTGTGATATATCACGAGCCAAGATATCAAAGCTACCGTTTAAATTTTCAGATGACATAGTTTTCAAACATGATTTTATTCTAGAAAATTGTATGTCACATTGATATATTCCAAAAAGAAATTGATTTCAGAACAGTAGAGAAGTTTCAGTATGATATTGTTTCAGTTTAATGACGATACAAATTTTAGTAATACAATAGTTTATGAAACATATGCTAGTTTTTACACTCCAAGTTAAATTTTATTACTGCATAATTTAATTTTTCTATTTCATACATTTTGTTATGCTATGATATTTACTCATTGTGTAAACCACGTTCTTTGGACATAGGGGTAAGATGGTTATTTCATAAGATTCATTATCCTATGTGCATTGTACAATATTAATTGGCACAATAACGAGGTTTAGGTGAATTTAAATTTAAGTTTAATAACGAGAATACAATGAAGTTGAAAATATAATTTGAAATTTTATATAAGTTGGATTTTCGCATATTGTCCTATGCTGAAACATTCGGCGATCTCGCTAGCCGGTTAGCGAACAAGGTCAAGGGACAGCGCCCATAAGGGGGATCGGGGGCAGAGCCCTTGAAAGGTAAACGAAATTGTACTTGAAAATGAAGATAAAATGTCAAAAATCTATCATGAGCATGAAGGGATCAATACTTACGAAGAAATGTATCAATACTTTACAAGTCAGAAACTTGGGAAGAAATTATAAACTGAATAGATAGATACATTCTTTAAAGGTATTGATACATTTCAAAATAGAGAGTTCAAAATTAATTATAAGTTAGATCAGATCTTACCTTTATCAAAAGTATCGATACACAGTAAAATAGAGAGTTGAAAAATAATTATATGTTGAACCAGATCGATACCTTCAACAAAGGTATCGATACGTTGAAAAGAGAAGGATCGATACATAAAAGCAAATGTATCGATACTCGGGGTCGAAGGAATTTTCAGAATCGAATTCTTAAAGAACGGATCAATACTTGGACCAAAGGTATTGATATTCAACCAAAAATATCGATACCTAGTTTAAAAGTATCGATACTTAAGCCAAAAGTATTGATACCCTGCTTAAAAGTATCGATACTTTACACAAATTTGGGTGAGATTCGACGGCCAAATTAGTAATTTCACTCGTATTTATAAATACCCATGAGGGTGAAAACATTTCCAGTGTGCTTTCATTCGTTCATTTCTCTCTCTTACTTTAAAAATATCTCTCTCGTTCTCTTTCTAAGTTTTGACCGAATCTCTTCAAACTCTTTACATTTTCTTGTAAATGTATGTAGCCAAATGATAACCCATCCTCTCCTCGTCAATCTAATACCATTTTAGACTGAAATCAGTAAGAGAAAGCAAGAAAGGAAAACTAGGGTTTTGAATAAATTGAGGGTTTTCCATCCAAAAGATAATGCAATGGTTCTAAGGATATTTACAAACTAAAGGTAAGCCTATAAACCCATTTTAAGTTCAATTTAATGGATTTGAGCATGTTTAAATTTTAGAGTTCACTGTTAACATAAGGGTTCTGATTAATTTTGTGTAGGAAACGTAGATTGGTGTTAATTAGCGACATTAGGAAGTATAAAATATTAAATAAGCGGTAAAATAATACTTAGAATGTGTATAACCATTTTAGATGAAAATGCGGATATTGAGATAACTACTACCATAGAATTTCGTTGGTGGGAATCGGTTAAATGACCCTTGTTAGAAAGCCTCGTAAAGTTATATGTGAATTAAGGGATTTTAAACACGATGACCATGAACATTGTATTTAATGTATAAATATTAAATATTTAGAATTTTAAAATTTATATAATATATATATATATATATGTGATATTAGGCGCTGAGCACTCAAGAAAAGGGCATACGGGGTGCAAGAATAAGTGTGGAAGTGGTGACCCTCCCTTTTTACAGTGAGTGGAACTATTTTTCTCGTTTTCATACTTTTAAAATATTTTATGAAACTTATTGTTTTATGAAATAAGAAATAGATTTATTATTATTGATTTGAAATGCATATGAATGGCCTATTTATTGATTTAAGATGTGAATGACCAGGAGGCTAGGTTTGATATTGAAAATGCATGATTTGTAATGATATTGAAAATGAAATGATTATAAATGTTTATGTAAATGAATTTGATTGTGGCTTTGTATTAGTGATATAGCCGGGAGGGCCAAGATTTTATATGTGATTGTAGCTACAGAATAGTAGCCAAGGAATGGACTTATTGAGAGGCTGCCTAAGTGAGTTTGCCGCAAGTGAAGCAGTTATATGGGTGAATGTTATGGAGTTGCTTATCTGCGGGATTGTCGAGGTCAGTTATGAGTATCACCACATAACTATTCGAGGCGAACATCAATGGTAGGTCAGTTTTTAAATAATTAACATGTATTTTTTACATTTAAAAGAATTATTTTATTAAATGAGCATTGTTTTTAATGCATAAAGCCCATTGATGGTCTCGGGGTTACCAAGGCCAAGGTAACCAATGGGAAGAGGAGCTAGCTCAGTGATTTTGTATAACAGGCTATGTTTTATCAAATAGAATTGTTTTATGTTCATTAATATATATATTATTAAACTGTAGTTTTATCCACTCACGGTGTATATCCCTATATACTCACCCCCTCACCATCCAGTTTTAGGAAATTGAGTGAAACAAAGAACATTACCAGGTGTTGGTGATCATTCAAGGGTGTAAAACCCTTAGGTATTAGTTTTATTCTTGACTCACTAGTTGTATAAGATAGTCCACTGGGTTTATTTAAGAAACTTTTGTATATATTTTATTTATAGATGTAAACCAATGAAAGTGGATATGTACCTTGTACGTATTTTATATTAAATATACGTTTATTCGTAAATTGAGTTTAAAATGTCTCGAAGAAACAAGTTTATGAGTATGATTACATAGGGAACAGGTACCAAAGCTGCTTTACAGGCTAGAGGGACATATTCAGGGATTAAAAATATGTCTCGAGAGTCTGTGGCGGTTGTCACGTGTGGACCCCACGGGCGGGGGTGTGACATATTGGGTTTTCAAAGACTCATCCCATACTCTTTATATATATTTTTTTGTAGGTTTAGATCCATGGTGAAACATTTCAGCTTTTGGAGACATGGATGAAGGAAGGGATATGTATTGCAATCACTAGGGTGTCATTGTCCATCATGTATATAGTATTTGATATGTTACAATTAGAATTATATTTTGGATAATTAAGTATAGATATATTCTAATGCCTCAAAGTTTGTAAAACTTATTAATTGTATTATGTTGTGGGTGGGCATGATGCCTCTTTACATTATATATACATGATATTAATATTTATTACCATACATTTGAAGTATTATAAATATCTAGACAGACAGGTTGAGGCTTAGGGTGATAGGAGGATTCTATCACTTGCCGGTAACATCCCGGATTTGGGGGATGTTACATGAACACAAGTTTGAAAATGTTTTACTTGATCTAAGTTCTTTTATTAACTTAATGCCTTTTTTTTTTTGTTTATGAAGCATTGAATCTAGATGAGCTGAAAGAAACATCTGTGAGCATCCAACTGGCTAATCGATCGATAAAATACTTAAGAGGACTGCTTGAAGATGTCTTGGTTAAGGTGTATGAATTGATCCTATTAGCATATTTCATGGCTAGAATAGGTACAAAGATAGATGTTCAGAAGAGAGCTTTAACTATGACTGTACAAAGAGAGACTATTGATATTTGTTCAGTCATTAGTTTATATATTTTTATTCCCCTTCAATTTAGTTGTTACTTTTATTTATTATCAATTCTTAGGAGTTATGCTTTATTTAATTTAATAGGTTTAATAGTTAATTTATTTATTTTGAGTAATTTTATATCTTATTTTGTAGATAGGTATTAGATTTGACTAATTTTAATAAGTAGCGAAAGCATATCAATAGGGGTTTTGATAGAAAAATCTTGACAATACAAATTCAACGATGTAAGCATCATGTCAATTCGACTTCAGAGCATTAAGTTAAGAATTTTTGAAGTTTAAGGAGTAAAGAAAATTAAGTAATAGATTAAATTGAAAATTGCCATATAATTTGCCAAGAGAGATTCACGTTTGGCTCGCGGGTTTTAGACTTCAAGCAAGAGTGGGCTCACAGGTTTTAGTTAAATTTACTAGGGTTGCAATATAAATTTGCTTATAAAAAAAGAGAGGTGTTCACGTCAATTGGAAATTAGAGGAGACAGAGTTGAATAGAGCAAAAAGCTGTAAAGAGGAAGTCGCTGAAAGGAGCAAGAGAGCAAAATCTAGGTTTTTGTTTTTTTATTTTATTTTATTTCTTGTTAGTTTATGTTTTATTTTAATTTTAATTTTCTCAAGAAAATGAATAGATAATTTTTTTTTATAGTTGGGGTTTGCATTGAAACTCTCGTCATAATTTATTGATGTTAATTAATTAAATTTAGTATTTTATTTGATGAATTCTTGTTTATAGTTTTAATTGAAATTTTATTACAAAGTTCTGAGCTTACTCATCTTAGGATGATATTTTAAATTATTTTAGTTATGATCACACGTGGACCATTATATCGTTATGTTGTTAATTTGCAACAAGTGAGTAGCCTAAGAACCTATTCATGTGAACTGGTTTTTGGAGTATTTAGGATACACACCATGTTCTAGGATCATTGTGATGTTATACTATCTAATTCTTAATGGGTTGTCACTTGTGAATTTAGGTACACACCATGCCAAATTTCATGTGAGAATACACGTTTTATGTACACACATGTATATTACATATATTCGAAGAATCAAATGTACATACACCACTAGCTCTGGGTATGTTGTAAACATCTTCATCAATAATTGCTGAGATTTAATATGATTATATTATTATATGATTGTTTAGTGGTGAATTGTTTGTCTTAACTATCTTTTCTTATTGATTTCATAACCTCATGAAATTACAATTTTCGTTTTTGTCTTGATTTTCCATTCAATTTATTTTCTAGTGTTTAATTATTTTAGTTTTTTCATAGAGTAGTTCATTTAATTTGAAGAAAGTTTGTGTTAGTTTTTATTATTTTTTTAGGATTGCATTTAATACAGTCTCTTTGGGATCGATAATTACTTATTGTACTATACTACGATGATTTGTACACTTGCAAGGTAAAATGTGTTGAGATCTATTATTTATTTAAGTGCTAATTTCATACCAATAATATGGAATTGAATACCATGAAACATGTGATCCTGTAGCCAAGATGAATTCAATCCGTGTGTTACTCTCTCCAGCAGCTCACTTTAACTGGCCCTTATATCAACTAGATATGAAGAATGCCTTCTTAAATAGAGACTTAGAGGAAGAAGTCTTTATAGATCTACTACTATGATGTAAACGGATATGTGGCAAAGGCAAGGTGTGCAGATTGAGGAAATCATTGTATGGATTCAAACAATTCGCTAAAGCTTGGTTTGAACACTTTGAGAAGGTGATAAAGAGTCATGGTTACAGCCAAGGTCAAGCCGATCATACCATGTTCTATAGACACACGAATAAAGGTAAAATGACTATCTTTATTATCTATGTTGATGATATAATTTTGACAGGTGATGATAGCAATGAGCTAGGGAGGTTAAAGAAGATCATTACTCAGGAATTTGAGATCAAAGACTTAGACAGCTTGAAGTATTTTCTTGGTATAGAATTTGCAAGGTCAAAGAAAGGAATTTTTGTTTCCTAATGCAAGTATATGCTTGATTTACTTGGAGAAATAGGTTTGTTAGGGTGCAAAGTAGCAAAAACACATATAGAGCCGAACTTAAAACTTCAACCAGCTAAGGCTAAAGAGGTGATCAACAGAAAGCAATACCAAAGTTTGGTAGGGAAACTTCTTTATCTCTCTCTTACACTCCTTGACATAGCCTTTGTAACAAGCGTGGTAAGATAATTTATGCACTCACCATGACTCGAGCATTTTGATGCTTTGTACATGATTCTAAGGTACCTAAAAAGGACTCTAGGTAAAGGTTTATTATTTGGAGAACATGAGAATTTATAGGTTGAAGTATACATTGATGCAGATTGAGCTAGAAGTATCACTGATAGAAGATCAACTTTTGACTAATGCACTTTTGTTGGAGGAAACCTAGTAGCATGGCGCAACAAGAAACAAAATGTAAGGGCAAGGAGTAGTGTAAAGATAGAATTTAGGCCTGTTGCTCATGGAATTTGTAAACACTATGGATTAAAAGGTTGCTGGAAGAATTAAAGGTTACTCATTCACTACCTATGAAACTATATTATGATAATAAAGCTTCAATAACTATTGCTCACAATCTAGTTCTTCATGATAGAACTAAAAATGTAGAGATAGACAAACATTTTATCAAAGAGAAAATAAATGAAAGAGTAATATGTCTGCCATATATCTCAACAACTGAGTAATTAGCAAACATATTTACAAAAGGACTACAGAAGAAATAGTTTAAAAACTTCATTAGCAAGCTGGCCATGGAAGATATCTTCAAGCTAGCTTGAGAAGGAGTGTTGGAAAGTTTCAAAATTATTTAATCAACTTTCCTATTTTTCTAAGAGAATATTGACTGTAAATGTATGAATATCCTAGAATATTTAGTTTTCTTAGAAGTTAACATCTTTTGTTATTTCATTCTTTGGTTCTTTCTTCTATTCTTCAGTTGTACATCTATTTATACAAATCTACACCTATGTTACGATTAATGAGAATTATTGCCATAAGAATCTATCTCATTCTAGAGTTGCAAATCATAATGTAAACATCAAATGGTTTATATCTATTCCATCATTAAAATAATAATTCAAGAGGTAGTGATAAACTTTCAATTCATTTTAATGTCTCAAGAAAATGGAGAATTTTTTATTGGGTAAATTTTGAAATATGTAAAAATAATAGGTTCTTTATACCTCCTAAGATAATATATGTACTGTCGGGGTAGACCGAGAGCCCTTCTATTGTACAAATCATTAGAGTTTAAAAAATTATGTTTTATATGATCATGCTTTAGCTCAACACTAGACATTACATCTTGCCACAAATCTCCAACAAAAAATTGCTCGGTGGCTTTAGCAGTAAGATCTATCACATTGCCTATCAAGGACGTAGGATCTCCATCAATATAATGTAACATATCTGTAGGTATTGGATATCCATTATGTAGCATCCACCTGACATGAAGCTGTTGATGATTCAAATTTCTACATGGTTTCACTATGTCTTTCAAAATGTCAATGAAGTGGTTTGGAGGATTAACATGATCTAGAATAATGATTCAAAGTCCTGCAAAGTACTCTTCAACTTTCTTTATAGATTTATGGTACACAGTCGTGCCACCTTTGGCTAGAAATGTTAAAATGTCAAACATCTTAAATAATGCATAACTAGATAAGAAGAAAGAATCCCTCATTTTTGCTGGAATATGATGAGTTAAATGGAAGAAAAATGAATAATTGTAAACATATCATTTAGAACTTTGTGATGCACCTTCAAGAGCTTTAATAAAAGTTAGACCCAACATGTACACATGTATAGTCTTGATGACCAAAGTTGGCAAAAAGTGCAATGAAAGAAAGTTTGTATAATTTATTCTTTGTGTACATTAGTATATAGCTTGGTTAGTGAACTAAATTTGCAGATGTTAACCCTTCAAGAACTTCTCGTCGAAGTGCTCTTAGAAGTAGCTGTGAAGATAAACTGTCCAAACCAAAAGTAGGCTCATCCAAAATCAAGAATGAAGGTTTCATGACCATTTTTATACCAACATTAACACGCTTCCTCTAACCTCTAGAAATTCATCGCCTTTTTACTATCCCAACAAGTGAATCTCTCACTAACTGTAGTCTTAAGGACTCGATAACTCTTTCAACAACTAGAACCTTATAAGTTTTTGGTAAGTCAATAGAGAGTCTCTAGTGTTTTGGAGCCCAAAACCAAAAATTGAAGTGAGTAATAATTAAACAAAAAGAAATATGAAATATAAACAACACTATTTTTTTTTCTTTGCCTTAATGTTCATAATAAGAGTTTCTAAAGTAGAATTGGGCAAAGAGGTATTTTGAGTAGTTTTTTCTTGCCTTGTTTGAGCTTTCTGCCAATGTAGACTTACCAGAGATCACCATAGTTCGATGCTCATGTGTTTTTTCTTATTCGACCCTTTAATATGAAGCCCAATTCCTTCCCCATCATCTACCACAAAATTCGCAAGATAGTTATTCCTGACAAAGACTTCGATCTGGTCTTTGAGGTTAAACACTCATTCGTCAAATGCTCGATGCTCTAGTAAAATTCACAAAACTTGTTCTTTGTGCTCCCATTCAATTTTGTTTTTATCAAGCGAGGCTTCATCAGTAAAGTCCTCGCCTTTTAACTTTTTGAAGGATTTGGAGAGAGGCACGTTTAACAGCATAAACCTTCTTGTTTATTGAACTTGGGCTACCTTCCTTATGTCATCTCTTCTTGGAAAGTGTCGTCTTCTTGGAAAAACATTGTCCCTTCTATTCACTGACTTAACTTTTTCTATGACTAGACTTCTATTCCCGTCGAAGTCTTAAAAATTCCTCATATCATCTTGTGTTTTCCTATTGTCAGATTTGGGGAAACATATTTTTTCATGCGAGGATCCCTCCATTGTCTTTTCCTTCTTCATCTTAAGGATGACCAAATCTTCAATTTTGATCTCGTTCAGCAGCTTTCTTCGAGCCTTTTCATAAGTGGTGATGGATGACTTGTGAACATCATACCATTTCCAATTTACTCGCAGACCTTTCCTTAGACCTTCCAATGCCAGGGGATAATGATAAGCTCTCAACTTCATCACCTCGTCGTGGTATCTTTTGACAAAACTTCTTAGGCTTTCTATTCCTCATCGTTTCATCAATAGCAATGTGCTCAAAGTTTTTATACTAGTAATTGATCCTCTGAACTCCTTAATGAATGCCTAATACAACTAATCAAAGCTGTGGATACTATTGGATGTTAGACTGGTAAACTACTTCCTTGTTTGTTCTTATAATGTTAGTGGGAACAAACGACACATCTAAGAATCATTTAATCCTTGCATTAGCATCATCTATGGAGAGATGAATAAGTTTTTTTTTTTTTTTTTTTTTTTTGTGAACGGAGTTATTTGGGGTATGTTGAATTTTCTAGAGAAGACAAGATCTAGAATTCTTTGGGAGAATGAAGATTTAAGATGAAATCTCAAACGGGATATTGGCTTTGCACTTCTTTTCTGGTCCCATTTCTTCTGATTTTCTAAATCCTCAACTAGCTTCCTAACATAGGCTTCAATATCATCTGCTTTTTCAGCATGCCCTTTGTACTCTTCTCCTTGAATTTCACCTTGCTCAGAGCTTTCTCTCTCATTTTAACCCTTTTGATTGAGGAATGTTCTCATGTCTTCTCGGCTCAACCTGCATTTCGACTTTCATTTACGGCTTGTCATCGAGCTATTTGGTGAGTGTAATGACTCGAGATAAGGCTCGTCAATAATCCTGAAAGGAGTATTGTTGTTCTTTGGTATTGGGGGCCTTTTTAGAAGCTGGTTAGGGATTTTTCCTTTTCCTTTTCCTTTTCCTTTTCCTTTTCCTTTTTCTGTGGCAGTATACCTTCTCTTAGAAGTATTCTGCTAGAGATTGGCAGTATTACTTCTGATGATGCAACCACCTTCTATCTAAACAAACTAGTTCAGAGCATTTTTTTTCATCTCCGCAATTTCCTCTGCCAACGTTTAGATTTGTTGGTTTTTTATGCATGTTTTCTTTCACTATCTTTCAATCTTTGAATCCACTAGGCGGCTTTTCCGTCAGCTCCATTAGAGGGATTTTGGTGTAGAGATGAAATTTTTGAATGAGAGTTGCAGTTCACGTCATCAAGGTGTGTTAATTGATAATTGTGATTTGGGTTGGCTGCAATAGTTGCTTAGAGAGAATTTCCTTCCAAAGTTTCTCTCACCTTTGTATGTTTCCTGGTTGTGTAAGTTTGAGTTGCTGTTATGACTTTTCTCAAAATCACTATTGTTTTAGGTTTTTATTCGTTTCCCACTGATGGTGCCAAATGTTGATGCAGTAAAATTTCTCTTTTGAATTTTATGCATCAGAATGGTCTTCTTTAATTTGTTCGATTGTTGTATCACCTGAGATCATAGAAGATATTAGGGATAAAGCCGGTTGCTTGGCGAAAACCCTACGATGATTAAGTTATGGTTTTGCTTTGAGAGAAAATAATGATAGTTATTTGATATCTTAAACCTAATATCATTTGCGTGAAGAATTATTAGTTGTATCGTGCGTACCTAGTTACTTTTGTCTTATCTTTTATAGGTCACTTTGTCTTACTACCATTACGTCTCTGAAGTTTATTAAGATTATAAAGAATTCAAGAATCATAATCCAAAACTTATTATTATTTCGGAGATCACGGAATCATAATTCCAAATGTATTGATATTTCGGGGATTTCGGGATTTTGAGCTCTATTTATAGAATAATTCTATCAAGTCATAAATCCTTCCCTTATTTAAGAAAATTTTGGAAAACTTGAACTTTACGACGGCTAGATGTAATTGCTGATATGAGATCTTAGAATCTCAAGTTTCATCCGATACATTCCTCTTTAATAATAATGGCCTTGGATTTTGATGACTTATCTGAGGCCCTTTGCCATATTATACCTAAGATCTTTATTAGAAAAAGAGGTATTGGGTTTTCTCGTCTATATTCTAGAACTTTTATCGAAACTAGGAAGTCTTAGGTTATGTTACACCCCGAGATCTTCATTACGTCGTGGTCGAGATCTCATTAGCCGAGATAAACCTTAGATTCTATCTGTCTTATGTTAGTGGCTAAAGTCTTGGTACTGTATTATAATTAGCAGGCCAAAGCCCATTGGGCTTTATCCGTACCTAGACCTTTTTCCAAACATCTACAAATTTAATGGCTTATCATTATCCTTAATATTTATGATATTTTTTTTTTCTAAATATGCTTCTTTTAGTTGTATTGTATAGGAATACTATCCATCTCATGATATAAAGAACTTCAAACGACTGTCCATTCATATTTTAGAAATAGTATAAGCTTGTGAACATATTGATGAAAAATGGGGGACTTTCTTAGATAGTAATATCACTAATTTATCATAGCCTATATATACACCGGTGATCAAAAGAAAGAATACGAGTGTAACAGGAACTACTAACACTGAAAGAACTAAGATATTTATAGATAAAAAAGATAAAGATGCTAATAACAACAATAGAGTTGGCATATACTTATGCATCATGCAAGTAAGACCTTGAGGACAGAAGAACCCCTCGCAACAAGGTTGGTAGTCACGAGTTCTAAAGGCATGTCCTTAGAATTTTTTAGTTCAACATTTTGGTTAGCAGTACAACCCCATCCTGGTTCACATCCAGAAACCCAAGAGGTCAAATTGCAATTCTTGTAGGTTTCACGAAATTGGTTCTCTTTGATCCACCTCCAAATAGACTGTTGAAGTAGAATTTAATCTCTGGTGTCATACATAGCCGTTGTGTGAGATCATTTATTAGTTATATCACATCATTCATTAGGAATTAGAAGAAAAAAATTGAACAATAATAGAAATGTTAGTGAATGCCGTCAAATTACTTGGCCAACAAAATTTATGGCTTGAGTCCTTATCCCATGATTGGTGGCAATGTCTACATTTTATTAGCCTGCAAGTCATAGGCAATATGCAAACAGATCTAAAGCCTTGGAAAGAAAAAAATCAATATAATTTTGATATTTTTTTTTGAAAACAAGTGTTGACAGAAACTTAGAACAAACAAATTTTGGGTAGATTTTTATTTTGGAAATGATAAAAGACAACACAACCAAACAACTTATAGGCTCATTTATAGCATATAGTTATAGGCTTGAATGTAATAATCTATTGATGTAACAGAACAGAGTTTTTAGGCATAACCAGTGTTTAGTAAATCTGCTAAAGGTCGTACCTTTTGTCTTCTTAATATAATTGGTCAAAAAATTCAAATTTCCTTTAAAATTGAATGCCCCATTCCAATCATCATTCTTGGAAAACAATGAAGTTCAGCATTTAAAACATATAAAAAGAAGACAAAGAAACATTTCAAAGAAAAATTCAAACAGAAAATTTTGATGTACGCACGCATTCTTTATGAAGAGGCCAAACAGATGTTGAATATCATTAACTAATACGAAATAGAGATTGGAAAGCCAGCTATTGATGAGCAGTATAACAGGAGGAAACATGGCTGGATTACCTGTTCGACTGTAATCATCCCCATTAACACATTCCTCAAAAGGAAATAAGCTTAAAACTAGAATTAAAGCTAATAAAACATGAGGCATCTAAAAGACATTAATCCTGAATCCACTCATTTCTATCACTTGCAGTTCTACGAATCTTGATTTAAAAACAACCATTAAAGAACTTGTTAACAAGATTCTTGAACGATGTAAATTCAAATTTACAAAATCCAGATGGGGATTGATCATTGCACAGCCAGCAATAGGCTTTAGATAATAGCAAGGCTAGATAATATACCACTCTGAATCAAAATATAACCCTTTGCTGACCTACAATAAAGAATGTGGTAATGTGAATGGCTTGTTGAAATTTTTATAGAACATGTATGTGGATCAACATCCACTGTTTCCTTTCTTGTAAAACACTTTAATCTTTTATTATCTCAAATATTACACTACTTTTAAATAATTTAAAAGTCTTCATGGAAACAAAACAAAAAATTACATATTAAAATTTTGCTACAAAACAACAATGGAGGTTGGTAGTGAGGGGTTGATTAACTAAAAATAAGAAATTTTCTTTTGAAGGATTGAGTGATTTTTCTTGGGGTGAAGGGAGATCCTAGCTTTGGGAAGAAGAAATAGAGGGGAGTAATGGATGGCTACATTGAAGGGGAAACTATTAAGTGATTGTGTATGCATGGCAATTGAAATAACTAACATTTTCATTTGTATGCTTTTGTTTCAACTCTTCGATTATTGGGAAATTTCATCAAATGGTTGGCATGTTGTTCCAAAAAAAAAAAAATCGCCGCAATTGACATATACCTAGAATCTATCTTTGACAAAATCTTTTTATAATTTAAAATAACTACCTTAAATATAGATATGCGATGATATCCAATAAAATGGTCCCATAATAATAATAATAATAATATTCTGTATTAAAATTGAAAAACAAAAAGTGGAAACCCTTTTTTGACTGCATGACTAAATTGAAGACTTTTTAAAATTTTAGGTAATTTCAAAATTTTTACATGATAATGGGGGCTTTAATGATATTTATCAAATCAAAATAAAACATTCTTTCATTTGGACATTTCTTTTTCTCCTGAACGCTTCTCTTTTCCATTTCTCCTTTATTTCTCAATTAAATTTATTAAAATTTAACTAAAATTCTTACTGATTTTTATTGTCTAGTGACTACCCAACTTCTCCTCTACATATTGATGCCACATTGAACGAAAAACACAAAGATAAACGAAGAAGAAAATTAAGGTTTTGAAACAAAATAGGGGTTTCTATTTTAAACGATTAATTCGAGTTTCTACGGACTCCAACAAGTTTTAAGTAAGTCCATTAACCCAGTTTAAGTTTGATTTCATGATTTTAAATAAATTAAAATTTTAGGATTACTGTTCACCCGAAGATATATATCGAATTTACGTAGAAAATCTAGTTTTGGGTAATTAATTGATGTAATTGGAAGTATATAAACATTGTATATGTATTGAATGACTATTTGGAATGAGCATATTTCGTTTAAAACGAAAATGTATAATATGAAATGTATACACTTCGATTAAGACGAAAATGTAGAAAAATTGAAAATCAGATAAATGACCCGTTAGATTAGCCTCGTGAAGTGTTGTGCGTCAACAAAGAAAGTATACCCACGTTTTTCTACGAACATTATTTTATGTATATACATATGATTATTTAGGGACGTAGAATTTACTTAAAATATGTATGTGTGAAATTAGGTTCCGAGAACTCAAGTGGGTGTGTGGTGGCATAAAGGGAGTGAATATCCTCTCTTTTATTGTAACTAAATTTATACATACATAATTATGTAAGTAAAATTGCTTGTGATATCTATATGTACGCATGTGTATTAAATTGTGAAATGAAATTGTTATTGTTGTTTGTATGATATTGGAAAATAATTTTTATACTGTAGTTTGTCGTTAAATTGTATTTTAATATATATTCATGTAATAGTTGGGAGGCCAAAACTTAGATTTATGTTTGTGAATATTGTGTGAATATGTTAAGGATAAGGAGGTCGAATTTTGATTTACATGGGTATTTTATTGACTTGAAAATGAAATGTTTTATTGCATGTATGTTTTGGTGATGAGACTAGTAAGGCCGAATATATTGATATCGCTAGTGGGCCAATTGTATGGTCTTTGCGCCTGTTTATTTGCTATATATACAGAGAGGTAGCTTATAGGTGGACCTATGAGAGGCTGTATAGGTGAGTGGGTTGTAGTGAGGTTGTATAAGGAATGATAAGTCATGGTAAGCCCACTGTATGTCAAGTACGTATGTGTTGATATGGAGACCTAATGGAAAGTTCTGTCAGCTTTATAGGGATATCGTGGATTTAATGAATAACAAGAATAGTCACTATATTACCAAGTGACTACTCGTGCTAACATCAGTGTGACGAGTTTGTTTTATAACTATATGTTTTATATGAAATAAATGATTTCACAATGTATAAGAAATAGTTTTCAGTTTATAAAGAATGCATTGCATATGGAATTTATGTATAATAGGATTACTAATGGATTTTGACGTTACCTCGATCAAGGTAATGATCGAGAAAATAAGGCTAGCTCATTTCGGATGTTTTAATTAAGTGCAAACCAATATTTTGTTTTACAAATAGTTGTTGTTCATGAACATGTATATATGTATTGAAGTATATTAATAAATGAAATCCTAATATCATAATTTAGAAATGTGTGTGTATCTATGTATGTAAGCGTTTACTCACTGAGTATAGTTATATACTTACTCTTCATAATTACAATTTTCAAATTAGAAACGTTAGCTCTCTTGGGGCTATTAGTAGTGATAGAAAGCATACGTCGCTTTAAGTAGTTTTTTTTCTTTCTTGACTCGCCTATAAGTCTAAGGTTCATTGCATATGTAAGTTAATGGATATGTATTTTCTTGGGAAATGTAGTCATTTTAGATTATGAGGATGATTGTTAACTAAATGATTACATGAAAACTTATTATTTTTGTTCAACCTATATGAAACATTTTTGAATTGATATTTACATTAATTATACATGTTGTGGTTGAATTGATTACGAAAATCAATTCTTTGGTACTGCTCCCATAGATGGGAAGTATGTTTATAAACTATTTTCAAGTATTGAGTAAATGATTTAATAACCTTACAGACTTTTGTGGTACATTTTGAATATAATGTTGACCTTGGTGTCACAAAAACTCATGCACTTATATTTTGATGATAACAAATATATTAATTCAATCAAGCATATGAACAAGGAAGCATCAAGGATTCAAGTTAAAGAATCAACATACAAGTTAAGGGTATTTATTTTTTAATCTTAGAAATAAGTTTGTATATGTGCATTGTAGTATGTTTGTGAGCTCAATCATTTTGTGCAAAATTATAGTTTTAATATTTTTAATGATGCACTTAAAAATATATTTTTGAAACCTAGAATATGGACTAAATTGCAAGATTTTCAAAACTAGAAAATGGACTAAAATGCAAGGTTTTCAAGGACCAAAATGTAAGATTTTTAAACAGTGAAAACTAAAAGTTACTGTAGCAGATACTGTAGCGATACTGTAGCATTCGGTTAACCGAATTGGATTTGGTCGACCAGCAGTAGCTTCTGCACCAATCCGGTCGACCGTTTCTGGAAACAGTTAACCGAATTGGGCACTGTTCATGACCGTTGGAGGCTTTTTTCTAGGAATCCGGTCGACCGTTTCTGGAAAAGGTTAACCGAATTCGAACGATTTTTGAATATTTTCTACCCTAACGGCTAGATTTCGACCTTCAACTATACATACAAGTCCTATTTTCTTTCATAAGATGTTCTAAAGATTCTCATATCAAATCCAGTTGAGATTTTGCATTTGATCTATTGATTTGGTATATTGAGCTTTATCATAAATGATAATATTGATATTGGTGTATAAAGCTGGATGAAGTTGATAATATGTTATTAAATTTGGTATTTCGAGCCTTAATGATACTATTTTGGTTTGAATCTTCAATTTCTGTTTAGATTATTATTTCTCCTGTTTAGACTACTTGGTATCATGGTTTGTACTTGTTGTGGCCTATATCTTTTGATGTGGACTAGCTATTTTGTTATGCCTTGTAACTTCTGATGTGCAATTGAAGTGATTAACTAGTGTTCTATTTATCAAATTACTTGCTGTATCCATTGTTTCTTTTTGATGATGCCAAAGGGGGAGAAATCTAGAGACTTGAAGTCATGATAGAAAACAGAAACTTAAACTA